>CM060885.1:25095000-25695000 GCA_030762935.1 Hymenopus coronatus
ATTGAAACCAATAATCCGGAAAATCTAAAAAATTGTTAACTCCACAAAAAATGATATATTACATAAACTGTGTGTTTTATTCAGATCTACATCTTTTGTATAGTAAGTTTTTGTATATCTCTTACGGTTGGCCTCTTAAATAGAAGTCATTCAGAATGAAAGGTCTTAGGACGCTATTCCCAGAAAATCCAGGATATATATTTCGTTTATCATAAAAATATCTTAAACATAAGGTATTTTAATCAAAATCTTAAGAGCCATTTTTGAGAAAATCAAAATTTTCGAAAAATGTTCCATATCTTCGTGTCGCATCCTTGGAAGGTACCAAACTTAAATACTACACACACACACACACACACAGACGGACATTTTGTTTTTCGTCGTGCTCAGTGGTGTAATTGTTACCATACCCAAGGTCGCGGGTTCAAACCCGGTGGAGGACAATCTAAATTTTCGATTGTAAAACTCCTTAGCATGGCTTCCTTCGGAACGGAAGTAAAGTCCCGTGTCGTAGATTTACGGCACGTAAAATAATCTCAAGTCTGATAGAGAGGCCTCTGAGCAAATCCAAGCGGTCTGTCACGCCCAGTATAGAATGGGACGCTGAGCACCATAGCAGTTAAAGAGTGTCCATGAATAAAACATCATTTCATTTCACGGACATTTTTCTAAAAACTGTTTTTTTATTCGGGGGTCTCAAAGCTTATATTACCGGTGAAATCTCGGTATCGAATTTTTGGTGCAATACAATTCCTTCTCTATACACTACGTACTAAACAATAAAAATGTATATAACATAAATTGTGAGTTTTAATGAGATACATCTTTTTTAGTGTAGTACATTTTTGCACCTCATACTATTGTATAACTCGGTTTGCCAGTTCAGCAATAGTCATCCAGAATGAAGAGGTCTTAAGAGTTTCGAAAATTTAGATTTTCTCAAAAATGGCTCGAGCGCTTTTAATTAAAATCTCTTATATTTAATATATTTATATACCATTTAAAATGTATATCTTGACCTCTTTATTCTGGATGATTTTTATTGAATTTATTATTACTGTTAAACCGTAAGAGATAGACAAAAACTTATAACACAAAAATGTAGATTACAATAAAGCACACAATTTATGTTATATATACATTTTTTTCGTGGAGTTGGTCTTTTTGAGATATTCCTTGTTATTGGTTTCACCTTTGAAAAACTATAATTTTCTCATACAGGAGTTTGTGAACTCCTTTCCATACAAACAAGAGAACTTCAGTCACTGAGCACCGAGCTTTTGACTATCACTTTAACCTATGGTACTCCCTTATTTCTCTTCTAACGTACAAGAAAGAAAGTAATAAGACTATTTCTGTTAATTTTTCTTGATTAGCATGAAGTAAATTAAGAGGCATAAGCGTTTTAACAATCATTTGTTAGAGAGATGTAGAGAAAGTCATGTGAATGGAACACATCAGATTTTTTAATGTAGAGAATATAGTGTACAGACAAGGTATTGTATTGCCCCCAAAAATTCAATATCGAGATTTCATCGGAAATACAAGTTTTGAGACCCCCTGACGTTTTTCTAAAAATGCTTTTTTTGGATTCAGGGGGTCTCAAAACAAGTGTTTCCGTTGAAATCTCGGTATAGAAATGTTGGGTGTAATACAATATCATGTCTATACACTATACTATATATATAGTTCGTATAGAGAAGGTAAAAATGTATATAACATACATTTTGTGTTTTAATGAGATATACGTTTTTTTTTGTGTAGTAAGTTTTTGTATATTCCTTTCTATTGTACAACTTGGTTTACCAGTTATACAATAGTCATCCAGAATGAAGAGGTCGTAAGAAGCTATTCTCAGAATATTCAAGATATCATTTCATTTGTCATAAAAATATCTAAAACATAAGGAATTTTAATCAAAATTAGAACCATTTTTGAGAAAATCAGTTTTTAGTTTATCTTCACGTACTATGCACATAGTGTATAGAGAAAATATTGCATTCCACCTAAAATTCGATACCGAGACTTCACCGGAAATACATGTTTTGCGTCCACCTGAATCCAAAAGAAATTGGAAAAAGGTCCGTGTGTGAGTGCGTGTGTGTGTGTGGACAACATGGCTCATAAACGAAAAGACCGACAAGTACCAAACTTGGTATTTAAAATTGGTATCTTCCAAGGATGAGACACGGAAGATTTTCAAGAAAATCCGTCCACCCTAAACTATCCTTTATATGAAAAAATTTCGAAAATGTTGATTTTCTCAAAAATGGCTCTCTTAATATATAAAGTATTTAAACTCTCATAACTCTCATAATATGAAAAAAAAAAAAAAAAAAAAAAAAAAAAAAAAAAAAAAAAAACATGTCAAGCGAACGCATTTCGGTTAATAGTCACCAGATGGCAATGGTACCACAGTTATTAGTTGTTAAATGGTCGAAGTACTGCTATATTTTCCCTTCTTCATTAAATGTTAAAGTAATGCAGCGGTTTATCGAAACAATGATCCAATGCAGCAGTGAAATTCAAATGCATTTTTACTTTCTCTATACGCACTATGTACACAGTGTATAGAGAATGTATTGCACTCCACCAAAAAATTCGATACCGAGATTTCACCGGAAATATATGTTTTAGGGTCCCCAATATAAAAAAAAAGCATTTTCACAAAAAGGTCCATGTGTGTGTGTGTGTGTGTGTGTGTGTGTGTGTGTGTCCGTGTGTCTGTGAACAAGTCGGTAAAGTACCAAACTTGGTATTTAAGTTTAGTATATTCCAGGGATGCGACACGAAGATTTTGAGAAAAATCCCCCCACCCCCAACTACCCTTTACATGGAACTTTTTTCGAAAATTTTGATTTTATCAAAAATGGCTTTAACGATTTTGATTAAAATTTCGTAATTTAAAGATATTTACCTGACAAATAAAATGTATATCTTGAATTTTCCGGGAATAGCCTCTGAAGAGTAGTTTATTCTGGATGAATTTTACTGAATTTTGAATAACTGCTAAAGAAAAACTGCTTGAGAAAATAAAAAATTTCGAAAAAAGCTCCATGTACAGGGTAGTTTGGGTGGGGGGATCCCCTTGAAAAATCTTCGTGTTGCATGCTTGGAAGATACCAATTTTAAATACCAATACACACACAGGCATTTTTCTAAAAATCGTTTTTTGGATTCACGGGGACCCAAAACATGTATTTCCGGTGAAATCTCGGTATCGAATTTTTGGGTGCAATACAATACCTTCTCTATACACTATGTACATAGTACGTGTAGAGAAACTAAAAATAGTCATCCAGAATGAAAAGGTCTTAAGAGCTATTCCCTGAAAGTTCAAGATATTGTTTTGTTTGTAATAAAAATATCATAAACATTAGGCATTTTAATCAAAATTAGAGCCGTTATTTGAGAAAATCAAAATCTTGGAAAAATGCTCAATGTAAAGGGTAGTCGGTGTGGGGTATTTTCGTGAAGATCTTGGTGGATAGCAAGATGGTAACACGGCATACCGCACACCTATGTTGTACATGTGAACTTTAACAGAGTTAAAGAAGTCTTGGGAAGCAGGAGGATCGATCATTGTGGCTACAGAGCATTCCGCCCCATCAAGAGAGAGTTTTAGGTTTCTGAGTCACAGAAACTTGATCTTCGCAGCACTCTTCCCCGTAATTTGCTGATTAACCAGGCACCGGTCCTACGTAACCCGAAGCAGCAGTGCAATTTCCCATCGGAAAAAAAAAAAAAAGAGATGGAAAATTGGAAACGGGATATTCGCACTTCTGTAAAAGCTAATGTTCCGGTCTTACAGTGAAAAACACAAATACCAAAGAGCAGCTTCGAGTTCCAATGAAGAAAGCAGCTAGAATGTCACTGTTCCCTTGATCCTGAAGATCATAATAGTTATTATGTAACGAAGCTATAATGGTGCTTATTACGTTACGAATAACACACACTCTAATATCCTAGTTGAACACACACGTGCTATGTACATAATGTATAGAGAAGGTATTATAATGCATCCAAAAATTTGATACCGAGATTTCACCAGAAATACATGTTTTGGTTCCCCCTGAATCCAAAATAAGCATTTTTAGAAAAAGACTAGTTTGTGTGTGTACATGTGCTTGTTGCTGTGGACAGCATAGCTCCATTAAATACCAAACTTGGTATTTAAGATCAGTATCTACAAAGGATGCGACACGAAGGTTTTCAAGAAAATCCCCCCACCTCAAACTAAACTTTACATGGAACTTTTTTCGAAAATTTTGATTTTCTCAATAATGGCTCTAAAATTGTTGATTAAAATATCACATATTTAAGATATTTACCTGACAAATAAAATGTATATCTTGAAATTTCTGGGAAAATCCTATGAAAACTACTCTATTCTGGATGAATTTTACGAAATTTTGCATAACTGCTAAACCGTAAGTGATGGACAACAACATACCACACAAAAAATGTAGAGCAGGTTAAAACACACAATTTATGTAATAAACATAATTTTCATCGTGTTAATCGTTTTCTAGAAATGCCTTTTGTTTCAGCTTTGAAAAACTTATACTTTTCTCATAAAGGAATTTGTCAACTCCTGTCCATACAAACAAAGGAACTTCAGTCTCATAGCAACTAGCTTTTGTCTATCACTTTAACCTATGGTACTTCCTTATTTCCCTCTACTCACAAGGAAGCAAGTAATAAGACCCTTTCTGAAATTTTTTGTTGATTAGCATGAAGTAAATTAAAGAATAAGCTTTTTAACAATAAATTATTGTAGAGATGTAGAGAAAGTAACGTGAATGGAACAGAATTTTTATAAAACCAGTATGTCGCTCCAGCACATTTACTACTTAGAATTAAGATCCTTTCTGAAACTGTAATAATGGCGCATTAGCATTAATAGATGATTCCAAAATTCTAAATTGTTCCATTCACATGACTTTCTCTATATCTCTGCAAAAAAATATTGTTAAAAAGCTTATGCTTCTATTTACTTCATGCTAATTGAAGAAACTTAACAGAAATACGTTTATTTCTTGCTTCCTTATAAGTAGAAGCGAAATAAGAGAGTACCATAGGTTAAAGTGATAGTCTAAAGCTGGTTGCTATGTGACTGAAGTCCTTGTTTGTATAGACACGAGTTGACAAATTCCTGTAACAGTGTGTTTTTTTTACAGCCGAATATAATAACAAGGAATATCTAAAAAACGATCAACTCCACGAAAAAAAAATGATATGACACAAATTCTGTGTTTTAATATGCTCTACATTTTTTGTCTAGCACGTTTTTGTCCATCTCTTACGGTTTAGCAGTTATGCAAAATAAAATAGCTTTCAGAGGCTATTTCCAGTAAAGTCAAGATATACATATTATTTGTCAGTTAATTATCTTTTATACACGATATTTTAATCAAGATCGTTAAAGTGATTTTTGAGAAAATCAAACTTTTAGTAAAATGTTCCAAGTAAAGGTATGTCTTTTAATTTTAGATCTATGCTGTCCACACACACACGCACACGCGTAAACACACAAACCGTCCTTTTTTCAGAAATGCTTTTTTTTTGTATTCAGGGGCACCCAAAACACGTATTTCCGGTGAAATCTCGGTATCGAATTCTTTGGTGGAATGCAATACCTTCTCTATACACTATGTACATAGTACGTGTAGAAAAAGCAGTAAGCAATGACAAAAGCAATGTTCTCGGAATATTGGCCTAGAGCTATAAAATGCAGAATGTGTAGCGAGCCTTTATTTAATCCACGATCGAACGGCGCGCGAAACCATGAGACACCGGAAGTTGAAGTGTACCCCAGAGAAATGTTTGATTTGATACACATTCAGCACGCTTTCCAGAATTGGAATCCAAGTTCCATAACGAAGCGCGTTCATTAGGGCGAAACTTGCTATGCTTTAACGAGAATTAGTGGTCCCTATGGGCATCTGTCATAGATGATGGCATGCATATTGTTCGGTTCATTGTTCTGTTGTGAAAGGCGAGCCACATGGACGTCGGACAGACAGATCTCTGCATTACCTACCAGCACCGCATAGCGTAATCTCATCGCTGATTGAACTATTGAACAGAACAAAAGCCAGGTTCTGATAAAACTTGTCATACAGGAGCGTATTCACTCTAGAAACCCGTATTCACGTCACAGAAGCGTGCATAAAGCGTCCATTCGCGCACTTTGGTTTTTCAGCCTCTTCCTGTCCTAATACAGCCTAATGAAATCAACAAATAAGGTCATTAACAGTCGTTATACACGCTTGTTTTCAACGATTCATCAACTTTAACTTCAAAACTAACAATAGAAATACGACGCGGGTAAATCAATAATGATGAATGGAGACAGGATTTATAGATATACTTAATTAAAACATCTGATGTGTTCAATTCACATGACTTTCTCTTCATATCTGTAACAAATTATTGTTAAAGAGCTAATGATTCTATTTACTTCATGCTAATCGAGAAAAAATATCAGAAATGGTCTTATTTCTTGCTTTATTGTAAGCAGAAGTGAAATATGGGAGTACCATAGATTAAAGTGATGGTCAAAAGTTGGTTGCTATGTGACTGAAGTTCCTTAGTTCGTATGGAAAGGAGTTGACAATTTCCTGTATGAGAAAAAGCTTTTTAAAGCGGAATCCAATAACAAGCAATATGTCAAAAACGATAAACTCCACGAAAAAAATGTACCTATATGACATAAAGTGTGTGTTTTATCGTGATCTACATCCTTTGTGTAGTAAGTTTTCGTCTATCTCTTAATGTTCACCAGTTATGCAAAATTCAATAAAAATCATCCAGAATAAACATATCTTCAGAAGATACTCCGAGATAATTTAAGATATAAGTTTTATTTGTCATGTAAATATCTTAAATTTAGGAGATTTCAATCAAAATTGTTGGCAATACATAAACACATTCATTTTTGTTCAAATTGTCCGAATCTTTGCTCAAAAAATGTCAGACAACGCCTTACGACTGATTTACAAATACACAATAAAGGTTTATCATCATTGATGGTATGAAATGCATTTGTAATGGGCATTCTCAGTTCATCTAAATTTCTTTGCGAGACGGAAAACACCATATCCTTTAGAATTCCCCAAAGACTGAAATCGCGTGGCATCAAATCACAAGAACGCAGTGGCTAATCACAAGTCCCAATCCATTCTCTGAATGTGTTATTTAAGAATTTTGGAACGTTCAAACCAAAATGGGGTAGACCTCCATATTTTTGGCAAATAAAATTCAGAATGTTGCTGTTTTCCATCTTGGTTACTCAAAGTTTTTCAGGATCTCTAAATAAGCTGCTGAAGTTGCTGTACCTTCAAACAATAAGGCCCTATTAATCTGATACTTGGAACTTCCTCCCCAGACAATAACACCTGGAACATTGAGATCTTTCTTTGTTAACTTTTGGGGGTTTGTGTCGGACCAATAAACACAATTATAGAGATTCACATGTCCATTTAGTTTGAAACTTGCCTCGTCTGTCCATAAAATTGACTGCTAAAATTAGATTCTGCTTCGTTGCGTACTAAAAACAATTCACAGAACTCAAGTCTTCTATGGTAGTCATTTTCATGTTCTGTGTAAAATGTAAATGTAAATGGCGTGTTATTTATGGACGCTCTTTAACTGCTGTGGCTCTCAGCGTCCCATTCTAAATTAGGCGTGAAAGACCGCTTAATTTTGCTCAGAGGCCTCTCTATCAGGATTGAGGTTCTTTTACGTGCCGTAAATCTACGACACGGGACCAACGACTTTGCTTCCCTTCGAAGGAAGCTATGCACCTCCGCCGGGTGTGAAGTGTGCGACAAGGTTAGAATTGTTAATCTTTTAAGATTCTATGCAGATTCTCGAGATATGTCCAATAGTACAGACGCCTTCCAAGATGGTTAGTTAGGACTTGCTTCAAATGCCTTAGCAACTAACTGAAAACTTTCTTCATTTCGGACATCAACCGCATCTCAAAACATCTGCAACGCTCCCTATTCTTTCAAATTTCATGATGAGCTTTGGCAAACATTGATAATGGAGCATTAGGAAATGTTGTTCGAAAGTTAAAGCTGTCACTTTGCCGTGTAAACGCTTTGTTCCTTACTAAATTTATTTGCCATTGCAAATAATGTTCAACACACAAACAATAACAAAAATATGATGTGCTCTATTCACATGACTTTCTCTACATCTCTGCAACAAATTATTGTTGAAAAGCTTAAGCTTCTATTTACCACATAGTAATCCTTGTAAGTAGAAGCGAAAGAAGGGAGTAAAGTGATAGTCAAAGGCTGGTTGCTACGTGATAGAATTTCGTTTATTTGTATGGACAGGAGTTGACAAATTCCTCCATAAGAAAAATATAAGTTTTTTTTAAAGCTCACCAAAACCAAGGAATATCTCAAAAACGATCAACTCCATGAAATATATTTATTTAATATAAATCGTGTGTTTTAAAGTGCTCTACACATTTTTTTTGTGTAGTAAGCTTTTGTCCATTTCTTACGGTTTAGCAGTTATGCAAACTTCCGTAACATTCATCCGGAATAAAGTAGTCTTCAGAGGCTATTCCTAGAACATTCAAGATATACATTTTATTTGTCAGGTAAATATCTTTAATATACTATAATTTAATCAAAATCGTTAGCTGAGATAATGACAATTTTCGAAAATTTTTTCATGTAAAGGGTAGTTGAGGTGGGTTAATTTTTATAATATCTTCGTGTCGCACCACACACACACACACTTGGACATTTTGCCGAAAAAGTTTTTTTTCTTTTTTGATTCAAGGGGACCCAAAATATGATTTTGCTGTGAAATCTCGTTATTGAATTTTTGGGTACATTACACTACCTTCTTTATACACTATGTACATAGTACGTGTAGGGAAAGTAAAGCCAGAAGACTCACAAACAAATGAATGTGTATACAGTGTTATAACGCTATTCTGTAATTAATTTTATTCCCGCATATCCTCAAGATTTACCTACAAATAGCCGAACTGATGAAGGGGAAACTGACTTTAGCGCCACCTGTACATCCTTAATAGTTGAAAGCTATTAGGTATGCATAAACATAGGAGCCAATGGCTTGTATATTGTATTGGCTTCTTTTCCCAACTTTATAAAATGAAAGACGATGCACTATACAAGGAAGAGAGATAATCGCATATCATTTTGCATAACTGCTAAACCATAACAGATGGATAAAAACGTACCACTTAATAATGTAGATTACGATAAGACACAGAATTTATGTAATAACTTATACGTTTTTCATAGAAGGATTTGTCAACTTATGTCCGTGCAAACAAAAGAACTTCAGTCACATAGCAACCAGTTTTTGACTATCACTTTAACCTATGGCACTTCTTTATTTCGCTTCTACTTACAAGGAAGCAAGCAATAAGACTATTTCTGCTAATTTTTTCTCGATTAGCTTGAAGTAAATGATTTGTTGCAGAGATGTAGAGAAAGCCATGTGAATGGAACACATCAGATTTTTTAGATTAGCCCACACACACAAATGCTCTCTCTTTGTAATACTAGTATACATGTGTGTAGCGAGTGATTAGCTTTAGGGACAATTATGATATAATTCCGCATTCGTGAGTAGATATAACATACATTTTACTTTCTCTTCACGTACTATGTGCATAGTGTATAGATAAGGTATTGTATTGCACCCAAAAATTCGATACCGAGATTTTACCGGAAAGACATGTTTTGTGTCCTCCTGAATCCAATAAAAAGCATTTTCAGAAGAAGGTCCGTGTGTTCTCAAGGATGCGACACGAAGAATTTCAAGAAAATCCCTCAACTCCCAACTATCCTTTACATGGAAACAATTTCGGAAATGTTGATTTTCTCAAAAATGGCTCTAACGCTTTTGATTAAAATCTCTTATATTTAAGATATTGTGGCGGGAAAATGTTGTATGTGGGTTGTTACCTTCTCAAACCACGTGGCTGGAATGCTGTCTCTGCTCACGGCTGCTCGTTGCTGGATCCTCGGCTAATTCAGTCGGTTGCTGAGTCTTCAATCCTAACTTCTACTTCACTTACTTCTCAGGGTTCTAATTGTGGGTGAGGCAAATAATGAGACTGGCAATTCCCCTTAATAAAAGCATGTTTACTGACTTAAAGTGCAACTACTTGAATGTTGACGGCTTAGCTGGTTCCCTTACAATACTTGATTTCTAAATTCTCTAAAACATAAAGCGACACCTAGCAAACGAACTTTACCGCACTGTCACTTGCTTGAAGATTTGCTTCAGAAGAAGCACGCCCCAGAGCAAATGGCAGGCTGAGGGCACCCCGAGGTGTGTTAGAAGCACGCTCGTGCGTGCGTGCGTGCGTGCGTGTCTGGTTCGTGGTGAGCCTAGGTGTTGTTGCTGTGTACCTACCCTGGTAAGGGTTTAACCACAGGAATGAGGTGAAGGTTGAGGTTTGATGTTAAGGAGGTAGCGCTGGTAGGCTCCTCGAGCGGTTGCTTTTCAGGAGCAGCATGCTTTCCTCTTCTCAGCTGGTGTTTATTTTTTTTTATTTAATTGTGGTGGTGAAATTTTGATAGACCTCTCCCACAGGGAGGGGGGAGTGCTTTGTTCAGCTATTACGCTGTTGGCTGGTTTAAAGCCGTTGTTACCGGGGGTGCCCACAAGCCATGCGGGGAACCCGGAACCGCCTTTTTCGGCGTTCAGAGGGTAAGTACTCCCCCAGAGATCTGACAAGTGCGTTCTCATGGTCGCCCAATCTGGCGTAGAATTTTTGAGCCCGGCGCTTAATAACATCTTCCACATATGGGAGGGCGAAGCTTCATGTAGTAGCCTCAAAGGGAAACGTCGACATACAGAATATATGGACCGAAATCCTCTATTCTGTACCTGCTGTAACCAGAGAAGCCAACGCTCCAGTCCAGTGTAATTGGCAGGCTGAGGGCAGCCCGAGGTGTGTTAGACGTGTCCCTGTTCTCAGAGAGAACTTAACCACGTTCTGACGGGATTGTGGGTTTTGTAGGATGGCGGGTGTGTTTTGGGGTTGTGGAGTGACAGGAGGAGGCGAATATTGCTCCTCGACGGTTGCCTTGATGGTGCAACGGCCCTTGTGCACCGCTGGTGTGTTTTTATCAAAATATTTCTTGAGATTAAATTTTGAATCCAAGCAACTCTTGAAGGATAATAAGGAACTTAGCCGTAGCAGCTGTTGGTGGTGCTCCTTCGTTACCGGGGATGCCCGCAAGCCATGCGGGGAAGCCGGTATCGCCTGAAGCGGCGGTTTGTGGGATCGTAACCCAACGCTCCGGAGTAGCGCGCTGAATTTATACCTCTTGGGGTGATGCTGGCTTTGGTGCCTCGGGCGTCAGGTGCCACCTGATTGGTTGTCAGGTCGTTGCTAGGTGCCTGGTATGACAAACTTCTTGTTCAAACATCGTCAAAGTTACTACAGTTCACAAATTCCAGGAACACCTGGGCTGATGGTTTACCTGGAAATCCAGCTAAGCCAGATGGTTGCAAATTACCTTTCTGTAAAACCTGTCCAAACCTGCACTGTTAAGTGGTTTCAAGCCAATGCTTTCTACCTGTTTTAACGTATTGCCTTTATATAAGTAATACTTAAATTATATACATTTCCTTATGTTGCTAGTTAATATTGATTCCCTATGTACATCATATACCCTTACAATATTTACATTACAAATTATATGTATATCTCGAATTTTCTGGGAATAGCCTCTGAAGACATGTATATTCTGGGTGAATTTTGCAAAATGTTGCATAACTTTTAAACCGCAAGAAATAGACAAAAGCCTATTTCAAAAAACATGTGTATCATGAGAAAACACACAATTTATGTCATATACATTTTTTTCGTAGAGTTGGCCGTTTTCGAGATATACCTTGTTATTGATTTCAGATTGAAAATACTTACTTTTCTCATACGAGAACCTGTTAACTTCTGGCCACACAAAGAAAGGGATTTCAATCCCATAGCAACCACATTTTAAACATTTATTTTTCGGTTTAGTTTAATGTATTCTCTTATTTCCCTTCTACTTATAACGGAGCTAAGAACTAAAACCGTTTCTGCTAAATTAAATAGAAAAATAAGCTTATTAACAATAATTTGTTACAGAGATGTAGAGAAAGTCATGTGCTGAAACACATCAGATTTTTTGTATTAACCTCAATTACCTGGTGTTGACATTTGGCAACACAGATGATTAGTCGAAGTTTTAATATATTTATGTTTTGTTATCTTCATATCATACTGTTATTTAACAATAAATATTATCTCCATCAAGTAGCTCCTCAATTGTCCCCCCAGGGATCTCAGGAGGCTCAGTGGCGAGATTGCAGATTCAGTTTTAGACTAAGGCTCTTTTCTGAGATTTCCCTATTGGTTACGGAGTCAATATGGCTACGTAACAGATGAACGACTGGTTTCAAGATTTCGAGGTTAGGTTACGTTAGGTTAGGTGTATGTAAATGAACTGGATCGAAATAAGGGGTAAAAATGGACTTTCTGAAAATCGGTTCTTCTTTCCAATGCGAAAAGCACAGTCTTCCATTCGTTTTGTCTGCTTGTGCATGGGCAATCTTGTTGGTCAATCGACCAATGGCAGAGTCAAATCCAAAACTAAACTAGAATCTGCAATGTCGCGGCTGAGTGCACCCCGGACCAGGTCTTCCAGCGGGAGAAAAATCCCCACGCCGGTATCGGGAATCGAACTCAGGTCTACCGTTTGGTAAGCAACAGCGCTATCATTGCACTAAGGAGACGACCGAAAAGCTGTATCGGTTGCCTAATTTATTACTCTATTTTAAAGAAATAATGATTAGTATATTACTGGGACCTTTTCGCGGTTGGCAACAGTTGTCATCTACTATTAAGCCACGTTAGTTTGGCTTACTTAGATTGGCGGTAAGCTCTTGGCTCACCCCAACAATCGCTTGCAGCCCGCCTGGGTGGTGTGGTGGTAGCGTATCTGCTTCACATTCAAAAGATCGTGACTTGGATTCTCGCTTAGGGTGAGTTGCCCGGATAAGGTTTTTTCGGGGGTTTCCCTTATCCTGAGAAGACGAATGGGGAGTAACTTTAAGCTCCATGGACCCCGATGGCATTTGAGCATCATTTCACCAATTTCATTCATCGTCCTATAAGACCAACCAGGTTAAAGGATGTTAAGCTACAAAAAATAAAAAAGTGCTTGCTTGTTCAGTAGCTGGAGGTCATGTTAGGATTGTCCGGCTAGCTAATGGTGGGAAAAGTTGTTCTTTTTGCGAAACAGTTTTATGTTCCTGTTGCAACCACGAAACAGTTTCGTGCAACAGAAATTCCCTAAACTGTTGCGCCGAGTTAATCAGCTGCAAAACAGTTGCAGACATGTTGTGTACCACCTTAATGCAGTCTATCGATAAAATCACATTGTGCCAAATGCAACAACACTAGGTACACTGAAGGGGAAATTATCAAATTAAGGAAGCAAAGCATTGTTGCGCGTTAACGAGAGGGAGTAAATTGGATTAGTACATTCGAATTTCGCGATTATATCAGGTCATGCACTACAAGGTACAAAGGCGCACCTTGCGGTAAAATTTGGAAGTAATGACAAAATATTTACGTTATGGAACAGAACAACCACTGCGCAGTAACCGGTGGCGATTCGAGGTCAGTAATTTAGTCACACCGCTCCCGTTGTCATCGTTTTTCTTAATTTATAAAAGATATTCATCCCTAGTTCTACGCCATCTCACTTGACCAGTTTTCGCTTAGAGCGATTTTTAAAATAACTGATGTGTTCCATTCACATGGCTTTCTCTATATCTCTATAAATTATTATTGTTAATAAGCTTATGTTTTATTTATTTCATGCTAATCGACAAAAATTAGCAGAAATAGTCTTATGTTTTGCTTTATTGTAAGTAAAACGAAATAAGGGAGTACCATAGGTTAAAGTGAAAGCCAAAAGCTGGTTGCTACGTGACTGATGTTCCTTTGTTTGTATGGGCAGGAGTTGACAAATTCCTGTATGAGAAAAGTATAAGTTTTTCAAAGCTGAAACCAAGAGGAGGAATATCTCAAAAACGATCAACTCCACGAAAAAAAGTATATAACATAACTTGTGTGTTTTAACGTGCTCTACATTTTTATGAGTTAAGTTTTTGTGCATCTCTTACGGTTTAGTAGTATGAAAAATTCATCCAGAATAAAGTAATCTTCAGAGGCTATTCCCAGAAAATTCAAAATATACATTTTATTTGTCAGGTAAATATCTTTAAATTACGGTATTTTAATCAAAATCGTTAAGTAATTTTTAAGAAAATCAAAATTTTTGAAAAAAGCTTCATGTAAAGGGTAGTTTGGGGTGGGGGGATTTTTAAAATCAGCATTTTTACTTTCTCTATACGCACTATGTACATAGTGTATAGAGCATGTATTGCACTCCACCAAAACATTCGATACCGAGATTTCACCGGAAATATATGTTTTAGGGTCCCCTGTATCCATAAAAAGTATTTTAGAAAAAGGTCCGTGTGTGTCCGTGTGTCCGTGTGTCTGTGAACACGATAACTCAAAAACGAAAAGTCGGGAAAATACCAAACTTGGTATTTAAGTTTAGTATCTTCCAGGAATGCGACACGAAGATTTTCAGAAAAATCCCCTCATCCACAACTACCCTTCACATGGAACTTTTTTCGAAAACTTTGATTTTCTCAAAAATGGCTGTAGCAATTTTAATTAAAATTTCGTATATTAAAGATATTTATCTGGCAAATAAAATGTATATTTTGAATTTTCTGGGAATAGCCTATGAAGAGTAGTTTATTGGGGATGAACTTTACTGAATTTTGAATAACTGCTAAACCGTAAGAGATGGACAAAAACTTACTGCACAAAAAATGTAGAGCACATTAAAACACACAATTTATGTTATATACATTTTTTCGTGGAGTTCGTCGTTTTTGAGACATTCCTTATTTTTGGTTTCTGCTATTAAAAACGTATACTTTTCTCATACAGGAACTTGTCAACTCCTATCCATATAAACAAAGGAACTTCATTGTCATAGCAACCAGCTTTTAACTATCACTTTAACCTATGGCTGTCCCTTATTTCACTTCTACTTAAAAGGAAGCGAGTAATTCTGATTAGAATAAAGTAAATAGAAGTATAAGCTTTTTAAGAATAATTTATTGCAGGGATATAGAGAAAGTCATTTGAATGGTACACATCAGATTTTTTTAACAATAATTGCTTATGTTGTCTTACTTAAGCAAATCTACGTAGAAGTCTTCTAACACATGACAGATGTTAAAATACTCTTTTTCGCAAACATAATTTGCAAAATATTACCAGCTTGATTAAAGTATCTCCTTTGCGTGTGTTACTATGGCGTGGGTAGTACCAACTTCGTTGATTAGCAGTTACATAATTTTGGTTTTTATTACATTTAACTATACATGCAACTTCTGTTACAAACAATGTGTGTTTGGTAACCATAGTTAGAACAAAATCTCATCTGCATACATAAGATTACCATTCTTTTGTTATATCCATAGATGTTTCATGCGTATTAATACCAATGCAATTAATCTAGGATGCATGGTTGTAAACAATCTACTGCCACTTTTCTCACTGCTACAGTGGTGTGATCCAGTATTATTGCAATTAATCGTGTACAGTAATAAAAGATGATTACCAAAATAGTATGTTCAGTTTTGCTCTTCGGAATTCAAAAAACTAAATATTTCAGGATGTAATTTTATTATATATTATATATGTCGACATACATTTTCCCATTCTGGCCTGCCAATTCGCTGGCGACACAACTGTTCCACATCTTTTAATTTAAAAGTATATATTAAGATTTTTTCTTTCTTATCTTTGAGAACCCTGGAAACGAAACTTAGTGAAATATCAGTTGCCTTGGCTACTCTTTCATTCATTTTCTAGAGGCTTTTGAAGAACTCGGGGAACATACATTTTCTTCCTTCATCTCTGCCTCTTGTTTCATGAAGTCAAGGACATTTGCAATTATTTCTCTGCTCTGACTAAGTAATACCTTGCCACTAAACTTTGAAATGTAGCAGCCAATTGATTTTCTGTAATTCTTTCTAATGATTTTCAATGTTCTCAACATGTCGACATACATTTTCCCATTCTGGCCTGCCAATTCGCTGGCGACACAACTGTTCCACATCTTTTAATTTAAAAGTATATATTAAGATTTTTTTCTTTCTTTCTTATCTTTGAGAACCCTGGAAACGAAACTTAGTGAAATATCAGTTGCCTTGGCTACTCTTTCATTCATTTTCTACAGGCTTTTGAAGAACTCGGGGAACATACATTTTCTTCCTTCATCTCTGCCTCTTGTTTCATGAAGTCAAGGACATTTGCAATTATTTCTCTGCTATGACTAAGTAATACTTTGCCACTAAACTTTGAAATGTAGCAACCATAGTCAAAATATAAAATGAACACTATTTACTGTCCACTTTGAATAATACAAACACATGCGGCACCGTTTCGATGTAGGCTGTACAAAGTTTGCTCGCTGTGACTTTAAGTAAGCAAAGTATCACATCACAAACCCCGATAAGCCAGGCTCGTTAGCTGGGTTGGTGGTCAGGGCCACGATTCCAAAAGTTTTGCGCCGGCAATATATTATATGAAATAATTAGTATAATGCATTTGTCCCCAGGGAGATGCCATAATTCTATAAACAATTAATAAAGCTGATTTTCCATTATGTTTTCCTTTAACGAATCTCTAAATCTGCACCGTCCAATAATCAATGTAGCAGTTTCGCTATTGCGGAAATTAAATATTTTAATTTCCATTAGCTTTCAAAATACGTTTTGTGGTTTGTTCCGCTTCATCAAGCAGATAGTGCCATTTCCCTTCGTGGCATACCAGTGCATCCGGATGTTAATTCTAACACGCACGTTTCCCACACTCGCATTACTGATGAACAATGGAACTGATGAATTTTTACTGTTTATATTGAGCTGTTTACTTTTAAACATTCTTGTTCTAATGATCTGAACAATCAAAGAAATATACGAACACTATACCGATTCTGATTTATGCCTTTCTGTGCCAATGTCCATTTCTAACATTGGAACACGGTTAAGGTAAGATAAATGCCAGTAAAGTAAACAAATAAACAAATACTACATTTTAAATCACTCGGGCATTTTGAGTTTTTAAGATAATAAATAAATGGTCTGTCATTTATGGGGGCTCTTTAACTACTGCGGTTCTCTAAATTGGGCGTGAAAGACGCTTAATTTTGCTCAGAGGCCTCTCTATCAGGCTTAAGGTTCTTTTACATTCCCTAAATCTACGACACGGGACAAACGGCTTTACTTCCCTTTCAATGGAAGCCCGAAAAAAATCCATCGTCCTCCACCGGATTTGAACCCGAGACCTTGGGCATATATGATAACTATTACACCACGGAGGGCAATCATTTTTAAGATGTGCACAAGAAGAAGGTGCAGTGGAAGTGCAAAGTACCTATATAAGATTCATATTGTGCATATTAACCGTCATATTTATACCAGGTAACAATACTGCCTTGATTTGAGAGATATTTGCAGATATCCCTTCGCACGTTAAAAGAGTTGTAGAACCTAAACGGGTTATTTCAAGTAAGTAGGGAACTGGCGCATACGATCTTCATTTTATATTTCTTGCTTATCAGTGGAGACTTTGAGAGTGTCGCGTTCATTGAGAGGGGTAATACAAAAGTCGTTCAAGCCATTTCCCCACTGATAAGTTTAAACTTTAAAAATCACCGTTGTTTTCTGCAATTCTTTTAG
Organism: Hymenopus coronatus; assembly: GCA_030762935.1. NCBI lineage: Eukaryota > Metazoa > Arthropoda > Insecta > Mantodea > Hymenopodidae > Hymenopus > Hymenopus coronatus. The sequence continues at coordinate 25,112,839 of CM060885.1, forward strand.
CGCACAAAAGATTATAATGTTTTTAAATGGGAAGAGTTCTACGCTGCAGCGAATGAGATGCGTTATCGTGCTCTGCGTTGCCAGGTCGCTACCCCTACTCTGTTCATATTTCCCTCTCACTCGCACACTGAGCATGCAAATCTGCCTGGCGACATACTGTTTATTCATGTGTATTATGAAAACTATTTGAACTAAAGGTCTGTGGTTTTTACGGTTCTACTATGAGCATTACTCCCTATCTCCCTCGTGAATTATTTTTTTGCAAAATTTGAATATTTTGTGCTAGCGCAAGTAGTATATATGAGAGACGGAATCACTTAGGGTGTTGCTCCCCAATTAAGCGCGAATACAATATGTCAACACAGCAGTACTCCGATTGGCTGCCGGCCTGGTGGCGCTCAAGGACATACCGCATCCCTTTTGAAAGCCACTGTAATTGCACTCATCAAACAACGGGGAAATTGGGCCGCATGGTATAAGATACCCATTAATTTCTTTACATGTTTATATTTCCTTAATTGCAATCGATGGATTTCTGAGCTCACCTGAAGATAATCACAAGAGAACAAGGAACATAAGAGCCCTGCTTGTGTCCAGGACTTCTCTAAATAAGTATGTGAATGTTTCTTGAAGTAAAATCGTCAAACCATTTCAGACATTTAGGCACACAACATTAGTAGGGCCTATCTACCAGAAGCTACAGGCCTTATAGTTTACTGTTTATTAATATTATCCTAGTGAATTATATTTATAAGGGATTTTAGCTTATTTACAAAACGTTCATGTGCGATTACAGAGATAATTAGCACATACTTTATCATAAGAAGTGATGGAATTATTTTCCTTTTCTACCTGCATATTTCTGTCATCTTCTCAGGAAATTTTCATTTAATTCGAGGCTGCAATATCCGAAACTAAGTGAATTACTCTCCTGATGTTTTGTTTTTGTTCTTACAATGTCACCTGCGGTGCCAGCGTTAGTAAAAGCGGTCCTTAAACACTTTTCTTACAAAGTATGTGGCTTATTGCACATGCTAATTTCTCAAGTTCTCCTATATAAACATCACACACAGTTAAATCAGGAGATCAGGGAGGCCATAAAATTTTACTAATGATCATACTGCAAAAAATCCCGAATTAAATGGGACTCATCAGCTGTATGGTAGCAATTTTAAATGTATTTTAACCTGGCAGGTCATATCAAACAAAGCAAAATCTTTAAAATTGGCTAAATCATGTCTAACACTCAACATTGGTCAGCTGTTCAAAGCTTCTGTACCCCTCTATATTGATTATTTGCTCAAAACACATCGGTCCTATTACTCTGTATACATTAAGAGCACAGCAATCTTCGCATCATGCAAGGGAATCTCGTAATCTTTGTTATCCTGCAACGAAAGATAAATATGCAAGTGCGACCATTTTTCGTACAGAAGAATATTAGGTGTAGACGAATTACTCCTTCATTTCGGAAAATTAATTATAATGATTTACCTGACTCTGACAATGAAACAAAAATATGATGTGTTCCATTCACATGACTTTCTCAATATCTCTGCAACAAATTATTGTTAAAAAGATTAACGCTTCTATTTACTTCATGCTAATTGAGAAAAGATTATCAAAAATAGTCTTATTACTTGCTTCCTTGTAACTAGAAACGATATAAGGGAGCACCATAGGTTAAAATGATAGTCAAAAGTTGGTTGCTATGTGACTGAAGTTTCTTTGTTTGTATGGACAGGAGCTGACAAATTCTTGTAACAGAAAATTATACGTTTATCAAAGCTGAAACCAAAAACAAGGAATATCTCAAAAACGATCAACTCCAGGGAAAAGAATATATAAAATGTGCTCCACATTTTTTGTGTGATAAGTTTCTGTCCATCTTTTACGGTTTACCAGTAATGCAAAATGTCGCTAAATTCACCCAGAAAAAACATGTCTTCAGAGGCTATTCCTAGAATATTCAGGTTTATTTGTCATATAACTATCATAATATAAGGGATTATAAACAAAATTGTTAAAGCCATGTTAGAGAAAATCAAAATTTTCGAAAAGTTTTCCATGTAAAGGGTAGTTAGGGGTGGGGGAATTTTCTTGAAAATCTTGGTGTCGCATCCTTGGAAGATACCAAACTTAAATACCAATCTTCTTTCTACACAATGCTATTTTAATAAACACATTATTACTTAGTTCTTATAAGGAAAAGGGAACTAAAGTAATGCACTAGGTTAAAATGATAGTCAAATGTTTTAAAAGCTATCCTTATGCTATTGTATTTGCAAATCGCTTCTTTGCTTGCCCAGGAGTGGGACAAAAGAAAAAATCTGATGTGTACCATTCACATGATTTTTTTCATATCCCTGCAACAAATAATTCTTAAAAAGCTTATACTTCTATTTACTTTATGCTAATCAGAAAAAATTAGCAGAAATAGTCTTATTACTCGCATCCTTGTAAGTAGAAACGAAATAAGGGACAACCGTAGGTTAAAGTGATAGTCAAAAGCTGGTTGCTATGTCAATGAAGTTCCTTTGTTTATATGGATAGGAGCTGACGAGTTCCAGTATGAGAAAAGTATACGTTTTTCATAGCAGAAACCAAAAATAAGGAATGTCACAAAAACGACGAACTCCACGAAAAAATGTATATAACATAAATTGTGTGTTTTAATGTGCTCTACATTTTTTGTGTAGTAAGTGTTTGTCCATTTCTTACGGTTTAGCAGTTATTAAAAATTTAGTAAAATTCATCCAGAATAAACTACTCTTCAGAGGCTATTCCCAGAAAATTCAAGATATACATTTCATTTGTCAGGTAAATATGTTTAATATCCGAAATTTTAATCAAAATCGTTAGGGCCATTTTTGAGAAAATCAAAATTTTCGAAAAAAGTTCCATGTAAAGGGTAGTTGGGGGTGGGGGGATTTTTCTCAAAATCTTTGTGTCGCATCCCTGGAAGATACTAAACTTAAATACCAAGTTTGGTATTTAACCGACTTTTCGTTTTTGAGTTATCGTGTTCACAGACACACGGACATACGGACACACGGAGACACACACACACACGGACCTTTTTGTGAAAATGCTTTTTTTGGATATTGGGGACCCTAAAACATATATTTCCGGTGAAATCTCGGTATCGAATTTTTGGTGGAGTGCGATACTTTCTCTATACACTATGTACATAGTGCGTATAGAGAAAGTAAAAAGGACAGTTCCTGTTTGTGAAAAGTTTCAGTACTTCACAATTGAAACAAATAACAAGGAATACATCGGAAACATAAATTGTGTGTGTTTACATGATGTATAGTTTTTTGTTCAGTGTGTTTTTGTCTATTTCTTACGGTTTAGTAGTTAAGGAAAATTCGGCAAAATTCATATAGAATAAAGAGGTCTTCAAGGCTATTTCCAGAAAATTCGAGATGCACATTTTATTTCGATATAAATAGCTTTAATATACGGCATTTTAATCGAAATCATTACATCCATCTTTGAGAACATCCAAATTTAATGTCTTCATGTAAAGCGTAGTTTGGGGTTAGGGAATTTTTTTGAAAATGTTCATGTCGTATCCTTAACGATATTTTCGTTTCAGAGCTCACAGACACACACGGACCTTTTTCTAAAAATGTTTTTTTTTGTTTCAGTGGGACCAAAAACATGTATTTCCGGTAAAATCTCGGTATCGAATTTTTGGGTGGATTGCAATACCTTCTCTATACATTATGTACATAGAGAAATTTAAAAAAATCTAAGTAAAGAAACCATCATATGCGGATAAAGGCAAGCATTCGGCAGTGTTTCTGATAGCAAGTGTTTATTATTACTGTAATTGTCAGATTAAATATTAGGATGGGAGGTGCTTGCGGGGAATATTATAACTGTTTCGCTGGGAATCCGTGCTACGGCTGCCGGCGGATGGTTTACCATGAAGTGGCCACATTGTGAAGGAAAAGCACTGTACTTAATACATATACTGCAGTAAAACCGAAAAAAAAAAAAACACATGTGTTCCATTTACACGACTTTCTCCACAGCTCTAGAACAAGTTATTTTTAAAAATGCTTATACTTCTATTTATTTAATGCTAATCGAGAAAAAATTAGCAGAAATAGTCTTATTACGTGCTGCTTTGTAAGTAGAAGCGAAAAAAGGAAGTACCATAGGTTTAGGTGATATTCAAAAACTGGTTGCTATGTGATTGAAGTTCCTTTGTTTGAATGGACAGGAGTTGTCAATTTCCTATATGAGAAAAATATACGTTTTTAAAGCTGAAACCAATAACAAGGAATATCTCAACTCCATAAAAAATTATTATGGCATAAATTGTGTGTTTTAAGGTACTCTACATATTTGTAAATTTTTGTCCATCTACAGCTTAGCAGTTAAGCAAAATTCCGTAACATTCATCCAGAATAAAGTAGTCTCCCAAAATATTAAAGATATACATTTTATTTGTCAGGTAAATATTTTTAATATACCATATTTTAATCAAAATCGTTAGAGCCATTTTGAGAAAATCAAAATTTTCGAAAAAAAGTACCATGTAAAGTTCCATATGAAAATAGTTGGGGCTGGGGCGATTTTCATGAAAATCATGTGTCGCATCCTCGGAAGATACCAAATCTAAATCCCAAGTTTGGTATTTAACGGTCTTTTTGTTTTAGAGCTAAGCTGTCCACAGACACACAGACATTTGTCACTCTCCGTGGTGTAATGGTTACCATGCTAACTTCATATCCCAAGGTCGGGGTTCAAACCAGACGGAGGACGATGGATTTTTTCGGGCGTAAAACTTCTTAGTATGGCTTCTTTTGGAAGGGAAGTAAAGTCATGGGTACCGTGTCATAGATTTACGGCACGTAAAGGAACTTCAAGCCTGATAGAGTGGCCTCTGAACAAAATTAAGTGGTCTTTCTCGCCCAGTATAGAATGGAACGCTGAGAACTACAGCAGTTAAAGAGCGTCCATAAATAAAAAACGTCGTTACACAGAGACATATAGACAGATACATGCACTTTTTTGTAAAACAAATTTTTTTGGATTCAGGGGGGGCGCAAAACATCACCTGAATCCCCCCAAAAAACATGTATATCCGGTGAAATCTCCGTGCCGAATTTTTGGGTGCATTACAATACCTTCCTATGTACTATGTACATGGTCGGCGAATGGTGAATCATGAAGTGGCCACATTTCGAAGGAAAATCACTGAACTTAATGGATATATGCAATAAAAACAACGCACAGATTCATTTGGTTGTCAAAACTAAATGCAAAAAATGTGATGTGTACCATTCACATGACTTTCTCTATATCCCTGCAACAAATTATTCTTAAAAAGTTTATACTTCTATTTACTTTATGCTAATCAGAAAAAATTAGCAGAAATAGCCTTATTACTTGCTTTCTTGTAAGTAGAAGCGAAATAAGGGACTACCATAGGTTAAAGTGATAATCAAAAGCTGGTTGCTATGTCAATGAAGTTCCTTTGTTTATATGGATAGGTGTTGACAAGTTCCTGTATAAGAAAAGTATTCGTTTTTTATAGCAGAAACCAAAAATAAGGAATGTCTCAAAAATGACAAACTCCGCGAAAAAATGTATATAACATAAATTGTGTGTTTTAATGTTCTCTGCATTTTTTGTGGAGTAAGTTTTTGTTCATCTCTTACGGTTTAGCAGTTATTCAAAATTCAGTAAAATTCATCCAGAATAAACTACAGGCGCTATTCCCATAAAATTCAAGATATACATTTTATTTGTCGGGTAAATATCCTTAAATTACGAAATTTTAATTAAAATCGTTACAGCCATTTTTGAGAAATTCAAAATTTTCGAAAAATGTTCCATGTAAAGGGTAGTTAGCGGTGGGGGGATTTTTCTCAAAATCTTCGTGTCGCATCCTTGGAAGATACTAAACTTAAATACCAAGTTTGGTATTTTACCTACTTTTCGTTTTTGAGTTATCGTGTTCACGGACGCAGACCTTTTTCCGAAAATGCTTTTTTTAGATAAAGGGACCCCTAAAACATACATTTCCGGTGAAATTTCGATATTGTATTTTTGGGTGGAGTGCAATACCTTCTCTATACACTATGTACATAGTGCGTATAGAGAAAGTAATAAAATATGATGTTACAATGCTTTTGTGATCTGTTGCGAATAATCGTTGAAAAGAAATATATAACAAGTACTATATCTGATAGTACACTCTTTAACCATATTTCCGCGACTGTGAAACCATACCAAAAGCATGAAAATTCTTTGCATATGCTGATTGTGCTGATAACTGGCTTTGAGGACAAAAGCGAATAAATCAATGAGATAACATGGTACGTCAATGGGCGAATTCCCTTCTCTTTTATGTTTTATCCATGATTTTAGATGACATGCATGAACACTGTTATCGGCATTGTATAAAGTCACTGACAGGCTACTGCAATGGCACGTAAGATTCCATGGCTTAGATTGTAGTTACAGGTTAAACTCCTCACTCACGAGATCATACTCAGCAGCAAAGAGAAGCTCAATATTTGACTCTAGGACATGGTTTTAACCACACTACTGATAGGGAAGGATTAACCTTGAATAGATTATAATATTTATTGGTATAATTAACATTAATTATTATTAATTTTAATGTATATTCAACAATAATATAATTTGTAGTAGTCAATCCAAAAAATAAAGAAAAAAATCCCTTGTGTTCCATTCACATGACTTTCTCTACATCTCTGCAACAAATCATTATTAAAAAGCTTATTCTTCTATTTACTTCGTGCTAATTGAGAAAACAATTAGCAGAAATGGTCTTATTACTTGGTTCCTTGTAAGTAGAAACGAAATAAGGGAGTACCAAGGGTTAAAGTGATAGTCAAAAGCTGGTTGCTATGTGACTGATTTTCCTTTGTTTGTATGGACACGAGTTGACAAATTCCTGTATGAGAAGAGTATAAGTTTTTAAAGCTGAAACCAATAACAAGGAATATCTGAAAAAGTAGCAACTCCACGAAAGAAATGTGTATCACAATAATGACAAAATACGAGTAATAAGTTTTTGTCTATCTCTTACGGTTTACCAGCTATGCAATATTCAATCAAATCATCCAGAATAAAGTGTTCTTTAGAGGCTATGGCAAAAAAATTCAAAATATACATTTTATTTGGCATATAAATATATTAAATATAAGAGATTTTAGTCAAAATCGTTAGAGGAATTTTTAAAAAAATCACAATTTGCGAACATTTTTCCATGTAAAGGGCAGTTTGGGGAGGGGGGCTTTCTTGAAAATCTTCGTGTCGCATCCTTGGAAGATGCAAATCTTAAATACCAAGTTTGGGTTTTAATGATTGATATTTCAATACTTTTTGAATGCAAATCAAATGTTATATTTAACTACAACCCTTACGATTTTTTCTAATTGCCATCATGTTGTTAATTTTTGATGTTGAAATTGCACTAATGGTGTTTTGGTTTTTGAGCTATGATGTCCACAGACACACATACATGCACACACACGGATTTTTTTGGATTCAGAAGGACTCAAAACATGTATTTCCGATGAAATTTCAGTATCGAATTTTTGGGTGCAATACAGTACCTTCTCTATACAGTATGTACCGGTATCTTCCTTATTAGTGAAATCAAATAGAGCATTATTTAACTTACTAAGTTCTATATCCGGAATCTTGGCAATGTAATCTACATCATCTCCCAGTTCGGTAAGTGTGATGTCTCAGGTGTATCGGGTCGACCTTCTCGAGTCTGAAGATCAACGGTATCGATGCCTGACACGAGTTGGTTTTCTGGAGTAATTTTAATGCTATTCCAACCACGACTCAGAGAGGTGTCTCAGTGATTTCTCCCAAATAGCTGAGTCGCAAATACATCTGGAAACAGCCCATAGGTACTGTATCAACGTCTACAACATTACTGGAACTGCTCTTCTGGTCAGAATATAAATAATTTATTCAAGTATATTCATGGAGTTGTTTTGTGATGGAGCGAGTGTAAAGGAGAAAGTGTTGTGCGCCATCTTGGCGGTGGTGAAGTGAATATTTTGGCGAAGTTTAGATAGAATAAGTGTTAAGTGAGAAATGGTGAGGTGGAAGTGTTAAATGAAGAAGAAATAATACATATATAAATAAACTGTTTATGTTATAATATAGTTAAAATTCTGAAGTAGTTATTAATTAAAAAGTTTCATTGAGAGAATAAATTGATTTATTTACTATTTTAAATTAAGAAAGTGAGATGAGAAATGATAATAACAATAACAGTAATAATCTCAATATTAATTATAATGAAAGTAAATAATGAAGACCATTTTGTAGAATTAATATAATTAATTAACAGAAACTTACTATGCATAGATTAATACATCAGTTGAGAGCACATTTTCTGTTGACTTCCAGTGGCTAGAAGTTAGTTTTTGCAGTTAGGTTTAATAGGTTACCAGTTATATTTACTGGCTTCCAGTAAATATTAGATATAATTTGTACTTATACGTTTATTATTTTTTGCTTTAACTGGCTCCCTGCTGTGTAGTTTGAGTTACTGTAATATAAATAATTGTTTTGTTTCTCATTTCTTAGAAGAATATTATTATTGTTTTATTTTTTTGAGTTTGATTTAGTATTATTTTAATTTATTTTGGTTTATAGGTTGTATTAGGTTAAGTTATCTGAATAGATATATATTGTAAACTTTATGTCTGGTTTTTTTTTCGGAAATAAATATAACGTTTGGATATATGCCCCGGTATACTAACCAAGGTGCTGAGGTAGGATATTCAGATTTTATTTATTTATTTATTTACTTTAGTGCTAAGCCATCAGTGGTAGAGGAAGGTTGTGTTCTGTGAGGTGCTTCTGTGGTAAGCAAGAACAACCGAAGTCATGATGGGAGTGCACATTACAAGGTATACATACTGCAAGAATTGGACGGTTTAGAAAAGTAAAATTGGTGATCTGTAAAAACAATTGTGGAGATAAGATGACAAACATATTCGTTTTAGCAAGTATTATAAAATTCTTGTTAATGATTGGAGGAATTGAAGTAATCTCCGGCCCTGCAGATTTAACAATAATAATAATAATAATAGTAATTATAATAATAATAATAATAATAATAATACTGGAAAACCCAACAGAGAAAATCAAGACTGTCGCAGAAATAACTTGGAAAGTAGTGGGTCAGGGAAAATGTGGAGAAGAAGAGAAAATAAGTGAACAATTCCTGGCAGTTGGCCAGAAGGAATTTGAGGATATAGAAATAAAAAAAAAAAAATAGTTTGAGAGATAGCTGAAGAGAGATCTTTAGATTTTTATATAGGTACCAATGAAAGACTCATGGGGAAGGGAAAAGTATATAGATGTGACAAATAAAGAGCGAGAAGGTATTGCATGGCTGAAAGCAGGAGTTTGGAGGTTAGAAGGTTTAAAGAAGGGTATGCCACAAAATCAATGTCCTATATGTGTCAGAAATGAAGATATGGAACATATGTTATTTAAATGTAAAGGGACTGAAGTTTGGAGAAGAGTATATTAATAAGAAATGGTTTAAAATAGAAATGTAGCGCTAGTTGAAATGATTCAAACAGACAGTAAGAACATTGGACAATTTTTATACAAAGTGAAACAAAATCTGATGTGTACCGTTCACATGACTTTCTCTATATCCCTGCAACAATTTATTCTTAAAAAGCTTATGCTTCTATTTACTTCATGCTAGTCGAGAAAAATTAGCAGAAATAGTCTCACTACTTGCTTCCTTGTAAGTAGAAGCAAAATAAGGGAGTACCATAGGTTAAAGTGATAGTCTATGTGAATGCTATGTGAATGAAGTTCCTTTGTTTGTGTGGACAGGAGTTGACAAATTCCTGTATGAGAAAAGTTAAGATTTTCGACCCTGAAAACAAAAACAAGGAATATCCAAAAAACGATCAACTCCAAGAAAAAAATGTATACAACATAAATTGTGTGTTTTAATGTGCTCTACATTTTTTGTGTGGTAAGTTTTTGTCTATCTCTTACACTTTAGCAGTTATACAAAATTCCGGAAAGTAAAGTGGTCTTCAGGGCTATTCCCAGAAAATTCAAAATATACATTTCATTTGTCAGGTAAGTAGCTTTAATATACGACATTTTAATCAAAATCGTTAGAGCCATTTTTTGAAAAATCAAAATTTCCGAAAAAAGTTCCATGTAAAGGGTAGTTTGGGGTGGGGAGATTTTTCTCAAAATCTTCGTATCGCATCCCTGAAAGATTCTAAACTTAAATACCAAGGTTGGTATTTTACCGACTTTTCGTTTTTGAGTTATCGTGTCCACAGGCACACGGACACACACACGAACCTTTTCTGAAAATACTTTTTTTAGATAAAGGATACCCTAAAACATATATTTCCGGTAATATCTCGGTATCGAATTTTTGGGTGGAGTGTAATACCTTCTCTGTACACTATGTACATAGTACGTGTAGAGAAAGTAAAAATGGGTATGGACAGTGGAGACAACATGGTATAAAAATTAGAATTAAGGAACCATTGTAAAGAGCCAGAGCTGAACACAGTCATATTCGCCTGTGCACTGCTTAGCACAAATAAATAGAATCTGATGTGTTCATTCACATAACTTCCTCTATATCTCTGTAACATTTTATTTATTTCATGCTAATCGATAATCTTATTTCTTGCTTTAATGTAAGTAGAAGCGAAATAAGGGAGTACCATAGGTTAAACTGAAAGTCAAAAGCTGGTTGCTATGTTACTGATGTTCCTTTGTTTATATGGACAGAAGTTGACATATTCCTGAATGAGAAAAGTATAAGTTTTTCAAAGCTGAAACCAAGAAAAAGGAATACCTCAAAAACGACCAACTCCACGAAAAAAATGTATATAACACAAAATGTGTGTTTTAACGTGCTCACCATTTTTTGTGTGTTAAGCTTTTATCCATCTCTTACGGTTTAGTAGTTATGCAAAATTCATCCCTAATAAAATAGTCTTCAGAGGCTATTCCCAGAAAATTCAAGATACACTTTTTATTTGTCAGGTAAATATCTTTGATATACGAAATTTTAATCAAAATCGTTAGAGCCATTTTTGAGAAAATCAAAATTTTCGAAAAAATGTTCTATGTAAAGGGTAGTTGGGGGTGGGGGGATTTTTCTCAAAATCTTCGTGTCGCATCCCTGAAAGATACTAAACTTAAATACCAAGTTTAGTATTTTACCGACTTTTCGTTTTTGAGCTATCGTGTTCACAGACACACGGACACACAGACCTTTTTGTGAAAATGCTTTTTTTGGATATTGGGGACCCTAAAAAATATATTTCCGGTGAAATCTCGGTATCGAATTTTTGGGTGGAGTGCGATACATTCTGTATACACTATGTACGTAGTGCGTATAGAGAAAGTAAAAAAACAAATAAATATATTCATTCTATGTAATTATTACTTTCTCTACACGCATTCTGTGTATAGAGATGTATTTTACCTTCTCTACACGTACTATGTACGTAGTGCATAGAAAAGGTATTGCATTCCACCCAAAAATTCAGTGCCGAGATTTCACTGGATATACAGGGTTTGGGACATCCTGAATGCAAAAAAGAAAAAGTATTTTTAGAAAAAGTCCGTGTGTGTCTGTGGAAAGCATAGTTCAACAACCAAAAGTCCGTTAAATACCAAACTTGGTACTTAAGTTTGGTATCTTCCAAGGATGCGACACGAAGATTTTCAAGAAAATCCCCCTCCCCAAACTACCTTTCCATGGAACTTTCTTCGAAAATTTTGGTTTTCTCAAAAATGGATCTAACCATTTTGATTAAAATATCATATATTAAAGATAAATGTATATCTTGAATTTTCTGGGAATAGCCTCTGAAGACTACTTTATTCTGAATGAATTTTACGGAATTGTGCATAACTGGTAAACCGTAAGAGATAGACAAAAACTTACTGCACAAACATTGTAGAGCACATTAAAACACACAATTTATGTTATATACATTTTTTTCTTGGAGTTAGTCGTTTTTTATATATTCCTTGTTTTTGGTTCCAGATTTATAAAACTTATACTTTTCTCATACAGGAATTTGTCAACTCCTGGTACTCCCTTATTTCTCTTTTACTTACAAGGCAGCAAGTAATAAAGCTATTTCTGCTATTTTTCTCGATTAGCATAAAGTAAATAGAAGAATAAGCTTTTTAACAATACTTTGTTTCAGAGATGTAGAGAAAGTCATGTGAATGGAACAAATCAGGTTTGTTTTCTTAAATCGTAGTCTTATTTGTATGTTTACAAAAGTTTACATAAATGCATATTTTAAGGCGTTTGTCTGTTGAGGGAGTACTTAAATCATATCATTAGAATGCATTGTTCTTTTGCTACTATTTCCACCAATTTTAATCTACATTCTAAGGACAGCAGATAATCGGAAAATGCTGGTATTTATAGGAGTAAATAATTAATGTAATATGGTACTTTATTATAGCTGATAGACCTAAAATTATAATAATAATAATAATTGTAACTACAATAATAATTTAGTAATAATAAGAATAATAGTCATATGAAACCACCAAAAATATATAATTACCAGTATAAGCTAGCTAATTACAGCATAGTCGGGCAATTACTCTCGTAGTTACCTAGCATGAGTTTTAATCATCTCTTAAAAAGCAACTTCAAGCTTTAATGTAAGACTAATTGAAGATATGCTACCTTCTTAGGCATTAACGAACGTTGCTAGAGACTAGAAAACACTGACGTGTTCCATTCACTTAACGTGCTCTCCATCTCTGCAACAAAAGTATTGATAAAAAGCTTATGCTTCTATTTACCTCATGCTATTCGAGAAACAATTAGCAGAAATAGTCTTATTACTTGCTTCCTTGTAAGTAGAAGCGAAATAAGGGAGTACCATGGGTTAAAGTGATAGTCAAAGGCTGGTTGCTATGTGACTGAAGTCCCTTTGTTTGTATGGACAGGATCTGACAAATTCCTGTATAAGAAAAGTTAAGTTTTTCAAAGGTGAAACCAAAAACAAAGAATATCTTAAAAACGATCAACTCCACGAAAAAAATATATTTAGCATGCATTGTATGTTTTAACGTGTGTGGTAAGTTTTGGTCCATCTCTTACGGTTTAGCAGTTTGCAAAATTCCGTAAAATTCATTCTGAATAAAGAAGTATTCAGAGGCTGTTCCCAGAAAATTCAAAATATACATTTTATTTGTCAGGTCAATATGATTAATACACGATATTTTAATGCAGATCGCTAGAGCCATTTTGGAGAAAATCAAAATTTAAAAAAAAAACTACCATTTAAAGGGTAGTTTGGGGTAGAGGGATTCTTCTCAAAATCTGCGAGTTGTATCCCTGGAGGATACTAAATTTAAATACCAAATTTGTTATTTTACCGAACTTTTGTTTTTGAGTCATCTTGTTCACAGACACACGGACACACATGAACCTTTTTCTGAAAATGCTTTTTACTTTATCTACACGTAATATGTACATCGTGCATAGAGAAGGTATTGCACTCCACCAAAAATTCTATACCCAGATTTCACCGGAAATATATGTTTTAGGGTCCTCTGTATCCAAAAAAGGTATTCTCAGAAAAAGGTCCAAGTCTGTGTATGTATGGTGTGTGTGTTTGTGTGTCTGTGCGTCCGTGTATCCGTATGTCCGTGTGTTTGTGTGTCGGTGAACACGATAATTCAAAAACGAATAGTCGCTAAAATACCAAACTAGGTATTTAAGTTTGGTATCCTCCAAGGATGCGACACGAAGATTTTCAAGAAAATCCCCCCACCCCTAACTACCCTTTACATGGAACTTTTTTCGAAAATTTTGATTTTCTTAAAAATGGCTCTAACGGTTTTGATTAAAATGTCGTAGATTAAAGATATTTACCTGACAAATAAAATGTATACCTTGAATTTTCTGGGAATAGCCTCTGAAGAGTACTTTATTCTGGATAAATTTTACGGAATTTGGCATAGCTTCTAAACCGTAGGAGATGGACAAAGAGTTACCACACAATAAATATAGTGCACTTTAAAACACACAATTTATGTCATATACATTTTTTCGTGGTGTTGATTGTTTTTTGAGATATTTCTTGTTTTTGGTTTTAGCTTTGAGAAACATACTTTTCTCATACAGGAATTGTCAACTCCTGTCCATACAAAGAAACTTCATTCACATAGCATTCACATAGACTATCACTTTAACCTATGGCACTCCCTTATTTCGCTTCTACTTACAAGGAAGCAAGTAGTGAGACTATTCCTGCTAATTTTTCTCGATTAGTATGTAGTAAATAGAAGCATAAGCTTTTTAACAATAATTTGTTACAGAGATGTAGAGAAATGCATGTGAATGGAACACATCAGATTTTTTTGGTTACAGTTGACCTTAAAACATATATTTCCGGGGAAATTTCGGTATCGAATTTTTGGGTGGAATACAACACTTCTCTGTACATTATGTACATAGTACGTGTAGAGAAAGTAAAATTTTAAGGAAATATCTCAGATTTGTTTTAACCTAGCATCAGTGATTCTGAATCCTGATATAAGTATTGAGCCTAAGCTATTATGTCATTAGAATATGGTTGTACCATTATTGGTACGCAGATTTATGTTTACCGTAACTGTTTGTGGGAATTATGAACTATGCAATCAGAGATTCTTATATTTTATTTGTGACAATGCATTTTTACATTACGTTAAATCAGAAAATAAGTATTGGAGTGACTTACTGGTCCGCATAAAGACTCCTCCATCATACACGTTGTTTATTTCTTTCTATTTTCATTAGCAGAGAGAGAAACAAAAATAAAAACATCTGGTGTGTTCCATTGACATGGCTTTCTCAAACTTTTTTCTTACAAAAGAATATTCTTTTATATTCATCATGATAACCAAGGCAACCATTAGCAGAATTGGTCTTATTACTTACCTTTTTGTAAGTAGAATGGAAATAAGGGAATACACTATACTGAACCGACAATCAAATGTTTTAAAACTGGGTGAAATCCGTTTCTTTGCCTGGCCAGGAGTTGACAAGTTCCCTTATGAGAAACGTATAAGTACTTTAAAACTGAAATCAATAATAAGGTATATCTGAAAAACGGTCAACTCCACGGAAAAAATGTATATGACATAAATTGTGTGTTTTAACGAGAGCTATATTTTACTATCGTACGTTTTTGTCTATCTGTTACGGTTTACCAGTTATGCAAAATTCCGTAAAATTCATCCATAATAAACATGTCTTCAGAGGTTATTACCATAAAATTCAAAATATACATGTTTCTCGTGATATAAATGGCTTTAGTGTGTATTAAGTTAATCAAAATCGTTAGTCATTTTTTATAAATTTAAAATTTTCGAAAAAATTTTTATATAAAAGATAGTTTGGGGTGGAGGGATGTTCTTGAAGATCTTCGTGTCGCATCCTAGGAAGATACCAAACTTAAATACCAAGCTTGATATTTTGAGCTACATACTTGCATACATACATACACATATATATGCATACCTACCCTACCTCCCTACCTACCTACCTACCTACCTACATACCCACAAACACGCCATTAGTAGAATTGGTCTTCTTACTTGCCTCTTTGTGAGTAGTAGTGAAATAAGGAAATACACTAAGTTAAAGCGACAGTCAAATCCTTTAAAAGCCGACCGATATGTGAAACAATTGAAATTCCGTTGCTCGCCAGGATTAAACAAAAGAATACGAAAAGAAAGGTAGCTTCCCGTTTCAGAAGTGTTTAATATAACTTAAACTTGAAAGCAATAGCATTTAACAGCTTGGAAAACGGTTAACTCTACAAAAGAATATGTATACTAATGATATAAATTGTGTTTTAAAGATATCTCCATTTTTTGTGGACGGAGTTTTTTTTTTTTTTTTTTTTTATTTTTATTTTTCTGTCTCTTACTGTTTACCGCTTATATAAAAGTTATCAAAATGAAGATATCTTCAGAGACTATTCCCAAAGAATTCTGGAGATACATCTTTTTACTTTCTCTGCAAAGCTGAAACCAAGAAAAAGGAATATCTCAAAAACGATAAACTCCACGAAAAAAATGTATATAACATAAATTGTATGTTTTAACGTGCCCTACATGTTTTCTCGGTTAAGTTTTTGTCCATCTCTTACGGTTTAGTAGTTATGAAAAATGCATCCAGAATAAAGTAGTCTTCAGAGGCTATTCCCAGAAAATTCAAAATATACATTTTATTTGTCAGGTAAATAACTTTAATATACGATATTTTAATCGAAATCGTTGGAGCCATTTCTTAGAAAATCAAACTTTTCCAAAAAAGTTTCATGTAAAGGGTAGTTTGGGGTGGGGAGATTTTTCTCAAAATCTTCGTGTCGCATCCCTGGAAGATACTAAACTTAAATTTAAAGTTTGGTATTTAACCGACTTTTCGTTTTTGAGTTATCGTGTTCACAGACACACGGACACACACACACGGACCTTTTTCTGAAAATACTTTTTTTGGATACAGGGGACCCTAAAACATATATTTCCGGTGAAATCTCCTGGTTATTATTTGTTGATAGTTACTGTAGATCAAAGGGTAATCATGGTGGTTCTGCTATTTTCATTAAAGATGAACTTTGTGAATCGAAAAGCACTCTCACCATTCACACATGTTCAGATTTTGTGTTTGAAATATGTTCTACTTTTATTGCTTCCTGCAACCTATTGTGCGTAACAGTTTACAGAAAACCTGATAGTAAAAGGGCTCAAATTCATGACTTTTTTAGTAGATTTTATGAATTTTTAAGCTTAGTATATGACAATTATAATTGCAATGTACATGTGGTTGTAGCTGGTGATTTTAATTTTGATTTTCTTACTGTTTCAAATGACATTATTGAATTCCAAAGCTTACTTGACAGTTTTGGATTACGTTTAACTGTTAATGAAGTTACTAGACCAGGTTTAAGTGCTTCTATTGGAACTTGTTTGGATAATATTACCACATCTATCCATAGTGACAGATGCTCTTCAAAGGTATTTAATACTGTTTTATCTGACCATCATGCAATTTTATTTTCTTGTAATGCTGGCAAAATCACAAAGAGTGATAATAATTCTAAACTTAATTTAAATCTTATAAGGCCAGTTAATGATTATATTCAATGTTATTTTATTAACCAATTAAACTCCATAAATTGGATTTATTTGTATAGCAGATGTCCTGCAGATAAACCTGAGTATTTTCTTAAAATGTTTTTAGATGTTGTCGATAAATCCTTTCCTTTAACTCAGTGTAAACCTAAACGGTCAGATGAGCACAATAAATGGTATACAGATGAACTCAGGATTTTAAAACAAAAATGCCTGTATTATTATGATATCTGTGAGTATTTTGGGTTCTCACAACTTAAACATAGATACAATGAATTAAGAAAACAATTCAAATATACTCTTAAAACAACTAAAATCAATTACTATTCCAATTTAATTAATAACAGTGAGAATGAAACTAAATGTATTTGGTCAGTTGCATCCACGTTTTTAAATACCAGTTCCAAATCTCACAAGGTACCTCTTAATTTGTCTCCAGACTGTTTTAATTCATTTTTTATTGATAAAGTCGATGATATTACTTCTAATTTACCTCATGTTAATCTTGATGCTTTTAACTTTTTGGATAAGTTACGCAGAACAACGAGAACCTTCCGGTTCAGTCATGTTAGTGTTGAGCATGTCTATCTTACCATTTTAAAACTTAACAACAGTGCATGCTTAGATGTTTATGGCCTGAATTCAAAAATTTTAAAATTGGCAGCGCAATTTATTTGTGAACCTTCAACTGATCTATTTAACTATTGTATTGATTCATGTGAATTTCCAGACATTTTTAAAATTGCCAAAGTGGTTCCTATTTATAAAAAGGGGGCTACATCTGATTGTTCAAACAATAGGCCTATTAGTATATTGCCAATTATGTCAAAGGTTTTTGAAATTATTTTAAATAAACAAATCACACATTATTTTGATGTAAATTCGTTATTTACCAATTGTCAATTTGGCTTTAGATCTTCTCGCAGCACAATTGATGCTCTAATTGCATTTATGACAAAATGTTTTAAATGTCTTGATAAAGGTGGTATGAGTCATAGTAGATTTTTCGACTTAACAAAAGCTTTTGACACGTTATCTCATGAAATGTTGTTTAAGAAATTAGAATTTTATGGTTTTGACAAGAACAGCTTGAATTTTATCAAACCTTATTTTTGTAATAGATATCAGTCTGTTTGTATAAATGTAGTTACTCTGATTTTAAATTAGTTAAGCATGGTGTCCCACAGGGCTCTGTGCTCGGCCCTTTATTTTTTATAATTTATATTAATGACCTCCGTTTTTAATATCCGAGATGATTGCCTAGAAACATATTTGTATGCGGACGATTTGGCAGTAGGTATCTCTGTCAATTCTGATGCCAGTCTGCACGATAAACTTGATGCACTTACTGAAAAAATCGATAAATGGTGCAAATGCAATAGTCTTGTTCTCAATGAAAACAAAACAATTGACCTCACTTTTAATATTAGCTGTCCTGTTTTTTTAACTGAAACTAGTACAAAATTTCTAGGCATTCATTTCGAACCTGGTCTAGGTTGGCGTTCACATATTAATTATATCGCCAACAAAGTATGCAGAGGTATATTTATGTTACGTGTTTTAAGAAATAATGTGTCTTCCAATGTTTTATTATCAGTTTACTATGGAAAAATCCATAGTTATTTGAGTTATGGTATTTTATTTTGGGGGAACCGTGCTTTAGCTAAAAAGATACGTTTATTACAGAAAAAAGCAATTAGAATTTTATGTGGTGTAGCCCCCAGAACTCATTGTAAACCTTTATTTGTTAAGTTGGGTGTTTTAACTTTGACTTCATTATTTGTGTTCCACTGCCTCTTATTTGCTAAGAAAAATAGTCATAAATACAATCTATGTTCCGAAATCCATCTTCATCACACCAGAACTAGTTCCAATATTTACATAAATAGATGTAAATATAGCAAGATACAAAATTCCTTTGAAATAATATCATTAAATCTATTTAACAAACTCAGCAACAGCACTAAAGCTCTCTGCATTGAATCTTTTAAGAGGTCAGTGAAGCGCACTTTGATTTTAAATCCATTTTATTGTTTGGATGAATTTTATAATACTGTCAATTCTTTTTGATCTTGTTTGTATTTGACGTTGCTACACAATGTACCTTGTTCTGGCAAATAAACTTATCCTATCCTATCTTATCTTATCTTATCTTATCTTATCTTATCTTATCTTATCTTATCTTATCTTATCTTATCTTATCTTATCTTATCTTATCTTATCTTATCTTATCTTATCTTATCTTATCTTAGCCTATCTATCTATCTATCTATCTATCTATCTATCTATCTATCTATCTATCTATCTATCTATCTATCTATCTATCTATCTATCTATCTATCTATCTATCTATCTATCTATCTATCTATCTATCTATCTATCTATCTATCTATCTATCTATCTATCTATCTATCTATCTATCTATCTATCTATCTATCTATCTATCTATCTATCTATCTATCTATCTATCTATCTATCTATCTATCTATCTATCTATCTATCTATCTATCTATCTATCTATCTATCTATCTATCTATCTATCTATCTATCTATCTATCTATCTATCTATCTATCTATCTATCTATCTATCTATCTATCTATCTATCTATCTATCTATCTATCTATCTATCTATCTATCTATCTATCTATCTATCTATCTATCTATCTATCTATCTATCTATCTATCTATCTATCTATCTATCTATCTATCTATCTATCTATCTATCTATCTATCTATCTATCTATCTATCTATCTATCTATCTATCTATCTATCTATCTATCTATCTATCTATCTATCTATCTATCTATCTATCTATCTATCTATCTATCTATCTATCTATCTATCTATCTATCTATCTATCTATCTATCTATCTATCTATCTATCTATCTATCTATCTATCTATCTATCTATCTATCTATCTATCTATCTATCTATCTATCTATCTATCTATCTATCTATCTATCTATCTATCTATCTATCTATCTATCTATCTATCTATCTATCTATCTATCTATCTATCTATCTATCTATCTATCTATCTATCTATCTATCTATCTATCTATCTATCTATCTATCTATCTATCTATCTATCTATCTATCTATCTATCTATCTATCTATCTATCTATCTATCTATCTATCTATCTATCTATCTATCTATCTATCTATCTATCTATCTATCTATCTATCTATCTATCTATCTATCTATCTATCTATCTATCTATCTATCTATCTATCTATCTATCTATCTATCTATCTATCTATCTATCTATCTATCTATCTATCTATCTATCTATCTATCTATCTATCTATCTATCTATCTATCTATCTATCTATCTATCTATCTATCTATCTATCTATCTATCTATCTATCTATCTATCTATCTATCTATCTATCTATCTATCTATCTATCTATCTATCTATCTATCTATCTATCTATCTATCTATCTATCTATCGAATGTTTTGGTGGGGTGCAATACATCCTCTATGTACATAGTGTATAGAGAAAGTAAAAATGTGTTATGTAAATTATTTTCAATATTTGATAATGTGTCAGTTATGCTAAGCATTGTTTACTGTAGAAAATTAGTAAATATTCCTGTTATTCCTAACCTTTCCTTATTTCATTTAATACTTTCCTATAGCATATTCTTTTATTTCGCTTTTCTTTTATATTTTCTCTTTAGTTTCTATGAAACGATAAAGGATATAAATAAATTAATAGAATTTTCAATACACATCCTGATGCAGAAATATAATTACCAGAACAGATTATTACAGAATTTGTTTATTTTTTTATCTTCTCCACTAAATAACATGCACGTACATATGTAGGTAAATGAGGTATTGTATTCCACTCAAAAATTCCATACCGAGTGTGTGTATCTGTACTTATCAGTGTATTTGCGTTTGTCGATAGCAAAAATAAAACAAAAACCTACTTCATGCCAATCCAGAAAAAATAACCAGAAATGGTGTTGTTATTATTTGATTCCTTGTAATTAAAAGCGAAATAAGGGAGCACTATTGCTTAAAGTGATAGTCAAAAGCTGGTTGCTATGTGGCAGAAGTTCCTTTGTTTGTGTGGACACGAGTTGACAAATTCCTGTATGAGAAAAATATGTTTTAAAGGTAAAATCAAATAAAAAAAAATAACTCAAAAACGATCAACTCCACGAAAAAAATGTATATAACATAAATTGTGTGTTTTAACGTGCTGTACATTCTTTGTGTGGCAAGTATTTGTCCATCTCTTACGGTTTAGCTGTTATGCGATATTCCGTAAAACTCATCCAGAATAAAGAAGTCTTCAGAGGCTATTCCCTGAAAATTCAAGAGACACATTTTATTTTTTAGGTAAATATCTTTAATGTATGATATTTTCATAAATATCGTTGCAGCCATTTTTGAGAAAATTAAAATTTTCGAAAAATTTCCATATAAAAGGGTAGTTTGGGGTGGGAGGATTTTTCTCAAAATCTTCGTGCCGCATTCCTGGAAGACACTAAACTTAAATAACAAGTTTGGTATTTTACCGACACACACACACACACTTACACACACACACTCTTTCTGTATACAGGGGACCATAAAACATATATTTCCGGTGAAATTTCGGTTTAGAATTTTTGGGTAGAGTGTAATACCTTCTCTATACACTATGTACATAATACGTGTAGAGAAAGCAAAAAGGAAGTACGAGATAAGTATCAAACTTGGTACTTAAATTTATTGTCTTTCAAGAATGCGATACGAAATGATTGATAATCATGAAATAAATCCATCTTTGAATATAGATTTGATCCTAAAATTCTTATTTTAAACCAAAATATTTAAATGCAGATAAATCAATAACTTTGCTTGAAATTATACTCAAAATTAGCTCCCAATTCTGATAAATATTGTCAAACTAACTATAAATTATAAAGATTTTCAGGAAAATTACCCTACTCCAAACTATGGAATATTTTTCGAAATTTTCGATGTTCTGAAAAATGACTAACATTTTGATTAAAATACCGTTTATTAAAAAAATTAAATTAAAAATAAGATGTATATTTTAATTTCTTGAGAATATTCTCTCATCCTCCTTATTCTGCATGACTTTTGCATAACTGCTAAACATAAAGAGATAGATAAATACTGAGTACACCAAAATGTATCTTTTTAAAACATACAATTAATGTCATATACAGATGAAAGGACAAGGTGTGGACAATGAATAGCACTGAATATCGTAACACACTAATTTATTACGGTAGTATACAGGACAATATGGCCTTCACGGTGCAAAAGAATGACAACGCAGTTCACATACAATTGACATGACAAACCTAGGCCTAAAGACCCTCAAAGTAGTCCCCTGCTACTGTCATCACACGCTGCCAACGATGTGGGAGGCGCAGCATTTGCCGCAACATGTGTGTCATCGGGGCATATGTTCGCGCACAGCATTAGCAGTGTCCTCCCGTGTTGCAAACCGCCTACCACGTAGTGGTTCCCTAATCTTTCGAATGAGATCAAAGTCTCAGGGCGAAATGTCTGGAAAGTAAGGTGGGTGCTCCAATTCTTCCCATCCCCAACGTCGCAGTAGCTGCCCTACACACTCTGCTTTATGTGGTTTTGCATTGTCGTGTTCCACTGTGCACAAGATCCGGACGCTTCCCTCGAACGCCAGGTCGTACCTGTTGCACCAGGAAGTCCCTGTAGTACAGTGCGGTCACTGTTCTGCCATGTGGAACAAAGTGACAAACAATGACACCCCTGACGTCATATGTGACGATCACCATCAATTTGACTGGGGAAGGATTCCTAAGGAACTTCTGCCTCCTTGGTGATCCAGCATGTCGCCACTCCGCGGATTGACATTTCAGCTCTGGTTCGTATGCCCTGGCCCAAAATTCATCGATGGTCATTATTCGTGACCAGAATTTATCGCCGTCCTGTTACCAGCGTGCAAGGTGGTCGGAACATATTGCATAGCGCACACAACTTTGAACTTCCGTCAGTGCATAAAGTACACTGCGATGCGATTTTGCGTAGCTGCAGCTCATTAAGCAATATCCTGTGGACGGTGCGTTTCTCGATGCCACTTGCCATCTCTAACCCCAGTTACGTCCATCGTCTGTCTTCATCCAGGAGCTGCTCGATGACGGCACGTGCCACGTCGGTCCGCACACTGACAGGTCGTGCCGAACGTTGGTCAACACTGGTTGACACACGTCCTTGCTGCAATTTTCCTACCTACCGTGCTACTGTACGGTATGGTAGGGTATTATTCCCTAGGGCTTCCACTAATTCACTGTGACATTCCATCGCATTTCTCCATCGGAGAAGACTATTTTAATGTAAGCGCGCTGCTCAACACGGGTTACTTCCATCTCGCACTCACCAACTGACTGATTTCACAGCTCTTGCACTACTACCAGCTGTCACAGAGCCATCTGTTGTTCTGCATACACACTATGCCTGCAGAACTTCCACACGACACATATATCTTTCTGATCCGTTCACATATTTGCAAGCAAAAAACTAGTGGCCATGACTTTTGCTCCAACCCTTGTTTACTTTTCTCAAATTCGAAGTCATTAGTCACTTATTTTCATCCTGCTTGTGCAAAGAGAAAAGAATGCATTTGCATCACATAAAAGAAATGAGTATCTCTTTACAAAATCCATTTCTGTTAATGTCCATTTATATTAATATGAAGCAGAGAGAAGAATAAGCTTTTACCACACTAATTTTTGCAGGTTAGGTACAGAAAGTCGTGTAAATGGAATACATACGATTTTTTTATTTCATAACGTACCGTTTTCATTCAATTAACCGAGCATTAAAAGTACCTGTTTTATACTTTATTATATTTCAAATTTTACTGTACATCAACAAAACTACACCAGCAGTGTCCTATTCGTTTCTTAGTAAGGTTTAGCAGATAAGATGCAACAAACAGCAAGGGAGTGCAACAGTTCCCTACAAACTGTTTTTGCAAAATATTATTTCTTTATCTACATACGGTAATCGAGACAAAGATAATCTTCTTGTAAGTAGACAGGGAACAAGGCAATACACTAGGCTAAAGCGATAATGACATGTTTCAAAAAGGTGGTCGCTATGTGAAAGAATTGAAGTTAGGTTCGATTTACACGACCAGGATAAAACAAAACAGAAATGACCTCCCATTTGAGAAAATCTTAAGCAACTTAATATCGAAACCAATAACAAAAAAATCTTGGAAACGGTTAACTCAAAAAAAAAAATGTATAAGACATAAATGGTATTTTAACAAGATCAACATTTTTTTGTGCAGTAAGCTATTTTTATATCTTACGGTTTATCAGTTATGTAAAGTACATCCAGAATACGGAGGTATTCAGAGGCTATTCCCAGAAAATTAAAGATATACTTTTTTGTTGTTTAAATACCTATAATTTTAATCAAAATACTTACAGTTATTTATGAGCAAAACAATGTTTTCGCAAAATTCTCCATGCAAGGGGGGATTTTCTTGAAAACCTTCGTGTCGTATCCTTGGAAGATAATAAACTTGAATACTAAATTTTATATTTAACGGTATTTTCGTTTTTGAGCTATACTGTACACAGACACACGCACAAAAAGCTTTTTCTAAAAATCTGATGTGTTCCATACACATGACTTTCTCTACATCTCTGGAACAAATATTAATCAATAATCTAGATAAACATTAACAGAAATTGTCCTTATTACCTGCTTCCCTGTAAGTAGAAGGGAAAAAATCTAACGTGTTCCATTCACATGATGTCCTCAGCTGTTCAGTAAACAAACATTTTATTCAAAACATTAATCTGTTATCTACATCATACTAATTCCTTGTAGTAGAAGGGAAATAAGAAAATGCACAGGCTAAAGCGATAGTCTCATATTTTAAAAGCCGGTCGGTATGTAAAACAATTGAAATTCCAATCTCTTCGCTTGTCAGGAGTAGACAAACGAGAAACTAGAAGAAAGATGTCTTTCCGTTCGAGAAAAGTTTAAGTGGCTTAAAATTGAAACCAATAATCCGGAATATCACGAAAACGGTGAACTCTACAAAATAAAATGCATATGATATAAACTGTATGTTTTAATGAGATCTGCATTTTTGTGTGGTAAATATTTGTATATCTCTTACGGTTTACCAGTTATGTAAAATTCATCCGGAATGAAGAGATATTCCGAGGCTATTCCCAGAAAATCCAAGATACACATTTCATTTGTCGTAAAAAATATCTTATACATAAAGTATTTTAATCAAAATCGTTACAACCATATTTGAAAAAATCAAAATTTTCGAAAATGTTCCATGTAAACGAAAGTTAAGTGGTACGATTTTCTTGATAATCTTCGTGACGCATCCTTGGAAGATACCAAACTTAAATACCCATTTTGGTATTTAACGGACTTTTCGTTTTTGAGCTATGCTGTTCACAGATTCACATACACGGACAGACACACACGGACCATTTTTCTAAACATGCTTTTTGTGGATTCAGGGGGTCCCAAGAATATGTATTTCCAGTGAAATCTCGGTATCAAATTTTTGGGTAAAATACAATACCTTCTCTATACACTGTATGTACATAATACGTGCAAAGAAAGTAAAAATACCTTTTTTTTTAGATTCAGGAAACCTCGAAACACAATTTACCGTGAAATATCTTCTCTACATAGTGTATGGTTAGTATGTGTAGAGAGAATAAACAGATAAAGATGTTTCATGTTTATTAGCAGCAGCAGCAGCAGCAGCAGCAGCAGCAGCAGCAGCAGCAGCAGCAGCAGCAGTAGTAGCAGTAGTAGTAGTAGTGAAAAACGTATCCGCTTTGAGATGCCTTACGTTGGTACTTAAGAATTTGTAGCCATCTTGGACAGAATAAACGCCACTACACAGAAGGTTTTTACCGACACACGTTTTCATTTGTATGCAGTGAACTTGTAGATTAATCGATAGCATGTTCTCGTCAACTTTACTAGCATGCAAATATGTGGCAGTTGTGGGAATGCATGTATAGGTTAGCTCGCATATTTTATTCCCTTTGAACTGTTATTTTTAACTGTTGCATTGCTTTGTAGCTGAATGGTATACATACATTCTAAACCAACATGCAGACATAACTAGTACACACCAACCAACTGTAAACATCTAAATATTCTAAAAAATCAATTAAACGGTAAAGATTTACTGTGGTTAATGTCCATGGGAGAAAGAGTTAAAGTGAAGGAACCATTAGAGGCTACAGGCATACCATGGAGACGCGCGGAAGTCCCTAACATTTACAAGTCAATGAGCAGTCCCGTTAATGTAGCCGCCAGAGAGAGAGAGACCGAAAGTGCCCCATTGAGAAACCAATCGCTTCATCTGACAGCCCACCATACACTGGAATCTTGAAGTAAAAGAATCTGATCTGTTCCATTTATATGACTTTCTCTACATCGCTGTAGCAAATTATTGTTAAAAGAATTAATCTTCTATCTACTTTATGATAATCGACATAAACATTAGTGAATTTGTCTTTTTATGTGTTTCCGTGTAATTAAAAGGAAAATAAGGGAATACATTAGGCTAAAACGATAGTCAAATCTCTTAAAAGCCAGTTGCCATGTGTATGAAATCCGTTTCTATGCAGGACCAGGAATTTACAACTTTACGTGTGAAAAAGCAAGTACTTTAAATCTGAAACCATAATAAGGGACATCTAAAAAATGGTCATTTTCACGAAAAAAAATCTAATGTGTTCCATTCACATGACTTTCTCTACTTTTGTGTAACAAATTATTGTTACTAGGCTCATTCTTCTAGTTACTTCAAGCTAATCGAGAAAAAAATAGCACAAATAGTCTTAATACTTGCTTCCTTGTGAGTAGAAGTGAAATAAGGGAGTACCATACGTTAAAGTGAAGTCAAAAGCTGGTTACTAGCTGTCCAAAGTTCCTTTATTTGTATGGACACGAATTGACAAATTCCTGTATGAGAAAAGTTTTTTTTTTCAAAGCTGAAACCAGAAACAAGGAATATCTAAAAAACGATCAACTCCTCGAAAAAAATTATAACATAAAATATGTTTTAATGTGGTCTAATTTTTGTGTGGTAAAATTTTTGTCCATTTATTACGGTTTAGCAGTTATGCAAAATTTCTTAAAATTCATCCAGAATAAAGTAGTCTTAAGAGGCTATTCCCAGAAAATTCAAGATATACATATTACTTGTCAGGTAAATATCTTTAATATACGATATTTTAATCAAAATCGCTAGACCAATTTTTGAGAAAATCAAAATTTTCGAAAAAAAGTTCCCTGTAAAGGGTAGTTGGGGTGGGGTCATTTTATTGAAAATCTTCGTGTCGCATCCTTGGAAGATACCAAACTTAAATAACTAGTTTGGTATTTAACTGCCTTTTCGTTTTTGAGCTATGCTGTTCACAGACACACAGACATCACACACATATACACACCCACACGGACCTTTTTCCAAAAATGCTTTTTTTTTTCTTCATGGGGACCCAAAACATGTATTACCGGTGAAATCTCGGTATCGAATTTTTGGTTGCAATACATAACCTTCTCTATACACTATGTACATAGTACGTGTAGAGAAAGTAAAATGTATATGACATAAATTGTGTGTTTCAACGAGATCTGCATATTTGGTGTGGTAAGTTTTTGTCTAGCTCTTGCGGTTTGCCAATTATACAAAATTCCGAAAAATTCATCCAGAATAAAGTAGTCTTCACAGGCTATTTGCACTTAATTAAGATATATACTTTGTTTGTCCGTTAGATATCTTTAATCTACGATATTCTAATCAAAATTGTTAGCGCCATTTTTGAGAAAATCAAAATATTCGAAAATTTTTCCATGTAAAGAGTACTTGAGGGTGGGGGAATTTTCTTGGAAAGCTTCGTGGCACATCCTTGGAAGATACTGAACTTAAATACTAAGTTTGGTACTTATTTTTCGTTTTTGAGCTATGTTGTCCACAGACACACACACAGACACACACACACACATACAGACGGACCTTTTTTCAAAAATGTTTTTTTTGTTTTGTTTCAGGGGTACCTAAACCATGTATTTCCAGTGAAATCCCTGTACCGAATTTTTGGGTGCATTACAATACCTTCTCTATACACTATGTACATAGTACGTGTAGAGAAAGTAAAATAGAGAAGGAGTTTTAAAATAGAATTCAAAGAATGGGAAGAAATGAAAGGGAGTCGCAGTACGGTGAATGAACGATTTTGTCTACGAATGTTTTAAGGCGCTCACGTGCTAAAAGCTGCCGGTTAGAAATTGAAAAAGCGAGATAGACAGTGAAAGAATTGTATTTTGTTACTGTGGATATACAATAAGTATATCGATTGCTTTTATTGTATTGTACTTAAATTAAATAAGGATTTAAGCATTCAATACGTAACATAGATTTGTTACTTTCAATATACAATAAATCTTGTTGAATCTAATCATGAGGTGAACCATGTATTTTCCTCGATTTGAAAAAAATATCTTAATTTCACCCCGGCCCGGATCGATAGTTTTTAACTCTGCTGGTAACTGTGCATCCGTTACAAATATTTTTTTACTTTCTTTACACGCACTATGTATACAGTGTATACAGAATGTATTGTATTCCACCCAAAAATTCGATACCGAGATTTCACCGGAAATACATATTTTGAGACACCCTGAATCCAAAAAACGCATTTTTAGAAAAATGTCCGTGTGTGTGTGTGTTTGTCTGTCTGTCTGGTGTGCTGGTATGATCCTGGCTATTGTCCATCCGTTACCAACAGTTTTTACTTTCAGAGACGCAACACGAAGACTTTCAAGAAAATTCCTCCACCCTTACACGGAAAAAATTTCGAAAAGTTTGATTTTCTTAAAAATTACTCTAACGATTTTGATTTAAATCTCTTATATTTAAGATATTTACATGACAAATAAAATGTATGTCTTCAATTTCCTGAGAATACTCCTGAAAACAAATTTATTCTGAATGAATTTTGCGTATTTTCCAGAACTGGTAAACCGTAAGAGATAGGCAAAAACTTAACACAAAATGTAAATCACGTTAAAACACTCGATTTATGTTATACCTATACACTTTTTTTTCGTGGAGTTGATCGTTTTTTAGATATTTAATATTTGCTATTAGTTTCAGGTTTAAAATAATAATACTTTTCTCATACGGGGATTTGTAAACTCCTGTCCATACAAACAAAGGAACTTCAAGCTCATAGTAACCGGCTTTTAAAAGAATTGATTATCGATTTAGCCTATTGTATTACCTTGTTTCCCTTTTACTTACTACTAATTTTTTCTCGAATAACTTTTAGTAAATAGATGAATAAGCTTTTTAGCAATAATATATTGTAGAGAGGTAGAGAAAGTCATGTGAATGGAACACATCAGATATTTTTACTTTCTCTATACGTACTATGTGCATAGTGTATAGAGAATGTATTGAACTCCACCAAAAAATTCGATACCGAGATTTCACCGGAAATATATGTTTTAGGGTCCCCTGTATCCAAAAAAAGTATTTTCAGAAAAAGGTCCGTGTGTGTGTGTCCGTGTGTCTATGAACACGATAACTCAAAAACAAAAAGTCGGTAAAATACCAAACTTGGTATTTAAGTTTAGTATCTTTCAGGGATGCGACACGAAGATTTTGAGAAAAATCAGAGATATAGAGAAAGTCATGTGAATGGAACACATCAGATTTTTTTCTTAATTTCGCCAAATTACGGTATGTTTCTTTTCAAATACGGTTGATTGTACCAAAGGTGACCGCTTTAGACTGGTTTTGCATATACAGAATTTTCCCGAATATTGAAGTTAGGTATAATGCCGGATTCACAATGGAAGCGACCTTGGCGACGCGACTTGGGTCTCATCGCAATGTCCCATTGGTCATGGAAACTAGTGTTCACAATAGGGCGGTACAATTTGACATTACTTGAAGCAGTGGCTGCGGTTTTAAAACAAGTTCTTGCTCTGTATCTTCTAAAAACAAGAAACGGCAGAAACGATCAGCAAAGAAGACAATAGAAGCTCCGTCATTGGTGGGTTCGACCTATACTCAAGAAGCGTAGTCAATTAGGGGATTTTCATACCCCAATATAATGACAGATCTCGATTCATGTTACATGCGCAATTTGATGATCTTTCGCACATCATTGGTCATCATATAGAGAAATAGTCAATTCAAAAGCGAATATCTTCAGCAGAGCGCCTTTGTGTAGCTGTGAGCTTAGTATGGGCTTATTTATTATTCAGTCAACAGCATACACGTGGTTTTAATTAAGTGACAAGATTATTCTGCAATGAAGGTGTAAGTTTAGTTGTCCAAGATACATTTTTTTCGTATAGTTGTTCGTTTTTAAGTTATTCTTTGTTTTAAATTTCACCTTTAAACTTTACTTTCTCTACATCTCTGTAAAAATATTATTAAAAAGCTTTTACTTCTCTACTTCATGCTAATCGAGAAAAAATTAGCAGAAATAGTTCCTATGTGCCTGAAATTCCTTTGTTAATAGGAGTTGAAAAATTCCTGTATGAGAAAAGTATAAGTTTTTGAAAACTGAAAGCAATAACAAGAAATATCTCAAAAACGATTAACTCCCAGAAAAAATGCATATTACATATATTATGCGTTTTAACGTGCTCTACATTTTTTGTGTAGTATGTTCTTCTCCATCTCTAGCAAATTTCTGTAAAATTCATTTAGTATAAAGTAGAGTTTGGAGGCTACTCCCAGAAAATTAAAGATACACATTTTATTTGTCAGGTAAATTTCTTTACTATACGATATTTTAATAAAAATTGTTAGAGCTATTTTAGAGAAAATCAAAATATCCGAAAAAATATCCATGTAAAGGGTAGATAGGGGTGGGGGGATTTTTTTGAAATTCTTTGTGTCACATCCTTGGAAATAATAAATAAAATAAATACCAAGTTTGGTTTTTAATGGTCTTTTCGTTTTTTAACTATGTGCCCACAGATACACACAGACACACACAGACAAACATACATAGACATTTTTCTAAAACTGCTTTTTTTGGATTCAGGGGGTCTCAAACATGTATTTCCGGTGAAATCTCGGTATCTAATTTTTGGGTGCATTAGAATACCTTCGCTATACAATATGCTTATAGTACGTGTAGCGAAAGTAATTAATGTGAACATAGCGTATCAGATTTTCACCATCAGTGTACAGGCGATTGCACGGCTTTAAGGTATACAATAGATCGCTCACTTGCATAGAGATGTCGGTATGTTTATCTTGTTTCAAGAGCTATTTGGCCACAGTTTATAATCCGCTTTGAGCACCTTGTTTTGTTGCTAATGACATGATATATATCTCTGCTCTGGTGTTAGCTAATGAAAACTCCTGCAGATATCTTCCTCCACGGAATTTGGTAAACACTGGTTACGTTGTGCGGTATTGTACTCCTTTAACATTATGCCATGCGATACTCTGCTATATCAAACGGCAAGAATATACGAGGGTCGTTTTTTTTCAGCCTCCTATAGGCTGTAAATAAAAGACACACTCATAGAAAACAATTATTTTATTACTAAAAGTTTTATTCATGCAAAGATTCATCTTCATTAACCTAAGTTATATATAAAAATAAGTATACCTGAGAACAGGTTACACGTTACGTAACATTAAAGCTTAGCTCTAGTTTAATCAGTTAACACTCTCTCATGCGATTTTATATGCAATGGGTATTACATACAAAAATTCGATACCGAGATTTCACCGGAAATACATGTTTTGGCTGCGCTGAATCCAAAAAAAAAAAAAAAGTATTTTTGGAAAAAGGTCCCCATGGCCACGCTCACTAAGGGGTCTCGCTTTGGTGCTTCGTGGGCAGGGGATCGTGGGTTCGAATCCCGCCTTGGGCATGGGTGTTTTATGTTTGTGCAAAGGAGCAGTAAAACCAGTAATCATACAGTAAAATTTAGGGGGGGGGGAATTGTAAACGGGAATACAGCGAAAAAAAAAAATACACATTTATTCTGAAAATAATTCTTTGCGGAAATTTGCATAGCTGGTAAACCGTAGAGGTGGATAAAAACTTACCATACAAAAAATGTAGAGCACGTCAAAACACACAATTTATGACATCTACATTTTTTTCTGGAGTTGATCGCTTTTGAGATATTCCTTGTTTTTGGCCTCAGCTTTGAAAAAATTGTATTTTTCTCATACAGGAATTTGTCAACTCGTGTCCATACAAACAAAAGAACTTCAATCACATAGCAACCAACTTTTAACTATCAGTTTAACATATGGTACACCCTTAATCGTTTCTCGATTAGCATGAGATAAGTAGAAGCATAAGCTGTTTAACAATAATTTGTTGCAGAGAAAGTCATGTGAATGGAACACATCAGATTTATTTTGCGACGTTGCTGTGACTTTGTTTACAGATATTACGATTTAAGGGTGCAGTAAAGCTCTCGTTAGAGGGAAACGTTGTGACTGTCAATATCTCCGAGAGCGCACACCAAGGTTTGTATGACAGTTTTCCTATAGTACACGTCACTCAAGTGCCATACTTGGAGGGTAACCACCAACAATTGTAGTTGGGAGCCACAACAAACACGTGACGGAGAAGGAGAGCAAACATCGACCTAGAACTTCCGTCGACATGGCAATCAGACGCTTCGACAGCGGAACCAGCAAATTCTGCTCGAGGTACCGAATAAATTCTTACTCGTTTCAATTTACACCCTCAACACGGTCGCCACGATACAGTTTTAATAAGTATTTTCAGACTGTATTATTATTATTATTATTATTAGAAACCAAATTTGAATGAGCATTTTGAGTTCTTTTTACTTTCTCTACACGTACTGTGTATATAGTGAATAGAGAAGGTATTGCATTCCACCCAAAAATATAATACCGTCATTTCACCGCAAGTATATGTTATGGATCCTCCTGAAACCAATATATATATATATATATATATTTTTTTTTTTTTGGAAAAAGGCTCGTGTGTGTGTGTGTGTGTGTGCATACCTCAAAAACGAAAAGACCGTATGTGTTTTCCCTTGGAAATTCTATTTATATGCATTATCAAATACTGTACAAATTGTCTGAGAAAGTGTGGATTATAAATAATATAATTTCCGTAGGACTTTAAATATATAAAAAATCTGACGTGTTCCATTCACATGACCTTCTCTACAACTCCGCAACAAATTATTGTAAAAAAGTTTCTTTCTATTTACTCCATTCCAATCAAGAAAAGGTTAGCAGAAATAGTCTTATTATTTGCTTCTTTGTAAGTAGAAGGGAAATAAGGGAGTACCATAGGTTAAAGTGATAGTCAAAGCTCGTTGCTGTATGACTGAAGTTCCTTTGTTTGTATGGAAAGGAGTTTTCAGCTTCTTGTATGATAAAACGAATATCTCAAAATCGATCAACTCAAAGAAAAAAGTGTATATGACATAAATTGTGTGTTTTATCGTGAATAACATTTGTGTGTAGTAAAATTTTGTTTATCTCCTACGGTTTGCCAGTAATGCAAAATTCAGTAAAATTCATCCAGAATAAAGTAGCCTTCAGAGGCTATTCGCAGAAAATTCAAAATAAACATTTTATTTGTCAGGTAAATATCTTTAATATACGATATTTTAATCAAAATTGTTGAGCCATTTTTGAGAAAATCAAAATTTTCGAACATTTTTCCATCTAAAGTGTAGTTGGGATAGGGAGATTTTCTTGAAAATCATCGTGTCGTATCCTTGGAAGATATTGAACTTAAAGACATAGTTTGGTATTTAACGGACTTTTCGTTTTTGGGCTGTGCTGTCCACAGTCACACAGATAGAAACACACACACACATATGGACCTTTTCCAAAAATACTTTTTTTGGATTCAGGTGGACCCAAGAACATGTACTTCCGGTGAAATATCGGTATCGAAATTGTGGGGGAAATGCAGTACCTTCTCTATACACTATGTATATAGTACGTGTAGGAAAGTAAAAGACATATTTGGAAAAAGTGCGTGTAGGTGTGTTTTTCTGTGTCCCATACCTCAACAACGAAAAGACCGTTAATTACCTAACGTGGTATTTAAGTTTGGTACCTTCCAGGGATGCGACACAAACATCTTCAAAAAATCCCCAAACCCCAAACTATCCTTCACATGGAAAACGAATTACAAGGTTTTGATTTTCCACAAAATGGATGTAACAATTTTGGTTAAAATCTCTTATATTTAAGATATTTACATGCCAAATAATATGTATGTCTTTAAATTGTTGGAAATAGCCTTTAAAGACCTCTTTATTCTAGTTGATTTTAATTGAATTTTGCATAACTGCTAAACCGTAAGAGATCGACAAAAATTTACTATACAAAAACATAGATCACGATAAAATACAATTTTTGTAACATACATTATTTCGTGAACTTGATCGGTTTTGAGATAATTTTTGTTATTGGTTTCAGCTTTGACATACCTATACTTTTCTCATACGGGAATTTGTCAACCCCTGTCTATATAAATAAAGGAACTTCAGTCACATGGCAACCAGCTTTCGACTGTTATTTTAGCCTATTCTACTCCATTATTTCCTTTCTACTTACAAGGAAGCAAGTAATAAGAACATTTCTGTCATTTTTTTTTCCAATTACCATGAAGTAAGTAGAAGCATGGGCTTAAAACAATAATTTGTTGCAGAGATGTAGGGAAAGTCATGAGAATGTAACACACTTAGATTTTGTATGTGATTAAAGTCTACGACAGTGATATTTATAAACTACGCTTTCTCAGACAATTTGAATTATATGTGATTATGTATATAAATAGAATTTCCAAAGGAAAATACATATTTTAAATGTTGATACCAAAAATGTGTCTTACTCATGGATGTGATCTTCAATGAAAATAAATTCCTCTTTAAATAATCAGTATTTACTACTACATTATATAAGTAAACGATATATGAAACGCTGTTCCCCGCCGCTATCATACTAATACTTCCTGAGTCTATCTGTCTGTCTGTCTGTCTGTCTGTCTGCCTGCCTGCCTGCCGGAGTCTGTGTCTGTATCTGCGTCTGTGTCTGTATGTTAAAAAATAACTTTGGAACGCTTAGAGCAATTTCAACCGCACTCGATTCGCATATGCCATATACCTTACTATTACTAGTAGATGGTCGTGGTCGTGGAATTACTAACATTACTGGTATTACTAACATTACTGGTATTACTAACATTACTGGTATTATTAACATTACTGGTATTACTAACATTACTGGTATTACTAACATTACTGGTATTATTAACATTACTGGTATTACTAACATTACTGGTATTACTAACATTACTGGTATTATTAACATTACTGGTATTACTAACATTACTGGTATTACTAACATTACTGGTATTATTAACATTACTGGTATTACTAACATTACTGGTATTACTAACATTACTGGTATTATTAACATTACTGGTATTACTAACATTACTGGTATTACTAACATTACTGGTATTACTAACATTACTGGTATTACTAACATTACTGGTATTATTAACATTACTGGTATTACTAACATTACTGGTATTACTAACATTACTGGTATTATTAACATTACTGGTATTACTAACATTACTGGTATTACTAACATTACTGGTATTATTAACATTAATGGTATTATTAACATTACTGGTATTATTAACATTACTGGTATTATTAACATTACTGGTATTATTAACATTACTGGTATTATTAACATTACTGGTATTATTAACATTACTGGTATTATTAACATTACTGGTATTATTAACATTACTGGTATTACTAACATTACTGGTATTATTAACATTAATGGTATTATTAACATTACTGGTATTATTAACATTACTGGTATTATTAACATTACTGGTATTATTAACATTACTGGTATTACTAACATTACTAGTATTACTATCATTACTGGTATTATTAACATTACTGGTATTATTAACATTACTGGTATTACTAAAATTACTGGTATTACTAAAATTACTGGTATTACTAACATTACTGGTATTATTAACATTACTGGTATTATTAACATTACTGGTATTATTAACATTACTGGTATTACTATCATTACTGGTATAACTATCATTACTGGTATTATTATCAATACTGGTATTCTTAACATTACTGGTATTACTATCACTACTGGTATTATTATCATTACTGGTATTATTAACATTACTGGTATTACTATCGTTACTGGTATTATTAACATTACTGGTATTATTATCATTACTGGTACTATTAACATTACTGGTATTTTTAACATTACTGGTATTATTAACATTACTGGTATTACTATCATTACTGGTATTACTATCATTACTGGTATTACTATCATTACTGGTATTATTAACATTACTGGTATTACTATCATTGCTGGTATTATTAACATTACTGGTACTATTAACATTACTGGTAGTTTTAACATTACTGGTATTACTATCATTACTGGTATTACTATCATTACTGGTACTACTATCATTACTGGTACCGTTAACATTACTGGTACTATTAACATTACTGGTATTACTAACATTACTGGTATTATTAACATTACTGGTATTACTAACATTACTGGTATTACTAACATTACTGGTATTACTAACATTACTGGTATTATTAACATTACTGGTATTATTAACATTACTGGTATTACTATCATTACTGGTATTATTAACATTACTGGTATTACTAACATTACTGGTATTATTAACATTACTGGTATTATTAACATTACTGGTATTATTATCATTACTGGTATTATTAACATTACTGGTATTATTAACATTACTGGTATTATTATCATTACTGGTATTATCATTACTGGTATTACTATCATTACTGGTATTATCATTACTGGTATTATTAACATTACTGGTATTATTAACATTACTGGTATTACTATCAATACTGGTATTATTAACATTACTGGTACTATTAACATTACTGGTATTATTAACATTACTGGTATTATTAACATTACTGGTATTACTATCAATACTGGTATTATTAACATTACTGGTACTATTAACATTACTGGTATTATTAACATTACTGGTATTACTATCATTACTGGTATTATTAACATTACTGGTATTATTAACATTACTGGTATTATTAACATTCCTGGTATTATTAACATTACTGGTATTATTAACATTACTGGTATTATTATCATTACTGGTATTACTATCATTACTGGTATTATTATCATTACTGGTATTATTAACATTACTGGTATTACTATCACTACTGGTATTATTAACATTACTGGTATTACTATCATTACTGGTATTATTAACATTACTGGTATTACTATCATTACTGGTATTATTAACATTACTGGTATTATTATCATTACTGGTACTATTAACATTACTGGTATTATTATCATTACTGGTACTATTAACATTACTGGTATTATTAACATTACTGGTATTATTAACATTACTGGTATTATTATCATTACTGGTATTATTGACATTACTGGTATTACTATCATTACTGGTATTATTAACATTACTGGTATTATTATCATTACTGGTACTATTAACATTACTACTATTATTAACATTACTGGTATTATTAACATTACTGGTATTATTAACATTACTGGTACTATTAACATTACTGGTACTATTAACACTACTGGTATTATTAACATTACTGGTATTACTATGATTACTGGTATTATTAACATTACTGGTATTATTAACATTACTGGTATTACAATCATTACTGGTATTACTAACATTACTGGTATTATTAACATTACTGGTATTACTATCATTACTGGTATTACTATCATTACTGGTATTACTATCATTACTGGTATTACTAACATTACTGGTATTATTAACATTACTGGTATTACTATCATTACTGGTATTACTATCATTACTGGTACTATTAACATTACTGGTACTATTAACATTACTGGTATTATTAACATTACTGGTATTATTAACATTACTGGTACTATTAACATTACTGGTACTATTAACATTACTGGTACTATTAACATTACTGGTACTATTAACATTACTGGTACTATTAACATTACTGGTACTATTAACATTACTGGTATTATTAACATTACTGGTACTATTAATATTACTGGTGCTATTAACATTACTGGTATTATTAACATTACTGGTATTACTATCATTACTGGTATTATTAACATTACTGGTATTATTAACATTACTGGTATTATTAACATTACTGGTATTATTAACATTACTGGTATTATTAACATTACTGGTATTACTATCATTACTGGTATTATTATCATTACTGATATTATTATCATTACTGGTATTATTAACATTACTGGTATTATTAACATTACTGGTATTATTATCATTACTGGTATTACTATCATAACTGGTAATACTATCATTACTGGTATTACTATCATTACTGGTATTACTAACATTACTGGTATTACTAACATTACTGGTATTACTATCATTACTGGTATTACTATCATTACTGGTATTATTAACATTACTGGTATTATTAACATTACTGGTATTATTAACATTACTGGTATTATTATCATTACTGGTATTACTATCATTACTGGTATTACTATCATTACTGGTATTACTAACATTACTGGTATTACTATCATTACTGGTATTATTAACATTACTGGTACTATTAACATTACTGGTATTATTAACATTACTGGTATTATTAACATTACTGGTATTAATAACATTACTGGTATTAATAACATTACTGGTATTAATAACATTACTGGTATTATTAACATTACTGGTATTATTAACATTACTGGTATTACTATCATTACTGGTATTACTAACATTACTGGTACTACTAACATTACTGGTATTATTAACATTACTGGTATTATTAACATTACTGGTATTACTATCACTACTGGTATTATTATCATTACTGGTATTATTAACATTACTGGTATTACT
Organism: Hymenopus coronatus; assembly: GCA_030762935.1. NCBI lineage: Eukaryota > Metazoa > Arthropoda > Insecta > Mantodea > Hymenopodidae > Hymenopus > Hymenopus coronatus. Next base: position 25,152,054 of record CM060885.1, read on the forward strand.
ATCATTACTGGTATTATTAACATTGCTGGTATTATTATCATTACTGGTACTATTAACATTACTGGTATTATTAACATTACTGGTATTATTAACATTACTGGTATTATTAACATTACTGGTATTACTATCATTACTGGTATTATTAACATTACTGGTATTACTATCATTACAGGTATTATTAACATTACTGGTACTATTAACAGTACTGGTATTACTAACATTACTGGTATTATTATCATTACTGATATTATTAACATTACTGGTATTATTAACATTACTGGTATTACTATCATTACTGGTATTACTAACATTACTGGTATTACTAACATTACTGGTACTATTAACATTACTGGTATTATTAACATTACTGGTATTATTAACATTACTGGTATTACTATCATTACAGGTATTATTAACATTACTGGTACTATTAACATTACTGGTATTATTAACATTACTGGTATTATTAACATTACTGGTATTACTATCATTACTGGTATTATTAACATTACTGGTATTATTATCAATACTGGTATTCTTAACATTACTGGTATTACTATCACTACTGGTATTATTATCATTACTGGTATTATTAACATTACTGGTATTACTATCGTTACTGGTATTATTAACATTACTGGTATTATTATCATTACTGGTACTATTAACATTACTGGTATTTTTAACATTACTGGTATTATTAACATTACTGGTATTACTATCATTACTGGTATTACTATCATTACTGGTATTACTATCATTACTGGTATTATTAACATTACTGGTATTACTATCATTACTGGTATTATTAAAATTACTGGTACTATTAACATTACTGGTATTTTTAACATTACTGGTATTATTAACATTACTGGTATTACTATCATTACTGGTATTACTATCATTACTGGTACTACTATCATTACTGGTACCGTTAACATTACTGGTACTATTAACATTACTGGTATTACTAACATTACTGGTATTATTAACATTACTGGTATTACTAACATTACTGGTATTACTAACATTACTGGTATTATTAACATTACTGGTATTATTAACATTACTGGTATTACTAACATTACTGGTATTACTATCATTACTGGTATTATTAACATTACTGGTATTACTAAGATTACTGGTATTATTAACATTACTGGTATTACTATCATTACTGGTATTATTAACATTACTGGTATTATCATTACTGGTATTATCATTACTGGTATTACTATCATTACTGGTATTATCATTACTGGTATTATTAACATTACTGGTATTATTAACATTACTGGTATTACTAACAATACTGGTACTATTAACATTACTGGTACTATTAACATTACTGGTATTATTAACATTACTGGTATTATTAACATTACTGGTATTACTATCAATACTGGTATTATTAACATTACTGGTACTATTAACATTACTGGTACTATTAACATTACTGGTATTATTAACATTACTGGTATTACTATCATTACTGGTATTATTAACATTACTGGTATTATTAACATTACTGGTATTATTAACATTCCTGGTATTATTAACATTACTGGTATTATTAACATTACTGGTATTATTATCATTACTGGTATTACTATCATTACTGGTATTATTATCATTACTGGTATTATTAACATTACTGGTATTACTATCACTACTGGTATTATTAACATTACTGGTATTACTATCATTACTGGTATTATTAACATTACTGGTATTACTATCATTACTGGTATTATTAACATTACTGGTATTATTATCATTACTGGTACTATTAACATTACTGGTATTATTATCATTACTGGTACTATTAACATTACTGGTATTATTATCATTACTGGTACTATTAACATTACTGGTATTATTATCATTACTGGTATTATTAACATTACTGGTATTACTATCATTACTGGTACTATTAACATTACTACTATTATTAACATTAATGGTATTATTAACATTACTGGTATTATTAACATTACTGGTACTATTAACATTACTGGTACTATTAACACTACTGGTATTATTAACATTACTGGTATTACTATCATTACTGGTATTATTAACATTACTGGTATTACAATCATTACTGGTATTACTAACATTACTGGTATTATTAACATTACTGGTATTATTATCATTACTGGTATTACTATCATTACTGGTATTACTATCATTACTGGTATTACTATCATTACTGGTACTATTAACATTACTGGTATTATTAACATTACTGGTATTATTAACATTACTGGTACTATTAACATTACTGGTACTATTAACATTACTGGTACTATTAACATTACTGGTACTATTAACATTACTGGTACTATTAACATTACTGGTACTATTAACATTACTGGTACTATTAACATTACTGGTGCTATTAACATTACTGGTATTATTAACATTACTGGTATTACTATCATTACTGATATTATTATCATTACTGATATTATTATCATTACTGGTATTATTAACATTACTGGTATTATTAACATTACTGGTATTATTATCATTACTGGTATTACTATCATTACTGGTAGTACTATCATTACTGGTATTACTATCATTACTGGTATTACTAACATTACTGGTATTACTAACATTACTGGTATTACTATCATTACTGGTTTTACTATCATTACTGGTATTATTAACATTACTGGTATTATTAACATTACTGGTATTATTAACATTACTGGTATTATTATCATTACTGGTATTACTATCATTTCTAGTATTACTATCATTACTGGTATTACTAACATTACTGGTATTACTATCATTACTGGTACTATTAACATTACTGGTATTATTAACATTACTGGTATTATTAACATTACTGGTATTAATAACTTTACTGGTATTAATAACATTACTGGTATTATTAACATTACTGGTATTATTAACATTACTGGTATTACTATCATTACTGGTATTACTAACATTACTGGTACTATTAACATTACTGGTATTATTAACATTACTGGTATTATTAACATTACTGGTATTACTATCACTACTGGTATTATTATCATTACTGGTATTATTAACATTACTGGTATTACTATCATTACTGGTATTATTAACATTACTGGTATTATCATTACTGGTACTATTAACATTACTGGTATTATTAACATTACTGGTATTATTAACATTACTGGTATTATTAACATTACTGGTATTACTATCATTACTGGTATTATTAACATTACTGGTATTACTATCATTACAGGTATTATTAACATTACTGGTACTATTAACATTACTGGTATTACTAACATTACTGGTATTATTATCATTACTGGTATTATTAACATTACTGGTATTATTAACATTACTGGTATTACTATCATTACTGGTATTACTAACATTACTGGTATTACTAACATTACTGGTATTACTAACATTACTGGTACTATTAATTTACTGGTATTATTAACATTACTGGTATTATTAACATTACTGGTATTACTATCATTACAGGTATTATTAACATTACTGGTACTATTAACATTACTGGTATTACTAACATTACTGGTATTATTATCATTACTGGTATTATTAACATTACTGGTATTATTAACATTACTGGTATTACTATCATTACTGGTATTACTAACATTACTGGCATTACTAACATTACTGGTATTACTAACATTACTGGTATAATAACATTACTGGTATTATTAACATTACTGCTATTACTATCATTACTGGTATTCTCAACATTACTGGTATTACTATCATTACTGGTATTACTATCATTACTGGTATTACTATCATTACTGGTATTACTATCATTACTGGTATTATTAACATTACTGGTATTACTATCATTAATGGTATTATTAACATTACAGGTATTACTAACATTACTGGTATTACTATCATTACTGGTATTACTATCATTACCGGTATTACTATCATTACTGGTATTACTATCATTACCGGTATTACTATCATTACTGGTATAACTATCATTACTGGTATTACTATCATTACCGGTATTACTAACATTACTGGTACTATTAACATTACTGGTATTATTAACATTACTGGTATTATTAACATTACTGGTATTATTAACATTACTGGTACTATTAACATTACTGGTATTACTATCATTACTGGTATTACTATCATTACTGGTATTATCAACATTACTCGTATTACTATCATTACTGGTATTACTATAATTACTGGTATTACTATCATTACTGGTATTACTATCATTACTGGTATTATTATCATTACTGGTATTATTAACATTACTGGTATTACTAACATTACTGGTATTACTAACATTACTGGTATTACTATCATTACTGGTATTATTAACATTACTGGTATTACTATCATTACTGGAATTACTAACATTACTGGTACTATTAACATTACTGGTATTATTAACATTACTGGTATTATTAATATTACTGGTCTTACTATCATTACTGGTACTATTAACATTACTGGTATTACTAACATTACTGGTACTATTAACATTACTGGTATTACTAACATTACTGGTATTGCTGACATTACTGGTATTATTAACATTACTGGTACTATTAACATTACTGGTATTACTAACATTACTGGTACTATTAACATTACTGGTATTACTAACATTACTGGTATTACTAACATTACTGGTATTACTATCATTACAGGTACTATTAACATTACTGGTATTACTAACATTACTGGTACTATTAACATTACTGGTATTACTATCATTACAGGTACTATTAACATTACTGGTATTACTAACATTACTGGTACTATTATCATTACTGGTATTACTATCATTACAGGTACTATTAACATTACTGGTATTACTAACATTACTGGTACTATTAACATTACTGGTATTACTAACATTACTGGTACTATTAACATTACTGGTATTACTAACATTACTGGTATTACTAACATTACTGGTATTACTATCATTACAGGTACTATTAACATTACTGGTATTACTAACATTACTGGTACTATTTGACATTACTGGTATTACTAACATTACTGGTACTATTAACATTACTGGTACCATTAACATTACTGGTGCTATTAACATTACTGGTATTTTAACATTACTGGTATTATTAACATTACTGGTATTATTAACATTACTGGTATTACTATCATTACTGGTATTACTATCATTACTAGTATTACTATCATTACTGGTATTATTAACATTACTGGTATTACTAACATTACTGGTACTATTAACATTACTGGTATTACTAACATTACTGGTATTACTAACATTACTGGTACTATTAACATTACTGGTATTACTAACATTACTGGTACTATTAACATTACTGGTATTGCTAACATTACTGGTACTATTAACATTACTGGTACCATTAACATTACTGGTACCATTAACATTACTGGTATTTTTAACATTACTGGTATTATTAACATTACTGGTATTACTATCATTACTGGTATTACTATCATTACTGGTATTACTATCATTACTGGTATTATTAACATTACGGGTATTACTATCATTACTGGTATTATTAACATTACTGGTACTATTAACATTACTGGTATTTTTAACATTACTGGTATTATTAACATTACTGGTATTACTATCATTACTGGTATTACTATCATTACTGGTATTACTATCATTACTGGTATTACTATCATTACTGGTACCGTTAACATTACTGGTACTATTAACATTACTGGTATTATTAACATTACTGGTATTACTAACATTACTGGTATTACTAACATTACTGGTATTACTAACATTACTGGTATTATTAACATTACTGGTACTATTAACATTACTGGTATTACTAACATTACTGGTATTACTATCATTACTGGTATTATTAACATTACTGGTATTACTAACATTACTGGTATTATTAACATTACTGGTATTATTAACATTACTGGTATTACTAACATTACTGGTATTATTAACATTACTGGTATTACTAACATTACTGGTATTACTAACATTACTGGTATTACTAACATTACTGGTATTATTAACATTACTGGTATTATTAACATTACTGGTACTATTAACATTACTGGTATTATTAACATTACTGGTATTACTAACATTACTGGTATTATTAAAATTACTGGTATTATTAACATTACTGGTATTATTAACATTACTGGTATTATTAACATTACTGGTATTATTAACATTACTGGTATTAATAACATTACTGGTATTATTAAAATTACTGGTATTATTAACATTACTGGTATTACTAACATTACTGGTACTATTAACATTACTGGTACTATTAACATTACTGGTATTACTAACATTACTGGTACTATTAACATTCCTGGTACTATTAACATTACTGGTACTATTAACATTACTGGTATTATTAACATTACTGGTACTATTAACATTACTCTTATTATTAACATTACTGGTATTATTAACATTACTGGTACTATTAACATTACTGGTATTATTAACATTACTGGTATTATTAACATTACTGGTATTATTAACATTACTGGTACTATTAACATTACTGGTATTATTAACATTACTGGTATTATTAACATTACTGGTACTATTAACATTACTGGTACTATTAACATTACTAGTACTACTAGTAGTAGTATCATCATCATAATTAGCAACAATAACAACATTTATTACCTATAGATGATAATTCGTCCTTATTATTTTATGAAATCACTATGTATTGTCGTAGTAGAATACTTGAGCAATAGCGCTTTTAGATTCTTTCTCGTTTCAAGCCACACGAGGTATATGATGTAGTTCTTGGCGAATAGTAATGAAAAGAATTGGTTTTCATCTCGTACTTGCGCAAGGAAAAGCTTCATATTTTTAGGATGCTTTCATTTAGAAACTTTGTGTAAAGATATTGGTATAACGTGCACACTAATGTTGATGGGAATTGTTTTGTATACCGTTTGCTAACACCTTGCGTAAAATTATAGAATTATTTGTTAACGTTTACGATGATCCAAAACACTTAATTTCTAATTGGAAACGAAAAAATAATAGACTAAAAGACAAGTAAACAAATTCTACGGCACTTCCTAATGCGACTCATTCATACGTTTAAATCTGAGTAAGAAACTACATATTTATGAAAGGTGTCCATAACAACTTAGTTATCTTCAATGTTCAAGTTTCAGTAGAATAGTTTCCAAGATACTGTGAACTGGGTAATTATATAGTGCAGTAAAATCAACTGACCTTATTTATCTCATAATTACGCTTTTAATAAGATATGAATGCTGCAGACGAGAGTAGCAGAAAGAACGCGTTGGTGAATATGCTGACAGCACTGTCCTTCAGATTGCTAATTTCATGTAAGCTAACAGCTAAAATTTCCTGAAATTTATTGTTACGCCTATCTCTATAGGATTTGTGATGATTTATTTTGCTACAACGGTATAAAAAGGTCGGAAGTGTTCCATTAACATGACTTAGTCTACAGCTCTGTAACAAATTCATTTCTCACACAAGCCGTGTGTAGGACAGGAGTTGCATAGGTAGTCAGACTGAAAAATGCAATGCCATAGCCTGAATTTGAATCACGGATATCCCGATCTCTAGCCGGTTGCTCTTCCACTGAGCTACCATGGCAACACGCCGTAATTCTCAATCGACCATAATAGTTGGCTATACTATGAGTCCTGGGATTTAAAGTACTTATAACATTGTAAGTTGCCAATGGGGTTGTCATCTCAAAATAGTTTGAGGTCACCTTGAGGTTTACGGGAAACATGCGAGTCAGTTGAGAAATTCAATCTATGGCGGCATGTTGCCATGGTAGCTTAGTGGAAGATCAACCGGCCAGAGATCGGGATATCCGTGGTTCAAATCCCGGCTATGACATTTATTTTTTCAGTCTGACTCTTTCTATCCAATTTCATTATTGTTTATAAGCTTAGCTGGGTGGTCTGAAAAGTTCTCGGGCTCACCCACAGATCGCGGCACTACTTGCATGATTTTTTTCCTTACGTTGGTACACAGGCGAATATGCCCTATGTAAAATTACAAGTCATTCCAGGCAGTAGGTGACTGTAGGCAGGTGTGGAAGTGCACAGTGCTTTGAAAATGGAGAAAATTAAGTATCATGCTGTGATAAAATAATTCAAAAAAGAAGGTTAAGCACCTACAGAAATGCATTTGCGGATTGTAAATGTGTATGGTGACTCTTCACCTTCAGTTTCCACTGTGAATAAAGAAGTATTTAGAGGTTATTCTCAGTAAATTTAAGATATACATTTTCTTTGGGATGAAAATATCTTTCATATACAGGATTTTAATCAAAATCGTTTTTGAAAAAATAAAAATTTTCGAAAAATGTCCCATATAAAGGGTCGTTTGGGCTGGGGAGATTTTTCTCAAAAGCTTCGTGTCGTATCTCTGGAAGATTCTAAACTTAAACACCAAGTTTGGTATTTTACCGATTTATCGTTTTTGAGTTATCGTGTTCACAGACACACGGACTCAGACACACGCGGACCTTTTTCTGAAAATACTTTTTTTTATATAAACTTGACTCTAAAACGTCTATTTCCGTTGAAATATCGTTATCTAAGTTTTGGAAATGGAAATGGCGTGATATTTATGGACGCTCTTTAACTACTGTGGGTCTCAGCGTCCCATTCTAAATTGGGCGTGAAAGACCGCTTAATTTTGCTCAGAGGCCTCTCGATCAGGCTTGAGGTTCTTTTACGTGCCGTAAATCCACGACACGGGACCAACAGCTTTAATTCCCTTCCGAAGGGAGCCATGCTAAGGATTTTTACACCCGAAAATATCCATCGTTCTCCGCCGGGTTTGAACCCGCAACCTTGGGGCGTATGAAGTTAGCATGGTAACCATTACACCACGGAGGGCGACATCGAATTTTTGGGTGAAATGCAATACCTTCTCTATACACTATGTACATAGTACGTATAGAGAAATTAAAAATAACAAAATATTTTCCGGCATTTCATTATGTTAAAATTACACAGCGATGCCGGAACAAAAACAAAGTAACAACGGCAAAAAACGCATTGCGAATTCAACACTTTCTTCCAGAAATTCCTTGTTGCATTGCCAAGAAGGGCTACGCCTCATTATGTATTCATGGCAACTCTGTGACTAGGTCATTGGGCTATTGGGGCAAAATATCCCAACGTTTAAACCACTTCAGGACGTGAAAGTCAGATCCAATTTTGTGCCATAGGATCATTTGACTCATTTATTATCGAAGTAACAATTTTGTTGAACTGGAGGAATGGCTCAGGTGATATAGTCAAGCTGGCACTCGATAGGTAAACAGTTCGAATGAAGGTCCGTGTGTGTGTCCGTGTGTTCATGTGTCCGTGAACGCGATAACTCAAAAACGAAAAGTCGGTCAAATACCAAACTTGGTATTTAAGTTTAGTATCTTCCAGGAATGCGACACGAAGATTTTGAGAAAAATCCCCCCAACCCCAACTACCTTTTACATAGAACTTTTTTCGAAAATTTTGACTCTCAAAACTGGCTCTAATGATTTCGATTAAAATTTCGTATATTAAAGATATCTATCTGACAAATAAAATGTATATCTTGAATTTTCTGGGAATAGCCTCTGAAGGGTACTTTATTCTGGATGAATTTTACGGAATTTTGAATAACTGCTAAACCGTAAGAGATGGACAAAAACTTGCATAAAAATGTAGAGCACGTTAAAACACACAATTTATGATATATACATTTTCTTCGTGGAGTTCATCGTTTTGTCCTTGTGTTCGGTTTCTTCTTTGAAAAACTTTTACTTTTCTCATACAGGAATTTGTCAACTGCTGTCCATACAAACAAAGGAACTTCAGTCACATAGCAACCAGCCTTGACTATCATTTTTAACGTATGTTACTCCCTTATTTCGCTTCTACTTACAACGGAGCAAGTAATAAGACTATTTCTGCTAGATTTTCTGATTAGCATGCAGTAAATAGAAGTATAAGCTTTTTAAGTGTAACTTGTTGCAGAGATGTAGAGAAAGTCATGTGAATGGTACATATCAGATTTTTTTGATCAGTCACGCTGAACTTTGTGGTTTTTTACTAGTGAGTAAGAAAATTCTAGAATGTTTATACACTGTGGCACATAAACAGTATCATAGAATACCACTTAAATGAAAAGAAAAACCAAGTAGCAAAATCTGGTGTGTTCCATTCACATGACTTTCTCTATATCTCTGTAAATTAGTTTTGTTAATAAGCTTATCTTTTATTTATTTCATGCTAATCGAGAAAAATTAGCAGAAATAGTCTTATATCTTGCTTTATTGTGAGTAGAAGCGAAATAAGGGAGTACCATAAGTTAAAGTGAATGCCAAAAGCTGGTTGCTATGTGACTGATGTTCCTTTGTTTGTATGGATAGGAGTTGACAAATTCCTGTATGAGAAAAGTGTGTTTTTCAAAGCTGAAACCAAGAAAAACGAATATATCAAAAAAGATCAACTCCACGAAAAAAACGTAAATAACATAAATTGTGTAATTTAGCGTGCTCTACATTTTTTGTGGGTTAAGTTTTTGTCCATCTATTACGGTTTAGTAGTTATGAAAAATCATCCAGAATAAAGTAGTCTTCAGAGGCTATTCCCAGAAAATTCAATTTATACATTTTATTTGTCAGGTAAATAACTTTAATATACGATATTTTAATCAAAATCGTTAGAGCCAATTTTTAAAAAATCAAAATTTTCGAAAAAAGTTCCATGTAAAGCGTAGTTTTGGATGGGAGGATTTTTCTGAAAATCTTCTAAACTTAAATACCAAGTTTGGTATTTTACCAACTTTTCGTTTTTGAGTTATCTTGTTCACAGACACACGGACACACACACACGGACCTTTTTCTGAAAATACTTTTTTTTTTGGAGTCAGGTGACCCTAAAACATATATTTCCGGTGAAATCTCAGTATCGAATTTTTTGGTGGAGTGCAATACATTCTCTATTCACTATGCACATAGTGAGTATAAAGAAACTAAAAATAGCAGAAATGGTCTTGTTTCGATTTAAGTTGAAGTTAAATAAGGGGTACCATAGGCTAAAGCGATAGTCAAAATCTGGATGTTATGTATTTGAAGTTCCTTCCAAATTCCTGTATGAGAAAAGTATAAGTATTTTGAAGTTGAAACCAATAATAAGGACTATTTTAAAACTGATAACCTCTACAAAAAAAAAAAAAAAAATGTATATAACATAAATTGTGTGTTTTGATGAGATCTATATTTCCTATTACGTAAGTTTTTGTCTATCTCTTACGGTTTACCAGTTATACAAAATTTCGCAAAATGTTGAGTTTACAAATTTCTGTGGGAAAAAAGTTAAGAATTTTAAATCTGAAACAAATAACAAGAAAAATCTCAAAAATGGCCAATTCCACGAATTAAACCTATTTGAATAAATCGAGTGTTTTAACGTGATCTACTTTTTTTGTATAGGAAGTTTCTCTGTAACTCGTTTGCAAAATTAGCAAAATTCATTCAGAATAAAGAGGTCTTTAGAGGCTATTCCCAGAAAATTCAAAATAATTGTAGATTCTATTTGCATTATAAACATATTTAATGTATGGTATATTAATCTCAATCGTTAGAGCATTTTAGAAACAAATCAAAATTTTCGAAAACATTTACATTAAAGGAATAGTTTAGATTGGGGGGATTTTGCTCAAAATCCTCGTGTCGCATCCTTGGAAGATAATCTTAAATATAAAGTTTCGTATATTAGGAACTTTTCGTTTTGAGTTGTCGTATTCACAGGCTCACGGACACAAATACGGACCTGTTCCCAAAAATGCTTTTTTTTTGGATTTAGGGGACCCGAAAACGTGTATTTCCGGTAAAATGTGGTTATCAAAGTTTTGAATGGAATGCAATACCTTTTCTATACACTGTGCACATAGTATGTATAGAGAAAGTAACATTTATCTTGTTCCATTTAATATTTTGAGGTTGGCTTTTCTGTCCGTTAGAAGGCACTCGTGAAAATATCTATCATACCAGAGTAGGTTCCTTAGCTCCAATAAGATTGCTGGCGTTTGTTTCTTTCCACTCATTTAAGGGATCACTTCGAACACCGTGCTTTACCACGAAGTTTTCTGTTCCTCATTTCCTTCCATGTTTGAGTTTACAGGCAATGCGGTCGATGCTGTGTGGCGGCTGCGGTGAATGTGCTTTAAACAGAGAATTGCATTTTTTCCTTCTTCTCGGACAAAGGCAGTGCACCTAGACAGAAGTAGCGATATTGTCAATCTGAAAACCCTAAGTACCCCGGCTGCCTCTTCAATAGATCTGACCGCCCTTCTAATTCCCTCCTTCCCAGCGAATGGTAACATCCAGATCTTATATTATGCGGTAATACGATTTAAGATCAAATTAAAAAAATATGGTGTGTTCCATTCACATGACCTTCTCTACATCTCTGAAACAAATTGTATTTAAAAACATTTGCTTATATTTACTTCATGCTAATTAGCAGAAATAGTCTAATTACTTGCTTCCTTGTAAGTAGGAGCGAAATGAGGGAGTTCCATAGGTTAAAATGATAGCCAAAAGCTGGTTGCTATGTAACTGAAGTTCCTTTGTTTGTATGGACAGGAGTTAAGAAATTCGTGTATGAGAAAAGTATAAGTTTTTCAAAGCTAAAACGAAAAACCAGGAATATCTTAAAAATGATCAACTCCACGAAAAAAATGTATATTACATGAATTGCGTATTTTATCGTGAGCTAATTTTCTGTGGAGTAAGTTTTTCCCCATCTCTTATGCTTTAGCAGTTATGCTCAATTCCGTAAAATTCATCTAGAATAGTCTTCAGGGGCTATTCCTAGAAAATTCAAGATATACATTTTTTTTGTCAGGTAAATATCTTTAATATACGATATTTTAATCAAAATTGTTAGTCATTTTTACGAAAATCAAAATTTTCAAAATTGTTACCATGTAAAAGGTAGTTTGGGGTGGGGGGCTTTTCTTGAAAATCTTCGTGTCGCATCCTTGGAATATACCAAACTTAAATACCAAGTTTGGGCTTTAACGGCCTTTTCGTTTTTGAGCTATGCTGCCCACAGGCACACAGACACACATATGGACATTTTTTAAAATGTTTTTATTTTTTTGGAATCAGTGAGTCTCAAAACATGTATTTCCGGTGAAATCTCGGTATCGAACTTTTTGGTACAATGCAATATCTTCTCTATACACTATGTACATAGTTCGTATAGAGGAAGTAAAAATATTGTGTAATGCATTCACATAGCTTTACCTACCTACTCTGCAAACAAACATCTTACAAATTATTGTTCTTATTTCTACTTCGTGTTAATTGAGATAAATATTAGCACAATGTCTTATTACTTAGTTCCTTATAAGTAGAAGGAAACTAAGTGAATTCACTACCTCAAAAGATACTCAAATATTTTAAAAGCTGTCGCTATGCGATTGTCATTTAAATTTGCTTCTTTGCATGGCCAGGAATAAAACAAAAGAAACCGGAGGACTTCAAGTTTAAAAGCGTATATGTTTACTTTTAAAATTGCAAAAACTAACAAGGAATATCTCGGAAACGATTTTGTGAAACACATACTTGTGTGATTTGATAATATCTTCATTTTTTGTATAGTTTGTCTTTGTTTATTCTTACACTTCATAAGTTATTGAAAAGTCGTTCAAGATGAAGAGAGCTTCAGAGTCTATTTCCCGGAAATGTAAGTTAGAGTTTTATTTGAGACTGAAGAGGGATATATTCGTGACATATTTCATCTAGATGAATTTTATTAATCTTATAAATGTGTTTAATATGTTAATCAAAATCATTAGATGCTTTTTTGATAAAATCAAGTTTTCGAATATTTTTGCTTGTAAGAAGTAGTTTGGCGGGGCAGATTTTCTTGAAAATCTTTGTGCCGCATCTTTGGGAGGGTGTAAACTTAAATACTTGCCAAGTTTGGTATTAAACGTAAATTTCGTTTTGGGTTATGCTGACCATAGACACACATACACACACACTGACCCTTGCTTTAATTATTTTTTTTTTTTGATTTGGGAGCCCACCATGTGGCAATGTCGATAACAGTATACACTGTATAATTGAGCATGAGGAAAACAAAATGTGGAGAGAGATAATATGGAATAAACACTGGCAAAAGTTACAGTTAAAGATATCGTTCTTAACACTTTTTGGAAAACATAGGAAAGAATTTCTGAAACAACTGTCATGTATATGATATTTTAATCAAAATCGTTAATGTTATTTTTGAGGAAATAAAAAATCTTTGAAAATTTTTCTTTGTAAAGATTAGTTTGGGGTGGAGGATTTTCCTGATTCATAAATACTAAATTTCAATATAAAGTTTGGTATTTACCGGACTTTTAGTTTTTGAGTTATTGTGCACGCACACACGCACGCACGCACGTGGATCTTTCTCTTAATTTTTTTTTCTTTTCTTTCTTTTTTTTTTTTTTTTTTTTTTTTGATACAGGAGTTTCTAAAACGTATATTTCGGCGAAATCTCGCTATAGAGACTTTAGGTTTTAACTGGAGAAAATAAAAAAGTAAAAATAGATGACATACGAAATAGCTACCCCTTTCCCACTATATGAGGAAATGAAGGGAGAGCAAAACGGAGAAGATGAATAAAAAAAGCTCAGCAGGCAAAAGTATCAGGATATATAGCTGGAAGGAAGAGCTAAGAGAGGTATTTCGGAAAGAGATAAATTCTGAGATGGGAAAAAATTATGTAATGTGGTGTAGGTATAGATATAGAGGAAGTTATTATAAAAAGGCTCATGAACTGCTGAAAAATATGGTAAAAAGGGTGTGGAAGCTGGGTACGGTGTAAAAAACGGAAGTAAAGGATGGTACGATGAAGAATATTTAGCGGTTAAGAAGGAAGTGTTCAAAGAGCTAACTAGATGGAGAAAAATGGAAAACGAAAGTGACAGACAAAACTATCTGCGTGTAAATGGAGTTACAAATTCCTATTGGAGAACAGAAAAAAAAGGCTGACGTGTTCCATTCACATGACTTTCTCTACATCTCTGCAACAAATTATTGTTAAAAAGCTTCTGCTTCTATTTACTTCTGCTAATCGAGAAACAATTAGCAGAAATAGTCTTATTACTTGCTTCCTTGTAAGTGGAAGCGAAATAAGGGAGTATCATAGGTTAAAGTGATAGTCAAAAGCTGGTTGATATTTGATTGAAGTGCTTTGTTTGTATGGAGAGGAGCTGACAAATTCCTGTATGGGAAAAGTGTAAGTTTGTCAAAGCTGAAACCAAAAACAAGGAATATCTCAAAATCGATCAACTACACGAAAAAAATGATATAACAGAAATTGTGTGTTTTGTATAACTGCTAAACGATATACTATCGTTTAGCAGTTATACAAAATCCGAAAAATTCATCCAGAATAAAATAGTCTTTAGAGGATATTCCCAGAAAATTTAAGATATATATTTTATTTATCAGGCAAATATCTTTAGTATATGATATTTTAATCACATAATTAAAGCCATTTTGAAGAAAATCAAAATGTTCGAAAAAAGTTCCATGTAAAGTGTAGTTTGGGGTGGGGGAATTTTTTCTCAAAATCTTCGTGTCGCATCCCTTGAAGATACTAAACTTAAATACCAAGTTTGGTATTTTACCGACTTTTCGTTTTTGTGTTATCGTGTTCACAGACACACGAACACACGGACACACACACGGACCTTTTTGTGAAAATGATTTTTTGGATACAAGGGACCCTAAAACATATATTTCCGGTGAAATCTCAAAATCGAATTTTTGGGTGGAGTGCAATACCTTCTCAATATATACATAGAACGTGTAGAGAAAGTAAAAATGGGAGGAGAATATAGGGAATAAGAAACGAACGTTGATTGTTGATAAAAATAACAGAAAAAATGTTGAACAGGTGAAGACGATAAATAAAAAACAGATATAGAACAAGAGATATTACCTAAGCAATGGATGGAATGGTAGGCAGGGTCTTAAAGAGAAAATATACCTAAAACGTCCGTTTAGGCATATTTTCTCTTTTTAGTCAATTCAGAAGAGAAAACCTAGATGAACAGCTACTAATGAAAGGAGCACCACACAACTTAAATAAAGAAAAAGCCAGAGGATGGATGGTATACCTGGCGAATTATTACTGAAATAGATTACTAGATAAAAGTAGCATGGTGTGCGGTGGCAGAATGGACAAACCATGATGGAAAGGAAAATGAATCGGCTTTTACGACGCGTTACCAAAAAATCTAAAGTCTTCCACACACATGACTTTTCCTACCTATTCCGTAAAAAAACTGCTCCAAAAAAGCTTATTCTTCTTTCTACTTAATGTTTAAACTACCAGAAATTATCTATTATTATGCCTTATATGTAGAACGGGAATAAGGGAATAGGTTAAAATGATAGCCAAAGCTTTCGAAATCTTACTTTGTGATTGAAAGTCCGTTCTCTTTATATGGTCAGGAGTAAAACAAAAGAAATAGGAATGACAAATTTAGGTTTGAGTAATGTTTAAGCATGTTAAAATTAAAATAAATAAATGGATAATAATAATAATAAATCATAATAATAAACAATAATATCTGGGAAATGTTTAACTTTACAAAACATCATATGACAGATATTGTGTGTTTTAACAAAATCTACATTTTTTTGTGGAATAGACTTTTTCTGTTACGGTTTACCAGTCATCCGTATGAAGATACCTTCAGAGACTTTCCTAGGAAATATAGATATAGGTTAATTTTATTTGCCATATAAACTGATAATTGAAATGATAACTGCATACCAGAAATGGTTAACTCTACAAAAACTAATAAATTGATTGCTCTAACGACTTCTACTGCCCTTTGTCAATCTCTCGTGATTCCCAGTTAGGCAAAGTAATTCAGAATGAAGAGGACCATAGAGGCTGTTTCCAGAAAATTCAAGTTATAACCTTGAAGATATCTTCAATATATCAAATTGATAATCGATTTAATCAAAATCGTTTTAGCCGTTTTTGAGACAACCAAAATTTTCGAAAAGCTTTCCATGAAAAGCGTTGTGGGATGCGATATTTTCTTGAAAAGCCAAATTTGGTGTTTAATCGACTGTTGATGACTTATGCTGTTAATAGCTGCATGGTAACACACACACACTCACACACTGACTCACTCACTCACTCATATACACCTTTCTCCACAGATTCAGGACACCTCAAAACATATATTTTTGTAAATTTCGGTGTCGAATTTTCAGATGGAATGTAATAATTTCCATACGCATATTCGGAGAAAGTAAAAATGGTGTCTTACTATTGGAATAATTATGATGCAAGTAAAAACAGTGTATGCCTAGAGATTAAATACATTTATAACTCAAAATCTGTTTGAAATGGAAGTACCGGATTGAATAAAAGGAATAAATGAACTTGTAGGCATTCCCAACAAAATGAGATAGAACATTAATATTTCAGGTCTATTAGAATAGTGTTAATCTCTTCTTATTCAGGGCAGTGAAGTCTACAGCCTTTGTGATGCGCAACATCTATCATCCATTTTGAGTCATCGGTTGGCCATGTCATTGATTTTGCAAGAAAAGTGTTTTGATCCTGGATTAGTCAATGTATATAAACTATGTATAGAAACTGTTACTGCTTTTCTTGGTCTATGTTTTCTTATAATTTATGTTATTTTTCTTACTTCATCTGTGAAATTTGATCAAAAATTGCAAAAAAAATGTTTGCCTAATTAAATAATGTGATGTTGTTTGTGCACATAGTATATAGAGAAGGTATTGCACTCCACCCAAAAATTCGATACCGAGATTTCACCGGAAATATATGTTTTAGGGTCCCCAATATCCAAAAAAAGCATTTTCACAAAAAGTTCCGTGTGTGTGTGTCCGTGTGTGCGTGTGTCAGTGTGTCACTGTGTCCGTGTGTCTGTGAACACGATAGCTCAAAAACGAAAAGTCGGTGAAATACCAAACTTGGTATTTAAGTTTAGTATGTTCCAGGGATGCGATACGAAGATTTTGAGAAAAATCCCCCTACCTCAAAGTACCCTTTACATGGAACATTTTTCGAAAATTTTGATTTTCACAAAAATGGCTCTACCGATTTTGATTAAAATTTCGTATATTAAAGATATTTACCTGACAAATAAACTGTATATCTTGATTTTTCTGGGAATAGCCTCTGAAGAGTAGATTATTCTTAATGAATTTTACTGAATTTTGAATAACTGCTAAACCGGAAGAGATGGGCAAAAACTTACTACACAAAAAATGTAGAACACGTTAAAACACACAATTTATATTACATTCATTTTTTTTCGTGAGAACGTCGTTTTAGAGACATTCCCTATTTTTCGTTTCTGCTATGAAAAACTTATACTTTTCTCTTACAGGAACTTGTCAACTCCTATCCATATAAACAAAGGAACTTCATTGACATAGCAACCAGCTTTTGACTATCATTTTAACCTATAGTAGTCCCTTGTTTCGCTTCTACTTACAAGGAAGCAAGTAATAAGACTATTTCTGCTCATTTTTTCTGATTAGCAAAAAGTATAAGGTTTTTAAGAATAATTTGTTGCAGGGATATAGAGAAAGTCATGTTAATGGAACACATCAGATTTTTTTTATTACCACACGGTGCTTTGAACCTTATCACGTGACGATTTAAATGGACGAGTGGGTGTGGAGCTAACCTTTTTACTTCCTTATCTCCTCTTTATATTTCTATAGAACAAATAAAAAATTAATTAAATGACACTTAAATAATTTGTTTCTCCTAAACTAAAATTAAAGAAAACTGCTGCAGAGGAGAAAAGGAAGTGTCTGAAGGGTTTTAGGCTTTTTGAAGATATGCAACTTAAAGGGAAAATGTTTTGAACTTTAAAACTTGATTTACTCGTTTTCAGTTTTTTTCAACATTTTTTTGAATTTGGTGCCAGATTTTTAATTTAAAAATTGATAACCAATAAATACTTATGACACATAAGCCAAATTTTAAAGCATGTAATTACTGTAAAACATAAATGCATGTTCAAAATTTCAGGCTAATTACTTGAAAACTGTAGGATTTAGGAACTTCGCAGATACATTAACTTAAGATTATAGAAGATTAAGTTAGATGTGTGTATTAACTAAATATTTAACTGTATAACATAAACACTATTACAGTAAGAAACCTAAGAAGATAAATTGCACATCCAGGTAAACAATTGCATAAAAATAGTTCGGCTGAACCATCAGTAGTAACAAGAGTTGTTTCACTCTTATTTTTATCTAGAGGAGGTATTGTATTTCACTGAAAAATTCGATACCGACATTTCTCCTGAAATATATGTTTTGAGGTCCCCTCATTTCGAGAATAACACTTCAGAAAAAAGCCTGTGTGTGTCAGTAGACAGCATAAAAATGAAAAAAAAAAATTGTCATAAACCAAACTTGATAGCTAGGTTTAGTATATTTCAGGGATGCGACAAGGAGATTTTCAACAAAATTACCTTACCACAAACTACCTTTACAGGGAACATTTTTTGAATTTTTTTCTCAAAAATAGCCCTAATGATTTTGATTAAAATACGGTAAATAATAAAGGTTTATATCACAAATAAACTGTATATTTTGTATTTTCTAGGAATAGCCTCTAAGGACCTCTTTACCCTGAACGAGTTTTACAGAATTTTACATAACCGTTAAACCGTCAAAAATAGACAATACTGGTCCAGTTTTGCTTATTCATGAAGGAGACTTGCAGGCTACTGCACCAAAAATTATTGTAGTTATAAACCGACTTTAAACATTTGATATTTCGACTATATTTCTTAAATCCATTTTGAGAAATGCAATATTGTTTAAAAAATCTGATGTGTTACATTCACATGACTTTCTCTACATTTCTGCAACAAATTATTGTTAAAAAGCTTAGGCTTCTATTTACTTCATGGTAATCGAGAAAAAAATAGCAGAAATACTCTTATTACCTGTTTCCTTGTAAGTAGAAGCTAAATAAGGGAGTACCATAGGTTAAAGTCATAGTCAAAAGCTGGTAGTTAAGTGACTGAATTTCCTTTGTTTGTATGGACAGGAGTTGAAAAATTCCTGTATGAGAAAAGTAAGCTTTTCAAAGCTGAAACTGATAACAAGGAATATCTTAAAAACGATCAACTCCACGAAAAAATGTATATAGCATAAATGTTGTGCTTTAATGTGCTCTACATTTTCCTTCTTGTAAGTTTTTGTATATCTCTTACGGTTTACCAGTTACACAAAATTCCGTAAAACTCATCCAAAATAAAGTAGTCTTCAGAGGCCTATCCCAGAAAATTCAAGCTATACATATTATTTTTCAAGTATATATCTTTAATATACGATATTTTAACGGATATTTTCTTTTTGAGCTATGCTGTCCACAGACACACATATACACACAGGCACACACACACACAGGTCTCAAAACATATATTTCTGGTGAAACCTCGGTATCGAATTTTGGGTGCAATGCAATACCTTCTCTATACACTATGTACATATTATGTATAAAAAAGTAAAAATTAAAGTTTTAGGCGTACTTTGTGATAGGGGACTATTATGAAAAATTTTGCGACGTATCTTTGAAAGATTCCGTTTAAGGCGGTGCCACGTAACATGTGGAAGTTGCATTTGGGAGGTGTTGGTTTAGGTTCCCATGGATGCACTTCCTGACCTGGATTTTTATTCTGGGTCGCCAGGCAACTGCGAAGATTCCTTACATTCCCCATATTTCTTGCCAATCATTTCCGTTTCTAGCTCTTCCATTTCATCTGTTGCAGGCTTGGAAGATCAGGTGACGGCGTTCGGCCGGATGCGGCTGGCCGATGGCTTGCGCACTCTGAAAGTTTATTATATATTTTATTCTTATTGTTACATTCTCACGTACTATGTACATGATGTATAGAGAAAATATTGTTATGTATCCAAAAATTCGATACCGAGATTTCACCGGAAATATATGTTTTGGGTCCCCCTGAATCAAAGAAAA
Organism: Hymenopus coronatus; assembly: GCA_030762935.1. Lineage (NCBI taxonomy): Eukaryota > Metazoa > Arthropoda > Insecta > Mantodea > Hymenopodidae > Hymenopus > Hymenopus coronatus. The sequence goes on from CM060885.1 coordinate 25,173,138, forward strand.
GTATTTCTGGAAAAAAAGCCCCTTTATGGGTGTGTGTGTGTCAGTGGACAGCATAGCTAAAAAACGAAAAGTCCATTAAATACCAAACTTCGAATTTAAGTTTAGTATCTTCCAAGGATGCGAAACAAAGATTTTCAAGAAAATCGCCCCACCTCAACTAATTTTTATTGGAACTTTTTTTCAACAATTTAAATTTTATCAAAAATGGCTCTAGGGATTTTGATTAAAATATCGTCTATTAAAGATATTTACCTGACAAATAAAATGCATTACTTGAATTTTCTGGGAATAGACTCTGAAGACTACTTTATTCTGGATGAATTTTACGGAATTCTGCTAATTCGTAAGAGATATACAAAACCTTAGCACACAGAAAATGTAGTCCAAATTAAAATACACAATTTATGTTATATATTTTTTTTGGAGGAGTTGAATGATTTTAAGATATTCCTTGTTTTTAGATTCAGCTTTGTAAAAGTTATACATTTCTCATACTGGAATTTGTTAACTTATGCCCATACAAATAAAGGAACTTCAGTCAGATAGCAACCAGCCTTTGACTATCACTTTAACCTATGGTACTCCCTTATTTCGCTTCTACTTACAAGGAAGCAAGTAATAAAGTTATCTTTTTCTCGATTAGCATGAAGTAAATAGAAGCATAATCTTTTTTAACAATAATTTGTTGCAGAGAAGTAGAGAAAGTCATGTGAATGTAACACATCAAATTGTTTTATTTGCTCGCAATGTGAGTGACTGTGTGTGTAGTGTTGAACGCCCGCTTTTAATACTTGTGACACCGCAGGCGATGAGACTGATGAAACATGGAATGAAGATGGAGCACCGGTGGAAAGCGTTGGCGGGGGAAAGCGGAGAATCCGAAGAAAACCCACCCCTGCGCCGCTTTTCCACATGAGGTCGCTTGGGATCGAACCCGGGTCGCCTAGGTGAAAGGTAAGTGGTCTAACCACTCCGCCATAACGCGATCATTGTTCTCAATGTGCTGCTACACTACTTCGATCCAATAATGACAGTATATATATTGTACTCCAAATAATATATTTGTTTTCTATAACATGAAACTAGCACAGAAATTTAAATTATATGATAAAGTATATAAATGACTAACAAACTGTATGAAGTGAGTAAAAATGAAATTATGGAACACAATAGATAATAGCATAGCAAATATCATAACTGTAATTTATGTAAATTTATTCTATGAATGTTACAAAAGCTAAAACAAATGGCGTTGAAACACACTGTAATTGAAAATTCAATTATAAACAGTAATACCAAGTGCACACAACACAAAAACATAAAGCAATGTAATAATAAATTAAAAATTCAGATGTGTTCCATTCACATGACTTTCTCTACATCCCTACAACAAATATTATTAAAAAATTTAGGATTCTATTTACTTCATGCTAATCGAGAAAAAATTAGCAGAAGTAGTCTTATCACTTGCTTCCTTGTAAGTAGAAGCGAAATAAAGTAGTACCATTGGTTAAAGTGATAGTCAAAAGCTGGTTGCTATGTGACTGAAGTTCCTTTGTTTGTATGGACAGGAGTTGACAAATTCCTGTATGAGAAAAGTATAAGTTTTACAAAGCTGAAACCAAAAACAAGGAATATCTAACAAAAAATCAACTCCACGATAAAATGTATATGACATAAATTGTGTGTTTTAATGTAATCCACATTTTTTGTGCACCTAGTTTTGTCTATCCCTTACGGTTTAGCAGTTATGCAAAATTCCGTAAAATTCATCCAGTATAAAGTAGTCTTCAGACGGTTTTCCCAGAAAATTCAAGGTATACTTTTTATTTGTGAGGTAAATATCTTTAATATATGACATTTTAATCAACATTGTTAGAGCCATTTTTGAGAAAATCCAAAATTTTCGAAAAATGTTCCATGTAAAGGGTAGTTGGGCGTGGGGGGATTTTCTTGAAAATCTTCGTGACGCATCCTTGGAAGATATCAAACCTAAACATCAACTGTGGTTTTTAACGGGCTTTTCGTTTTTGTGCTATGCTGCCCACACACACACACACACACACACACACACACACACACACACACACACACACACACAGATAGACACACACAGATCTTTTTTTAAATCTTATTTGGATTCAGAATTTCCGGTGAAATTTCGGTATCGAATTTTTGGGTGCATTACAATAGTTTCTCTATACAGTATGCACATAGTGCGTGTAGAGAAAGTAAAAAAGCGGCGAAATATCAAGTGTTAGATATTTTCATTTATTTCTCTAAATGCTCTAAGGGCTCCAGATATGAGATTTTCTTACATTAGGAAGTTTTGTGCGATTGTTGAAAGTTATACTTTTGAACATTTTCCAATCGTATTCAAGCTAAAGCTAAATAACTTGCAAAGAGATCACGCTAAGAAGTGATATTATTACGCTAAACCATTTCTTAAGAATAAGAAGTAAATTTTGTTTGCTTTTCAAACAGATTACAAGTAAAATACGAGCAATAAATATACATAGCTATATTTGACTCACATTAAGAGTATGTACAACAATGAAAACTAAAGGCTTAGCCCAAAAACCCCCGGAGCGGCTTCCGAGGAAGCTATCCCGCAACGACTTAAGGAATAAAAATTCACACTTATAAAAATGGTAGATCAGTAAAATGAAATCTTTGTATCGAATTTTTGAATGCATTACAATACCTTCTCTATACACTAGGTACATAGTACGAGTAGAGAAAGTAAAAAGGCTCTGACCCAGAATCACTTTGATCCTAAAGACACTCCTGCTTTGCCACAGTTTGTTTCCTAATGCGTCCGGCAAACTTTGACCTGAAACTCATTCAGTTTGCATGAAGGCAGAAGGTTGGATGTGTTAGCATGAATTGATCCCCTTCCGTCAAGGAAATGCATTACCCCCCCCCCCCCCCCCGTCCTGGACATTTGCACACATGAGTGCTGTTGGTCTGGCCCCGCTAAGTAATTACGCTTGCAAAAAAGAGAGAGAGAGAGAGACGCGTTGCACGTGATGAAGATGGCGTGTGGTCTTGTAAACACGGCCACCTAGATTGCTACCGCACATTTCCAACTTCATTCATATGGAAGAACGTGAGCATGAAAATTTGAAGTTCAAATAGACAGGACTGTGCTAATTTGTATTGCTGGCGTTCTTACGTTGGCTTTATGCTGAAAACGCACACCTTGCAATTACATAGCTCACTAATGCAAACGTCTAACATATGACAGTGCGTTCCTCCAGTCGCCACATGACATTTTAAGTTTATTTATGTGTACATTAAAGCTATACCGAGTATGTTCGTGGTAAATTTAGATTTTAAATAAATAGCTGTTACACTGAAGCAGAAAGTGTTTATATAAATTATATATATGTTCAGGGTGTTAATGAACTAACCGGAATAATTTGCGAGATTGTGCACGTGACTGATATAAGTAATTTGAGATTGGCGATGAATGGTCACCGGATAAACATAACGCACCTACAGAGCGTTAAACGTGTGGGTACCAGCTGCTGATAAGTCGGTATTAAAGCAAAGTAGGTTGAAAAAATGGCTTAGGATCTTTAAAATTGCTGTCTGAGTATAGAAATATCGATTTTTATCAGCTCTTTACTATCGTTCTCAAAATTTAGTGTCGCAAAAATCTGTAAAATCTCGAACTAATCAATTGACAATGCGACACTGAGTTTTCAATAACTACGTTCTTGAGGTAGCCTTCTCTGGAGGAGTTTTTTCAACTGCTCTGGTGGCTTAATGCGTAACGTGGGAAACTGCTATCCCAAAGCTCATCGAGTTCGACTCCTGTCATAGAGTAAATGGTTTTTATTATTATTGTTTTCATTCCAGACGAAGTGAACGAGACCCGAACTCGGAAACTATCTTTCACTTGAAGGCCAGTATCATAACCACTACGCTAGAAACATGCACTGTAATATGTCCCTTCGTTTTTCGCGTTATGCTCTCGAATGGTTGATAAATTAGCCAGTGGCGTACTGGCATTTCAGAAACTTATAGCCGTTACTTTGAAATTTCAATAAAACAAGACATAAGTCTCCTCTCTCAAGTTACTTATTTAAGTAGTCTACATATTCTGTGAAAATATTTTGGTATAGTTCATTAGCACCTGTATATATACCATATATATGTATATATGGCAGTTTCAAAACGACACCAAACGAAGATAGTCGATTAGCTTACACTTCGACTTATCCGAAACTTTATGTCGCAACTTTCAAACTCTTCTATTTAAAGTTTTGTGTGGGTTTAAAAATCGCACACATTTGGGATTAGGTAGCGAATGAACAACGGCTGTCGTACGTCACACCCACATGCAACGTTTTCCATTGCTAAGGCGACCTGTGTCGCGCCGGCGTGTCTATCAAAGCACACCTACACCGCGCGACTGGGACCTTCGCTACCAACCGGCATCTCTCTTCGAGTCGGCCATTTGGTTATGTACGACTACCTAATCCATAGTGATTTTATGGCAGTTTTTGTATATGCCGTTTAGAACTGAAAAGTATATTCACGTATCACGTACGGTACGACTATCAAGGTCCATATCTTCTTTTGGTATCGTTTTGTAACACCCTGTATATGCATACATTAAAGTTTTATTGAGTATGTGTGTCGTAATTTTAGTTTTTAAAGAAATACCTGAAGCAGAAAGCCATGTATTATATATATGTATATAATGCTGGGTGAATAAATGTAATTAATTCGATATGAATGAATAAGTGTATTTATTGACTTAACAATATCATACATTGAACTTCAACAATCACACGAGTCCACAGACCTTACGTGTTTTTGTAATACACATAATCAAAATAATATTAAAACAACCACAACAGAGAATTAAAAAAGTAAACACGAAAATAAAAAGGCAACGATATTCAAATACAGTAATTTAAATTAACAGCACAGAGTACACCTTATTCAGAAGTATAAACGTACCCTATTATAATAGATAAATACACTTAAAAGAAATGTATACAGATAATATATACGTAATATATAAAGCCATATCAAATCAATGAAATAAATATGACATAAAATATATATAAGTAAAAATTGTAGTCACTTGTTTAACTATTATCCCCCACCCCTCTTCTCTATTGGCGGCCTTCTCAGATCTTGCCTTAAGCATATATTTACCCATTCAATGAATTTGATATAGTGGAGAACAATAACTATAACACATAAGTGTACACCATTTTACTTTCTCTACACGTACTATGTACATGTGCATAGAGGAAGTATTGTTATTCGATACCGGAAATATATGCTTTAGGACACCCTGAATCCAAAGAAAGAATTTTTGGAAAAAGGTCCGTGTGTGCGTGCGTGTGTGTGTGTGTGTGTGTGTGTGTGTGGATAGCATAGCTCAAAAACGAAAAGATGTTAAATACCAAACTTGGCATTTAGTTTTAGTATCTTCCAGGGTTGCGACGCGAAGATTTTCAACAAATCCCCCACCCTGTCTACCCTTTACATGGAACTATTTTCGAAAATTTTAATTTTCTAAAACAAGGCTCTAAATGTATTTTAAAGATATTTACCTGACAAATAAAATGTATATCTTCAATTTTCTGGGAATAGCCTCTGAAAATTATTTTATTCTGGATGAATTTTATTGAATTTTGCATAACTGCTAAACCGTAAGTGATGGACAAAAACTTACCACACAAAAACGTAGAACACGTTAAAACACACAAATTATGTTACATACACTTTTTTTCCTGGAGTTGGTCGTTTTTGAGATATTCCTTGTCTTTGGTTTCAGCTTTAAAAAGTTATGCTTTTCTCATACAGGAATTTGTCAAATCGAGTCCATACAAACAAAGGAACATCAGTCACATAGCAAATAGCTTTTGACTATCACTTTAACCTATGGTACTCACTTATTTCACTTCCACTTACCCTAAAACATATATTTCCGGTGAAATCTTGATATCGAAATTTTGGGTGGAGTGCAATACTTTCTCTATACACTATGTACATAGTACGTGTAGAGAAAGTAATAAATAACATATGCTCATTTGAGAAAAACATGAGTATTTGAAAACGCAAATCAAATCCAAGGAGTACCTCAGCAACTTCTCCGCCCATAAAATAAACTCTGATGTGTTACACTCTCATGCCTTTCTCCAGCTGCTCTACAAACTTCCTATAAAAGAGTATTCTTCTTTCTACACAATGCTAATCAAAAAAAACATTAGCAGAATGTTCTTATTACTTAGTTCCTTATAAGTAGAAGGGATCTAAGGGAATGTGCTATGTTAAAGTAATAGTCAAATGTTTTAAAAGTTATCGTTATGCGATTGTTATTGCAAATCGCCTCTTTGCTTGGCCAGGAGTAGAACAAAAGAAAAACGGACACCTCCTGTCTGAGAAAAGTTTAAGGACTTCACAATTGAAACCAATAACAAGGAATACATCGGAAACGGTTACCTCCACAACAACAACAACAAAAAAACAAAAAACAAAAAACGTAACGAACATTGTGTGTTTTGATGTGTTCTACTGTTTTTTGTGTAGTAGTTGTTTTCTATCTCTTACGGTTCAGCAGTTAAGCGAAATTCGGCAAAATTCATCCAGAATAAAGAGGTCTTCAGAGGGCACTCCTAGAAAAGTCAAGATACCTATAGATTTTATTACGGATCTAAATAACTTTAATATACGGTATTTTAATCAAAATTGTTAGAGCCATTTTTAAGAAAATCAACATTTTGAAAATGTTTCCATGTAAAGGATAGTTTGGGAGGATTTTTTGAAAATCTTCTTGTCACACCCTTGGGAGACACTAAATAATAAGTTTGATATTTAAACAGTATTTTTGTTTTGGGACTATGCTGTCCACACACACATTCACACACACACACCTACAGAGCTTTTTTAAAAATGCTTTTTTTCGGACTCAGGGGACCCCAAATCATCATTTCCGGTGAAATCTCAACATCATTTTTTTTTGGATGCATTACAATGCCTTCTCTATCCTTATGTACATCGGCTAGAGAACTTAAATATATATATATGAATGTTCTGTTTTAACGGAACCTATATATTTTCTCGTACACACCAATTATACAGAAATAATTCAGAACTAAAAATAACTCCATAGGTATTCTCCGAAACCTCAATATACAAATATAATTTCTCCTTCATATATCGTAAACTCATGGAGTCTTAATCAAAATTGTTGGGGTTATTTTTCAGAAAATACAGACTGCGAAATGTAGTTCATGCAGAGGAAACTTGAAATTAACTTACTAGACTTTCCTCTTTGGAACTAAATCTAAATTTATGTGCAGAGATGGAAAAATGTAGAATATCTATGTTTTGATTTTCCTGGATATCTCTCAAAACTCGTTTTATCAGTATAAGCCTAAAAGTAAAAAATCTGATGTGTTCCATTCACATGACTTTCTCTATATCTCTATAACAAATTATTGTTAATAGGCTTATCTTTTATTCATTTCATGCTAATCGAGAAAAATTAGCAGAAATAGTCTTATTTCTTGCTTTATTGTAAGTAGAAGCGAAATAAGGGTGTACCATAGGTTAAAGTGGAAGCCAAAAGCTGGTTGTTATGTGACTGATGTTCCTTTGTTTGTATGGACAGGAGTTCACAACTTCCTGTATGAGAAAAGTATAAGTTTCTCAAAGCTGAATCCAAGAAAAAGGAATATCTCAAAAACGATCAACTCCACGTAAAAAATGTATATGACATATATTGTGTGTTTTAACATCATCTACATTTTTTGTGGTTAAGTTTTTGTCAATCTCTTACGGTTTAGTAGCTATGCAAAATTCATCCAGAATAAAGTAGTCTTCCCAGAAAATTCAAAATATATATCTTATTTGTCATATATCTTTAATATATGATATTTTAATCGAAATCGTTAGAGCCACGTTTTAGAAAATCAAAATTTTCGAAAAAAGTTCCATGTAAAGGGTAGTTTGGGGTGAGTTTTTTTTCTCAAAATCTTCGTGTCGCATCCCTGGAGAATACTAAACTTATATACCAAGTTTGGTATTTTACAGGCTTTTCGTTTTTGAGTTATCGTGTTCACGGACACACGGACACACACACATTCGGACCTTTTTCTGAAAATACTTTTTTTTGGATACAGACTACCCTAAAACATATATTTTTCGTGAAATATCGGTATCGAATTTTTTGGCTCTGTACACTATGTACATAGTGCGTATAGAGGAAGTAAAAATGGGCAGGTTGGATTAAAATTTACAACAAAAAAATGAATGTTTTACTTTTCCATCTTAGTATTTCAGTTGTCATACTGCGAGAAATAACTAATATTGTTTATCCATACACCCAAATACAAAATTTAAAGGTGAAAAGTTTGTGGTGCATAATAGCTATAATAATTAATAATATTTCCTTAGTAACTTCTCTATACGTTTCTGCTTACCCTGTGCAGAGGAAGTATAATTTATTGTACCCAGATTTTAGTAGGAAGTACACGTTTTGGTATCCTCTGAATTACACATTTTAGAATAAGGTGTATATTGCACGTATGTGTGTGTAGGTGTGTGCTATGAACAGTATAATTCAAAAACGAAAATTCGGTTGAATATAAGATTTGACTCTTAAGCCCAGAGCGTCAATGGATTCGAGAAAATCTCACCACATTGATTACCCTTTACATAGATAAATGTTCATTGTTTTTGTAATTCTCAAAAATGGCTCTAAATATTTAGATTAAAACATCATATATAGATTTGCATGACTGATAACATGTATATCTTGAATTGCCTGTGAATCGTTTTATTTTGAGTACCTTCTGCATGGCTGATAAACAGTAACAGAGAAACTTTTTATTACACAATTATTTAACTTGTCGAGACATTCCTTGTTATTGGTTTAAACATTTCTCAAATAGAAAGTTATAATTCAGTTTATTACCTTCCTTAGGAAGAGAAGGTGTTGTATCCCATCTCATCCCTTCGGATTTTCTCAAAAATGGCTCTAATAATTTTGATAAAAATGCTAAATATTTAAGATATGGCAAGTAACACATATATCTTAGACGCGTATTCCCTTATTTTCCTGCTACTTACAAGGAAGCAAGTAATTAAGCCAATTTCTATTAATGTGTATCTCGATTTTCAAGAAGTAGACAGAAAAATATGCTTTTTAAAAATAATTTGTTACAGCGCTGTAGAGAAAGTAATGTGAATGATTATGACACCCAGAGGTTCAAAATGAATGCAAATAACTTTTTCTTAATTTATCGAAATATTCCTGCATCCTGTTTTCGGATATACCTCTACTATGACTGTCGTACTCAACTGATGCTTCAGCAAGGTCATCAGGTAATCTAAGTCATTAAAATGGCTTTGTACAAATGCGGTAGGTGAATTACTCCAAGTCATGAGAGTTAATTCTAGCATATATATGCGCTCTGTTTACTTCCGTAGTAAATGGTGCGTGAGATCCTTTGAAACTTACTTCTGTATTAATTTATTTCGGGATTCTCTAAAAAGAGTAAACTATTTCGGAAGTAGTTCGCTCTAATTTGAGAATCACCGAATGTTGACTTTTGTAGAAGTTTTTGCAGAGCTTACTCTAGGTTCATTGTAAGGATTTGAGTGATGAAAAAATTAACTGCCTTTCAGCAGGAATTTAGACAAAACCAATATATTAATAAATTCTACACATAGCAAGGATCAAATTTTCAACAAAATGTAAATATTTCCCAAAATCACATTTTTTGCCATGCTGCCAAAGACAAACAGACACACATGGACCTTTATCTAAAAATGTTTTTTCACTTTCTCTGCACGTACTATGTACGTAGTGTAGGCATAGAGAAAGTATTGTAATTCGATACCGAGATTTCGCAGGAAATGCATGATTTAGCACCCTCTAAACCCCCCCCAAAATAATTTTTAGAAAAATGTCTGTGTGTGTATCTGTCTGTCTCTGTGTGTCTGTGTATGTGGGAGGGGCAGCATAGCTCAAAAACGAAAAACCATTAAATACCAAACTTGGTATTTAAGTTCAATATCTTCTAAGGATACGACACGACGATTTTCAAGAAAATTCTCCCAACTACCCTCTACATGAAAAAGTTTTCGAGAATTTTCATTTTCTCAAAAATGGTTCTAACTATTTTGATTAAAATATATTAAACATGTTATCATGATAAATAAAATGTATATCTTGAATTTTCTGGGAATAACTTCTGAAGACATGTTTATTCAGGATGAATTTAGCGGAACTTTGCATAACGAGTAAACCATAAGAGATAGACAAAACTTACCTAAAAAAAAATGTAGAGCTCGTTAAAACACAAAGTTATGTTGTATACAGTTTTACGTGGAGTAGACCGATTTAGAGATATTCCTTGATATTGGGTTTAGCTTTAAAATACATACTTATACTTTTCTCATATGGGGATTTGTCAGCTCCTGGCCATACAAACAAAGGAACTTCAATCACATAACAACCAGCTTTTAAAACGTTTTCGTAAACTTCCACGGCCAAGATAGAGCTTTTAAAATATTTGCCTATCGCTTTAGCCTATGGTATTCCCTTATTTCCCGTCCACTTACAAGGAAGCAAGTAAGAAGACCCTTTCTGCTATTTTTTTCTTGATTATCATGAAATAAATAGAAGAATAAGCTTTTTAACAATAGTTTATTGCAGAGATGCAGAGAAAGTCATGTGAATGGTACTCATCAGATGTTTATTTCTCTATACGTACTATGTACATAGTGTATAGAAAAGGTATTGCACTCAACCAAAAAATTCGATACCGAGATTTCACCGGAAATATATGTTTTAGGGTCCCCTGTATCCAAAAAAAGTATTTTCAGAAAAAGGTCCGTGTGTCAGTGTGCCCCACCCCAAACTGCCCTTTACATGGAACTTTTTTCAAAAATTTTGATTTTCTAAAAAATGGCTTTGATTAAAATATCATATATTAAAGATATTTACCTGATAAATAAAATGTATATTTTGAATTTTCTGGGAACAGCCTCTGAAGACTACTTTATTCTGGAGGAATTTTGCATAACTACTAAACGGTAAGAGATGGCCAAAAACTTAACACACACAAAATGTAGATCACGTTAAAACTGACAATTTATGTTATATACTTTTTTTTCGTGGAGTTGATCGTTTTTGAGATATTCCTTTTTCTTGGTTTCAGCTTTGAAAAACATACTTTTCTCATACAGGAATTTGTCAACTCCTGTCTATACAAACAAAGGAACATCAGTCACATAGCAACCAGCTTTTAGCTTTCACTTTAACCTATGATAGCCCCTTATTTCGCTTCTACTTACAATAAAGCAAGAAATAAGACTATTTCTGCTAATTTTTCTCGATTAGTATGAAATAAATAAAAGATAAGCTTACTAACAAAATTTGTTACAGAGATATAGAGAAAGTCATGTGAATGGAACACATCAGATTTTTTAGATTCTGGAATCCTCAAAGCATGTATTTCCAGGATATCACGGTATCGAAGTTTTGGGTGGAGTGCAATACCTTCTCTATACACTATGTACATAGCACATGTAGAGAAAGTAAAAAGGAAAGAAATGCTGTTGAAGGTGTTGAACGTTCTCGCCTTTTCAGAAGTGAGGTCCTTGTTATGTTTGTGGTTTTCTTGGTGCTGGGTGTAATTACCTTGCAGGCAGCTCGGGGAAAGGAAGCAATATCGTTGTGGAGCGAGCTTGTGACGATGATAGAGATGAAGAGCTGAACAATGTGAACATCGTTATAACGATGACGTATGATAAGGGCGTGCGAATCCTGCGCGGCGACGGATCGATCAACCCTCTCCCGGACGTGTGGCCGCAACAGTTAATCTGTCTAATGGTTTGAGTTTATCTTGTTTGCAGGTGCCCTTCTCAATAATAATAATAATAATATAACAACAATAAATCCAATGTGTTACTCTCATTTGACTTTCTCTAGCTGTTCTACAAATAAAACGTCTTTCAAAATATTCTTCTTACTACACAATGTTGATCGAGATAAACACTAACACAATATTCCTATTACTTAGTTCCTCATAAGTAGAAGGGAACTAAAGGAATACACCAGGCTAAACTGACAGTCAAATGTTTTTACATGTGGTTGCTATGGTTCAGAAATCGATTCTTTGCACTGTCAGGTGTTGACAAGTTTCCGCATGAGAAAAGTATTATTTTAAAACTGAAATCAATAACAAGGAATATCTTAAAAACGATCAACTCCAACGGCCGCGCGGTTAGACCACTCGCCTCTCACCTAGACGGCTCGGGTTCGATCCCAAGCGACAAAGCGGTGCTGGGGCGGGTTTTCTCCGGTTTCCCCCGCCATCGCATTCCACTGGTGCTGCATCTTAGTTCACAACGATCAGTGTCACCACCTGCGGTGCTAAAAGTAATTAAAGCGGGCGTTAAACAATACAAAAAAAAATCAACTCCAGGGAAAAATGCATATAACATAAATTGTTTTTCAATGTGCTCTACATTTTTGTGTGGTAAGTTTTTGTCTATCTTTTACAGTTTTCCGGTTACACAAAATTCCGTAAAATTCATCCAGTATAAAGTAGTCTTCAGAGGCTATTCCCAGAAAACACAAGATATACATATTATTTGTCAAGTATATGTCTTTAATATACGATATTTTAATCAAAATCGTTAGAGCTATTTTTAAGAAAATCAAAACCTCACATTTTTTTCCATGTAAACGGTACTTGCGGGTGAGCGGATTTTCTTGAAGATCTTCGTGTCGCATCCTTGGAAGATACTGAACTTAAATACCAAGTTTGGTGTTTAACGGGCTTTTCGTTTTTGAGCTATTCTGTCCACAGAGAGAGACTCGCACACTATTCTGTCCACAGAGAGAGACTCACACACTATTCTGTCCACACAGAGAGAGACTCACACACTATTCTGTCCACAGAGAGAGACTCACACACTATTCTGTCCACACAGAGAGAGACTCACACACTATTCTGTCCACAGAGAGAGAGAGAGAGACTCACACACTATTCTGTCCACAGAGAGAGACTCACACACTATTCTGTCCACAGAGAGAGACTCACACACTATTCTGTCCACAGAGAGAGACTCACACACTATTCTGTCCACACAGAGAGAGACTCACACACTATTCTGTCCACAGAGAGAGACTCACACACTATTCTGTCCACAGAGAGAGACTCACACACTATTCTGTCCACACAGAGAGAGACTCACACACTATTCTGTCCACACAGAGAGAGACTCACACACTATTCTGTCCACAGAGAGAGACTCACACACTATTCTGTCCACAGAGAGAGACTCGCACACTATTCTGTCCACAGAGAGAGAGACTCACACACTATTCTGTCCACACAGAGAGAGACTCACACACTATTCTGTTTACAGAGAGAGACTCACACACTATTCTGTCCACACAGAGAGAGACTCACACACTATTCTGTCCACACAGAGAGAGACTCACACACTATTCTGTCCACAGAGAGAGAGACTCACACACTATTCTGTCCACAGAGAGAGACTCACAAACTATTCTGTCCACAGAGAGAGAGAGACTCACACACTATTCTGTCCACAGAGAGGGACTCACACACTATTCTGTCCACAGAGAGAGAGACTCACACACTATTCTGTCCACAGAGAGAGGGACTCACACACTATTCTGTCCACAGAGAGAGACTCACACACTATTCTGTCCACACAGAGAGAGACTCACACACTATTCTGTCCACACAGAGAGAGACTCACACACTATTCTGTACACAGAGAGAGACTCGCACACTATTCTGTCCACAGAGAAGGAGACTCACACACTATTCTGTCCACAGAGAGAGACTCACACACTATTCTGTCCACAGAGAGAGAGACTCACACACTATTCTGTCCACAGAGAGAGACTCGCACACTATTCTGCCCACAGAGAGAGAGACTCACACACTATTCTGTCCACAGAGAGAGAGACTCACACACTATTCTGTATGCAGAGAGAGACTCACACACTATTCTGTCTACAGAGAGAGACTCACACACTATTCTGTATGCAGAGAGAGACTCACACACTATTCTGTCCACAGAGAGAGACTCACACACTATTCTGTCCACAGAGAGAGAGACTCACACACTATTCTGTCCACAGAGAGAGTCACACACTATTCTGTTTACAAAGAGAGACGCACACACTATTCTGTTTACAGAGAGAGACTCACACACGATTCTGTCCACAGAGAGAGACTCACACACTATTCTGTCCACAGAGAGAGACTCACACACTATTCTGTTTACAAAGAGAGACTCACACACTATTCTGTCCACAGAGAGAGACTCACACACTATTCTGTTTACAAAGAGAGACTCACACACTATTCTGTCCACAGAGAGAGACTCACACACTATTCTGTCCACAGAGAGAGACTCACACACTATTCTGTCCACAGAGAGAGACTTACACACTATTCTGTTCACAGAGAGAGACTCACACACTATTCTGTCCACAGAGAGAGACTCACACACTATTCTGTTCACAGAGAGAGACTCGCACACTATTCTGTCCACAGAGAGAGACTCACAGACTATTCAGTCCACAGAGAGAGACTCACACACTATTCTGTCCACAGAGAGAGACTCACACACTATTCTGTCCACAGAGAGAGACTCACACACTATTCTGTCCACAGAGAGAGACACACACTATTCTGTACACAGAGAGAGACTCACACACTATTCTGTCCACAGAGAGAGACTCACACACTATTCTGTCCACAGAGAGGGACTCACACACTATTCTGCCCACAGAGAGAGACTCACACACTATTCTGTACACAGAGAGAGACTCACACACTATTCTGTCCACAGAGAGGGACTCACACACTATTCTGTCCACAGAGAGGGACTCACACACTATTCTGTCCACAGAGAGGGACTCACACACTATTCTGTCCACAGAGAGGGACTCACACGCTATTCTGTACACAGACAGGGACTCACACACTATTCTGTACACAGAGAGAGAGACACACACTATTCTGTCCACAGAGAGAGACTCACACACCATTCTGTCCACAGAGAGAGACTCACACATTATTCTGTCCACAGAGAGAGACTCACACACTATTCTGTACACAGAGAGAGACTCACACACTATTCTGTCCACAGAGAGAGACTCACACACTATTCTGTCCACAGAGAGCGACTCACACACTATTCTGTACACAGAGAGAGAGCGACTCACACACTATTCTGTCCACAGAGAGCGACTCACACACTATTCTGTCCACAGAGAGAGACTCACACACTATTCTGTACACAGAGAGAGAGACTCACACACTATTCTGTCCACAGAGAGAGACTCACACACTATTCTGTACACAGAGAGAGAGACTCACACACTATTCTGTACACAGAGAGAGTCACACACTATTCTGTCCACAGAGAGAGAGACTCACACACTATTCTGTCCACAGAGAGAGTCACACACTATTCTGTCCACAGAGAGCGACTCACACACTATTCTGTACACAGAGAGAGACTCACACACTATTCTGTCCACAGAGAGAGACTCACACACTATTCTGTCCACAGAGAGAGACTCACACACTATTCTGTCCACAGAGAGAGACTCACACACTATTCTGTACACAGAGAGAGACTCACACACTATTCTGTCCACAGAGAGAGAGACTCACACACTATTCTGTACACAGAGAGACTCACACACTATTCTGTCCACAGAGAGCGACTCACACACTATTCTGTCCACAGAGAGAGACTCACACACTATTCTGTCCACAGAGAGAGACTCACACACTATTCTGTCCACAGAGAGCGACTCACACACTATTCTGTACACAGAGAGAGACTCACACACTATTCTGTCCACAGAGAGAGACTCACACACTATTCTGTCCACAGAGAGCGACTCACACACTATTCTGTCCACAGAGAGAGACTCACACACTATTCTGTCCACAGAGAGAGACTCACACACTATTCTGTACACAGAGAGAGACTCACACACTATTCTGTACACAGAGAGAGTCACACACTATTCTGTCCACAGAGAGCGACTCACACACTATTCTGTCCACAGAGAGAGAGAGACTCACACACTATTCTGTACACAGAGAGAGACTCACACACTATTCTGTCCACAGAGAGAGACTCACACACTATTCTGTCCACAGAGAGCGACTCACACACTATTCTGTACACAGAGAGAGAGACTCACACACTATTCTTCTATTCATCATTTTCATCACGAATATCAAATCAATCATTACCATAAATTTCTTGTGTTGCAAATCTTCTTGAAGATAAAAGGGAAATAACGAATTAACCAGGCTAAACCGAAAGTCATTTTTTAAGACCGGCTCACTATGAGATAGAATTGAAATTCTGTTATCCTTGTATGATCAGGGCGAAAAAGGAGCAAAAATATATGGTTTCTCAGTTGAGAAAAGTATAAATATTGGAATCGTCACAAAAATATGTGACGTAAATTGCGTGTTTTAACGAGGTCTACGTGTAAGGGAGTTGTTACCTTTAACAATTAAAGATAATGCAAATGTCATCCAGAATGAAGATAACTTCGAGTTTATTTCCAGAAAATTCAAAATATACAATATATATGTGTATTAAAATATGTTAATTAGACCATTAGGGTCCTTTTTTGGAAATAAAAGAATTTGAAGAACTTTCCATTCAAAGAGAAGTTTGTGATGAAGGCATTTTCTCAAAACATCTTTGTGTTGCATCCTTAGAAGACACTGAACTTTTAACCGACTTCTTATTTTCGAGGTGCGCTGTTGACAAACACCCCCACAGAGATACCAGGATGTTTTCTTAATTTATTTCTACTTTCCCTACACCTACCTTGTACGTAGTGTATAGAGAATGTATTGCACTCCACCCAAAAATTCGATACCGAGATTTCACCGGAAATACATATTTTGGGTCCCCCTGAATAAAAAAAAACAAGTTTTGGAAAAAGGTCCGTGTTTTGTGCGTGTGTGTGTGTGTGTGTGTCTGTGGACAGCATAGCTCAAAAACTTGGTATTTAAGTTTGGTATCTTCCAATGATGATTTTTAAGAAAAATCTTCCCACTCTCAACCAACCTTTACATGGAACTTTTTTTCTAAATTTGTATTTTCTCCAAAATGGCTCTAACGATTTTGATTAAAATATCGTGTATTAAAGATATTTACCTGAAAAATAATATGTATATCTTGAATTTTCTGGAAATAGTCTCTGAAGACTACTTATTTCTGGATGAATTTTACGGAATTTTGTATTAGTGCTAAACCGTAAAAGATGGACAAAAACTTACCACACAAGAAATGTAGAGCACACATAAACACATAGTTTATGTTATGTAATTTTTTCGTGTAGTTGATTGTTTTTCAGATATTCCTTGTTATTGGTTTCAGCTTTAAAAACCTTGTACGCTTCTCACACAGGAATTTGTCAACTCCTGTCCATACACACAAAGGAACTTCAGTCACATAGCAACCTTAGCTTGGAGTAAATAATAGCATAAGCTTTTTAACAATAATTTGTTGCAGAGATGTAGAGAAAGTCATGTGGATGAAACAAATTCGATTTTTTTTATTTAGAGGCCATCAAAATATAATTACTAGCGAAATATGTACATTGCATGTAGTGGAGAAGATAAAAATGTCTAAATAAACACTTGTCCAAAAATCCATTTGCCTCTGAAACATTAATGAAAGTTATATCTCAATAAGAAACTCTTCTTTCTCTCCAATCCATGGTTCAGGCTTAGTATACCCCGTTTCGTTTCAATAGATGCTCCTTCCGTTTCCTGTGCTTGCCTTGTTTTCTTTTATCTCTCAGTGTATATTCAAGTGCTGCTTTTGGATTTCCTTCTCCCTCGATTCTTTTCAAGTGAACATTCAATTTTTTCCTTTGAATAACTGTTTTATTTCTAAATGTTTTTTTTTAATTCTTCTGTTATATTCTTAATCTCTTATTTTATTCATTCTTGAGCAGACTTTGGTATTTCTTATGAATATCACTGGTTTTATTTCCGTATACCAACATCCGCACCGTCATTACTTTAAAAACCATCATTATAGTTTCCTTCCGTACTGTATTTTAAAAGTCCTTTGAATGGTGCCGCAAATTGCCTGAAAACTATTAAATGTTGTTTATTACTTTCTCTACACATACCATGTACACAGTGTATAGAGGATACCAAGATTTCACCGGAAATACATGTTTTGGGTATCCCTGAGTCCAAAAAAGGAGCATTTTTGGAAAAAGGTCCGTGTGTGTGTTTCTGTGAGTCTGTGGGCAACATAGCTCAAAAACAAAAAGACCGTTAAATACCAAACTTGGTATTTAAGTAAAGTAGCTTCCAAGGATGTGACACAAAGATTTTCAAGAAAATCTCCCCAACATAAACTTCCGTTTACATTGAAAATATTTTTAAAATTTTTATTATCTCAAAAATGGCTCTAATGATTTTGATTAAAATGTCGTATATTAAAAATAAAATGTATATGTTGAATTTTCTGGGAATAGCCTTGAAAGACCTCTTTATTCTGGATGATGTTTATGGAATTTTGCATAATCGTTAAACCATAAGGGATAGACAGAAACTTACCACACAAAACATGTAGATCACGATAAAACACACAATTTATGTCTTATACATTTTTGCGTGGAATTGATAGTTTTTGAGATATGCCTTGTTATTGGTTTCAGCTTTAAAAAAGGATTTAGCCACTCAGGTACTGAACGTGCACTTTGGGCAGAAGGGGAACACATAATTCAATATCATGAAACAGCCGTTCTCTCATGTGTGCCTCATTACCATGCTAGTGAAGCAATAGAAATTTATAAACATCCCAAGAACTTTAACAGGAAAGAAGAGACACAAAAACTAAGCCATGACTGGCATCCGCTACTTGAGAACATCAAACAGGCACAAACCGAACGAGATCATCCGAACCAATCAGGAATCAAAAGCACCGGAGTGGAGCCCCCTCCCTCCACCATCCTCGCACATGCAGCTCCAGCCGGACCAATCGTGTGAGAGCAGCCTGAGTATAAATGTTGCCGCTATTTCAGGTCATCCCCTGATGCTCTATGCCTGCGAAGTGTGTGGTATGGCAGCAGACTCCTGGCTTCTCTGGTTACAGCGGGTACAGAAAAGAGGATTCCGGTCCATATATTCTGTATGTCGACGTTTCACTTTGAGGCTACTACATGAAGCTTCGGCCCTCCCATATGTGGAAGATGCTATTAGGCGCCGGGCTCAAAAATTCTACGCCAGTTTGGGCGACCATGAGAACGCGCTTGTCAGATCTCTGGGGGAGTAATTACCCTCTGAACGCCGAAAGAGGTGGTTCCGGGTTCCCCGTATGGCTTACTGGCACCCCCGGTAACAACGGCTTTAAACCAGCCAACAGCGTAATAGCTGAACAAAGCACTCCCCCTCTCATAGGGACAGGTCTATCAAAATTCACCACCATATTTAAATAAATAAATAAACACCAGCGGAGCAGAGGAAAGGATGCTGCTCCTGAAAATGCAACCGCTCGAGGAGCCTACCAGCGCTACCTCCTTAACACCAACACTCGAAACCTCAAACAAAACCTTAACCATCACCTCATTCCTGTGGTTAAACCCTTACCAGGGTAGGTACACAGCAATAACACCCAGGCTCACCACGAGCCTACCAGACACGCACGCACGCCAACGAGTCAGTTGCGACCAAACCTTCACCGAGACTTAGACCACGCCACTGAAGATGTTCACCGCAGTCGTGAACGAAACGTTTGGACCTGAAAACTTCAGCAGACCACTGCTTCTCAGCCCGGAAATTTCTTCTAGTTATAAAAATTCCTTTCACTTTACTCCGTCACAATAGTTAAATATATTCATTTAAAAGTGGTCTAAATAGTTATTTAAAGTGGAAGAACAATTTCTCCGGCAAGCATTGTTTACAATTAGAAGAGTATAATGCGCTAAGGACAATAATTATTAAACGTAGAAGAAATAACTTGCGTAAACAGAACATAATATGTAATAATGTTATAAAATCTATAAATGTATAATGTTATAAAATTGTGTTACACATGACTTTCTCTGCTCATTCTTCAATATGCTAAAAAGCGCATTCCTCTATCTAGTTCACGTTAATCGTAATAAAAATTTGCATACATACTTTTATTCCATATTTCCTTGTAGTAGTACATGTGAATAGGGAATATATTAGGCTTAAGTGATAATCAAATATTTATAAAGTTGGCCGCTACCTGATGGTTAATGTCGTTTCCTTTGCCGGACCAGAAGGGGGTGGGAAACAATGACTTTCCATTAGACAAGTCAAATTATTTTAAAATTCTAACCTCAAACAAGAAACATCTCAGACAAAAAACCTGATGTGTTCCATTCGCATGACCTTTTCTACATTTCTACAACAAGTTATTGTTAAGAAGCTTATTCTTCTATTTACTTCTCGTGAATTGAGAAAAATTAGAGAAAAAGTCTTATTACTTGCTTTCTTGCAAGTAGAAGCGAAATAAGGGAGTACCATAGGTTAAAGTGATAGTCAAAAACTGGTTGCTATGTGACTGAAGTTCCTTTGTTTGTATGGACAGGAGTAGAAAAATTCCTGTATGAGAAAAGTATAAGTTTTTTTAAAACTGATACCAATAATAAAGAATTTTTCGAAAATGATCAATTCCACGAAAAAATGTATATGATATAAACCTGTGTGTTTTATTGTGATCTACATTATTTGTGCAGTGACTTTTCGTCTATCTCTTATGGTTTACCGGTTATGAAAAATGCAATTAAATCATTTAGAATAAGGAGGTCTTTAGAGGCTACTCCCAGAAAATTCAATATATACATTTTCTTTGGCATATAAATATCTTAAATATAAGAGATTTTAATCAAAATCGTTAGAGCCATTTTTGAGAAATCAAAATGTTCGAATTGTTTTCATGTATGTAATAAATATATGTAATAAACAATAAAACATGTAAATTTTATTGCATAAATTTAACAATGTATATTTATTGTTTGGGTTGTCTCCTTAGCGCGGTGGCAGCACTTACCAAGCGGGAGACCTGGGTTCGATTCCCTGTACCGGCGTGGCGATTTTTCCCCCGCTGGGAGATCTGGTCCGGGTGCACTTAGCCTCATGAGGTCCCTGGAGGAGGGTCCAATTGAAAATCTACTTGATGGGGAAGTAGCGGTCGGGGGGGTTCGAGGCGCTGACCACGTCTCACCCTCCAATACTGCTCTGTCATGGACCGAGATATGGACGCGACAGCCGGGCGGTAGGTCAAGGTTCCTTGTGAGCTGTCGTGCCATGGAGTTATTATTTATTACATTTATTCTCTATATTGTATTAGTATTTTCATTGGCGAAAGGAAGCCGCAACACACAAATTCAAGTTGCCCTACTTAACGATGATAAAAAGAACCCCGTTTTAAAAGATATTCCATATCAACCAAACAAAATACATTCTGAGGAGACAGAGTGCAAACCGCTGTTGGCAGAACAAGCAAGATGGTCAGATTCAGGCCGTCCTCCTAAGCAACTTCTCCAACATAAGAGTTGGACCACTGTGCGGAAGTTCTAGGCGGATTGAATCCTAGGCTCAGCAGCTGGCTGAAATAACAAGCGCGCGCACACACACACACGCCGTGTCCCAGTGGTTAGCCCACTCGACTCTCACCGAAAAGATTCAGACATTTATCGCACCTGTTCACTAGTTTTGCAATACCCGCTTCAAAAACCGTTGCCACCAATGATTTCAAATGAGCATTGACGTTGTTATGAAAATCTTCGTTGGTTTGAAAGTGCTGCCCTCCCAACCACGTCTTCAGCTCAGAGAAAAGGTAAAAGTAGCTAGGTCAGGATTGTACGGCGGATGATCGAAAATATCTCATTGAAATTGTTGAAGGATCCGATGGGTTGTGTGGATGAGCGTTGTCATGGATCAACACAATTCCTGAAGTCAGCATTCCTCTTCGTTTGTTTTGAATGGCTCTCCGCAAACGTCGTAAAGTTTCACAACAAACAGCTGCATTGATAGTGGTTCCGGTCTGCATCATTGACGGCAACATGTTTTCTGATTATGTTGAAAAGTAACCATAAGTGTACAAAACTTTTAGTAATAAAATAATTGTTTTCTATGACCTTGTCTTTTATTTATAGCAGTTCCTTTACGGTGCCGTTTCAGCAACTCTTAGGCGCCGTTCGCTCTGTAGCTATTTTTTTTTTTTTTTTTTTTTTTTTGCATATTATGTGTGCACGTTTTTTTTTTTTTTTTTTGAGTTCTTGGATCCCTAATCTTCATTCGGTAGGTTTCACTCAATTTCGGAAGAAGAGCAAGGCGACCCATTTTTTTTTAAATAGAGTTCCGTAGTCTGTTCGGGACTCAAGAGCTGCATTCCTTTTACTTATTCCTATTTTTCCCCTTTTTCCCTTAAGTTTTTTTGTTTACCGTTTGCTGTTTTATGACCAGAGCTAGGAAGTTCGTACCGTTTGCCGTTCGCATACAGGTTGCGACCGACCATCTCGCCGCATCAAAACAAGTCATTGATAGGAACGCAGGGGTGGAGAAGTAAACAAAATCCGCTGTCAAGTAAACAGTACTTTATCTAGAGAATAAAAATGACTTATGAAACAGTCGTATAAGTACACCCATTTAGATATTTATGTACAGCAAATAAATTATATAAGGGTGAGTATAACTAATGTCTATATATGTACATTATGAAAACACCCAAACAATTATAACACGGATTGTAATATTTACTCATAGAATGTAAAATGATATCCAAATAATAAAATTAATTTCTTAAACATCAGGTAAAACCGAAAGCAGGAATTAAACTAAATCTTTACACATCTGCAGCCGTATTACTGAAAACTATATGTACTTCTGAAGCCTTTCAAAGGAAAACCTCATTCTACGTTCCCACAAACAAGATTTGTGATGCGAAAAAGTTCGTTCCACTTCGCATGATGTATCAGTGTCAGCAAGCAAATAGCATTTGTTGGGATCTAAGAGTGCAGCTTGTAAGAGATACAGCTCACTGAAACCGGCATTCTTTTCATTACTACTTTTCATTTTCATCTTTATTTCAGGTAGAATGCTCGTTGATTAGTAGATATGTCTTGACAGTTCTTCTACATGCCGCAGAGATTCAGTTCAGCTCCATATCTCTGGATTGTAACAGTGTGATAGTTATGAGTAAATTTAACTTTCTGAAAAAATGCATTCAATAATATGTTTCTGTGAAGCTGTTCTGTTACTATATGTTTGACAGTTTGTTTACTAGAACTGCCATCGCTTTCTATATAAGTATATGTATAAGTGCACTGCCGAAAACTTACTATGGTTGTAAAGAAAAGTAATTTGGTTCACATTTGAGCACAGAAAAATTGTTCTTCAAACGTCTTCTTTCCTACCGACGTGGTTCTGTGTTATGCAGTGATGTCTATTTTGCAGAAATGGGTTGCACTTTACGTTGGCCTTTGTTCGCGCAAGCAGCGCCGCATGGTATTGCCAACCCTGGCGGCTATTACTCTGCATAAGGAAATCGGTACGAACTTCCTAGCTCTGTTTAAGACAAATACACATACATGTACACATTCATAATACACAAACACCCATGCCCAAGGCGGGACTCGAACCCACGATCACCTGCACCAGGAAGCACCTGAGTGAGGCCATGGTACCGGTTCCCATTGAGACATGAACTACGTCAGACATCCTGACATATAAACGCTTGTCTCTGATCCCAAGGCTGCCGGATTAAATCCGAACCAAATCGATGCTTTCTAAGTGTGCTTAAAAGCCACAACCCATGTCAATAGATTTACTGGCATGTGAATTCTTACGGAACCAAATTCCGGCGCACCGGATGTGAACCTGGCAAATGATAGCGCTGTTAACAAACAAAATATATTTTTCAATTCTAAGGTTTCATTCGGTCTGTAAATCCTAGAATTCACGCATGCGCTATGTTTCGTTTAGCAGGTCAGCTAGTTTGCGGTACATTAAGTAATGTTTTCACTATAATGGTTAAGGACTTCAAAGAAATATAGTTTTTGGTTGACAACACTGCGGAAAGACAGGTGGGTGGGCTTTCTGTTCTCCTCTCCTCGATCCTCCTTTCCCCGGAAAACCAGCACCCCAGAAAAGAGGTATGTAACTTCCCCGAGTAAAAGCATGTCAAACTGGAAACAAATCTGATGTGTCCCATTCGCATGACTTTCTCTACATCTCTGCAACAAATTATTGTTAAAATGTGTATGTTTCTATTTACTCCATGCTAATCGAGAAACATTTAGCAGATAGTCTTATTTCTTACTTCCTTGCAAGTAAAAAGGAAATAAAGTAGTTGCATAGCTTAAAATGATAGTCAAAACCTGGTTACCATATGACTGAAGTTCCTTTGTTTGTATGCACAGAAGTTGACAGATTGCTGTATGAGAAAAGCATGTTTTTAAAAGCTGAAACAAAAAACAAGGAATATCTCAAAAACTATGAACTCCAAGAGAAAAAAAAAACATATAACAAAAATTGTGTTCTGCATTTTTGTGTGGTAAGTTTTTGTCCATCTCTTACGGTTTAGCAGCTATGCAATAATATACGATATTTTAATCAAAATCGTTAGAGCCATTTTTGAGAAAATAAAAGTTTTCGAAATGTTTTCCATGTATAGGGTAGTTTGGGGTGGGGGGATTTTTCTCAAAACCTTCGTTTCGTATCCCTGGAAGATATTAAACTTAAATACCTAGTTTGGTATTTTACCGACTTTTCGTTTTTGAGTTATCGTGTTCACAAACACACACACACTCGAACTTTTTTTTTTCTCAAAATACTTTATTAGATACAGGGGACCCGAAAACATTTATTTGCGGTGAAATTTCGGTATCGAATTTTTGGATGGAGTGCAATACCTTCTCTATACACTTTGCACATAGTACGTGTAGAGAAAGTAAAATCTGTTTCTGAGCAGTAAACATAAATGGTTTTGTAATATGGAAGACACTTGGATGTAATCCACTAAGGTGTAAAGAAAATAGCTCTTGATGATGTTCGTCATTATTATATAAATCGGCAGTCATTGTTTTCCCCTTATCATTTAATTTATCTCCCTCCTTTTGTGCTTATCTATCTCTGCCAAGCTGCATTCAAATGTTGGGCTTGCCCATCATTATGACTAACAGCGATTAGTCGGCGTGAATACAATAGACTAATGGGTTCCGTTACCGCTACCCGACTTGTACAAATTCACTACTCTCCGTCTCTTTCTCTGCCGTTTTTAAATGTCGCCTCCATTTTGTGAAACCAATGCCTCATCCATTACACAATAGCAACAGAAATGTGATTTGCGTGCACCACCGGTTTTCTGATTATAAAGCTCGAATCAAAATACACCGCTCATTCAAATTAAACCTGGTAAATCTCTCGAGAGTAAAAACTGCCAATAGATAAAAATCTGATGTGTTACACTCGCATGACTTTCTCTACATCGCTGTAAAAAACTATCGTTAAAAAGCATTTTCTTCTGTTCTTTATGATAATCGAGACAAACATTACAAGAATTTGTCTTAATTACTTGATTACTTGTAAGTAGAAGGAAAATAAGGGAATACGCTAGATTAAAACGATGGTGAAATCTTTCAAAACGTAATTGCCATATGGTTGGAAACCGTTTCTATGCAGAGGGTGAGAAAAGTTTAAATATTTTAAAGCTGAAACAAATAACAAGGAATATCTCAGAAATGGACAACTCCACTAAAAAAAGGTATATGACATAAATTATGAGTTTTAACATGATCTACATTTTTTGTGCAGTAAGTTTTTGTCTATTTCTTACGGTTTAATAGTTAACTTCAGCAAAATGCATTCAGAACAAAGAGATCTTTAGAGGCTATTCCCAGAAAGTTCAAGCTTTAAGTTTTATTTGCAATACAAATATCTTAAACATACGGTATTTTACTCAAAATCGGTACAAGCATTTATGAGAAATCGAAATTTAGAAAAATGTTCCATGTAAAGGAACATGCTGAACTTAAATATCAAGTTTGGCATTTTACCAACTTTTTGTTTTTGAGTAATCGTGTTCACAGACACACACGCATGGACCTTTTTTCAAAAATGACTTTTTTTATACATGGGACCCTAAAACGTGAATTTCAGGTGAAATCTCAGTATCGAAATTGCGGGTGGAGTGCAATACATTTTCTGTACTCTATGTACATAGTAAAAATCACCAATGGAATTCTTCACACATGCAAATTAATGTATAAATAATGTTAATTTTCTGTAAACTTGGACACAAAACATTCAATGTTAGCAAATGTCGGTCCAGATAGGCAAAGCACCGTTCTTCTGTTCAGCTGAGACGTGTAATCCAAGTATAAGAGCTACTAAACACAATCAAAATTTGAGAGATGAATGGGCCCCCGGGGCCGAAGAAACAACATCTCAAAAGAATTATTGAATAAACAGGTGAGTGTTTCAATTCAATACAGGTAATAGGTATTTTAGGTCGCCTGTGTCTAAAAAAGGTATTTTCAGAAAGAAGTCTTTGTGTATGTCCGAGTATCCGTGTGTTCGTATGTTAGTGTGTCTGTGTATCCTCGAACACGATAACTCAAAAACGAAAGGTCGGTAAAATACCAAACTTAGTATTTAAGTTTACTATCTTTCAGGGATGCGCCACGAAGCTTTTGAGCGTTTTACTTTCCCTACACGTACTATATACATAGTGTATAGAGAAGGTATTGCAATCCACCCAAAACTTCGATACCAAGATTTCACCGGAAATATGTTTTAGGGTCACCTGTAACCAAAAAAAGCATTTTCAGAAAAAGGTCCGTGTGTCCGTGTGTCTGTGAATACGATAACTCAAAAACGAAAAGTCGCTAAAATACCAAACTTAGTTTTTAAGTTTAGTATCTTACCCAAACTACCCCTTACATGGAACTTTTTTCGAAATTTTTGATATTCTTAAAAATTACTAATAATTTTGATTAAAATACTGTATATTTAAGATACTTAAGTGACAAATAAACTTGAATTCTCTGGGAATAGCCTCTGAAGACTACTTTATTCTGGATGATTTTTACAGAAATTGGCATAACTGTTAAACCATAAGAGATGGACAAAAAGTTACTACACAGAAAATGTAGAGCAATTATAACACACAATTTATGTTATACACATTTTTGTGGAGTTGATCGTTTTTATTATATTCCTTGTTTTTAGTTTCAACTTTAAAAAACACTTTCTCATACAGTAATTTGTCAACTCCTATTCATACAAACAAAGGAACTTCAGTCACATAGCAACCAGCTTTTGACTGTCACTTTAACCTATGGTACTCCCTTGTTTCCCTTCTACTTTCAAGGAAGCAAGTAATAAGACTATTTCTGCTATTTATTCTGTATTATCATGAAGTAAATAGAGGCATAGGCTTTCAAACAATTTTTTGCAGAGATGTAGAGAAAGTCATGTGGATGGAACACATCAGATTTTTAATTAATATAACTCATTCTTGGAGATTTATGCAACAATATTCAGAAATGCGCAATGGGAATGAGAGTAATTGCTGATATTGCAAGTGAGAGATGTTATTACGCGGTGTAGGAAACAAGAAAAATTATGATTTTGCGGAACGTTCATTGGATACTTGTAAGAAAACTAATCAGTGCGACTTGTTATTTAAATACATCACATGCATATATTCAAAGAAATTCCTATATAGCTACACATTTTGGTCACGTTGCCTCTAAAGCTTAAAGCAAGAGGAAATAAAGGAATTGCATTTGGTATATCCTGAGTAATCTTCATGCTCTTCACTCGTTTGTGGAAATCATTTTATAAAAAAAATCTAATTGTTCCATTCACATGACTCTGCAGCAGATTATTGTTAAAAAGCTTATGCCTCTATTTACTTAATGCTAATTGAGAAAGATTAGCAGAAGTAGTCTTATTACTTGCTTTCATGTAAGAAGCGAAATAAGGAAGTATAAGATTAAAGTAATAGTCAAAGGTCGTTGCTATGTGACTGAAGTTCCTTTGTTTGTATGGACAGAAGTTGACATATTCCCGTATGAGAAAAGTATATGTTTTTTAAAGTGAAACCAATAACAAGGAATATCTAAAAAACGATCCGCTCCATCAAAAAATGTTTATAACATAAATTGTGTGTTTTAACGAGTTCTACATTTTTTGTGTAGTAATTTTGTGTCTATCTCTTAGGGTTTAGCAGTTATGCAAAATTCCGCCAAATTAATTCAGAATAAAGATGTCTTCAGAGGCTATTCCAAGAACATTAAAGATAGTCATTTTATTTGTCATGTAAATATTTTTAATATTCGATATTTTAATCAAAATCGTATTCGCTACTTTTGAGAAAATGAAAATCTTCGTGTCGCATCCCTAGAAGATTCTGAACTTCAATACCAAGTTTGGTATTTAACGGACGTTTCGTTTTTTAGCTATGCTGTCCACACCCACTCATACGCACAAAGAACTTATTTTAGATATGCGTTTTTTACTTTCTCTACACGACCTACTATGTACATAGTGTATACAGAAGGTATTGTACTCCACCCAAAAATTTGATACCGAGATTTTACCGGAAATATATGTTTTAGGGTTCCCTGTATCCAAAGAAAGCATTTTCACAAAAACCTCCCTGTGTGTGTCCGTGTGTCCCTGTGTCTTTGAACACAACTCAAAAACGAAAAGTCGGTAAAATACCAAACTTGGTATTTTAGTTTAGTATCTTCCAGGTATGCGACAGGAAGATTTGAGAAAAATCCCCCCACACCAAACTACCCTTTACAAGAAACTTTTTTTAAAAAGTTTGATTTTCTTAAAAATACCTCTAAAGGTTTTGATTAAAGATATTTACCTGACAAATAATATGTATATCTTGAATTTTCTGGGAATAGCCTCTGAAGACTACTATGAATTTTGCTTAACTGCTATACCGTAAAATAGGGACAAAAACCTACCACACAAAAATGTAGAGCACATTACAACGCACAATTTATGTCATATAAAATGTTTTCGTGGAGTTGATTGTTCTTAGACGTTCCTTGTTTTTAGTTTCAGCTTTGAAAAACTTGTACTTTTCCCATACAGGAATTTGTCAACTAGTGTCCATTCAAACAAAGGAACTTCAGTCACCTAGTAACCAGCTTTTGAGTATCAATTAAACCTATGGTAGTCCCTTATTTAGCTTCTATTTACAAGGAAGCAAGTAATAAGGCTTTTTCTGTTAATTTTTTCTCGGTTAGCATGAAGTAAATTGCATAAGCTTTTAAACAATAATTTGTTGCAGAGATGTAGAGAAAGTCTTCTCTATACATTATACATAGTACGTGTAGAGTAAGTAATAAGAGCTTTCAGTCAATAGTGCGGTCCGGTTCATTGTAAACATGAAGCAAATGAAATGATAGGAAAACAGTACAGGGAAAAGCATAATTGATCTGGGAATATTGCAGTACAAGGCGATTTATTGTCCTCCTTCCCAAACTCAACTTATTGAGGTGTGAACAAGTTATATCCCCTCGAATCGGCTCAGTTTTCAATTTTACCTGTGCAGCATTACTGAAGCATAATCTCACTGAATATTTTTCTGTGCTGACGTATACATTGTGTAACGAGATGATATTATGTCTCAATATATGCTATATTTTGACTGAAATACTAATTGTGAAGACAGATATGCGACAATTGCTCATACATCTTAATATATATATATTATATTTGCTGGAATTCTGGTATTTTAAAATAAGTATAACTTGTGTTGCCATTATTTTTCTAAGACTATACTAAACAAGGCGCGATTGGACAACGCTAGTATGACTTATCTGTTTGGGATAAGTTACTAATTATTTTAAGATGAATAATGTCTGAATTTTAACACTAGGAATTGTAATTGCATGTATTAAACATGCTAACTTTCAAAATATTAAGACTCCACGATGTAGCCAAAATTTGCTACCTTAAATATAAACAACTTGACTCACTAAAATACTATAATAAGCGCCAAGAGAGTGAATAGCCGCTAAGCACTTTATTGTAACAACTGTAAGCAGTAAAAGTTACAGAAGAATTCGCAGTAGAAGAAATTAAATTCTCGAAATAAATAGCCCTAGTCCCACCTACATTATACCTCCCCACCAAAACTCCTACGTTCTATGTTGGAAATCGTACACTTTTATTCGCATCTTGACAAGTTTCATTCTTTGTCTGTTTTAAATTCTCGGAATTTGTCTTCATCTATAATTTCTAGAATTTGTCTACACCCATTCACGTGTCTCTTAGGTTTTTGAAATATTTGGTTTCATGAACTGAACATTTGGTTAATTTGTTTCTCGTCGAGTGAGTTTATCCTAAATAGAATTACTTTCTGATACCTGGCTAATGAACTTACCCAATGCAGTTTGGTTGTGACAGTTCTGTTTTTACATTATGCCTCGAAATTAATACGTATATTAAATTACTTATAAAAATTATTTCTCGATAAAATAATTATACGTTTAATGAAAGACAATTCCAGTATCAGTTTCCATGTAGGCCCAAAAGCATAGGATGAAAACATCGCTAAGAAAGAGAATATTCTTTTGGAGGTGATAGGATGAAAATAAATTGCTCCACCTTTCAGCAGTTCCTGTTTTCCAAATCCGTATTACTTTGGTTCACCTACCAATCAAGAAAGGGACGGGGAGAACACAAAGTTGCTGAGAAAGGGTGTTATGAAGTTTAAGGTTTGAGCTGAACTTGCGGTTCGGAACCTCTCAGAAAGTAACAGCAAAGTTTTTCTCTCTGCGTCAGTCAAACCTTTCTAGAATTATAATTCATCTACTTAAGTATTCATAGGAATCCCTGGAATTTCAGATCTGTCGCTGACAGATGGAAATGCTTTCTTCGAGCTCTGTGTTTTCTTCAGATAATGTAAAAATATTCCTTACGACATTTCCATTCTGCATTCACTGATAAACCTCTAGTGGTATGTATGTCTACTTCCAACCGTTCATTGTTGAAATAACTTCATTTAGACTTTGGGTTAAAAATCTTAGAAACTTCAGCCTTATTGCCCTATTGTTACTTTTTGGTGTATAGAGAAGATATTGCACTTCACTCAAAAATGCGATACACAGATTTTACCGGAAATACATGTCTTGGGCCCCCCTGAATGCAAAATGGCATTTTTGGAAAAAGGTCCACGTGTGTGTATGTGTGTGACTATGGACAGAACAGCACAAAAAATGGAAAGACCGCTAAAAATCAAATTGGGTATTTAAGTTTAGTATCCTCCAGGGATGTGTCACGAAGATTTTGAAAAAATCCCCCCTTTAAATGGAACTTTTTTTGAAAGTTTTGATTTTCTCAAAAATGGCTCTAACGACTTTGATTAAAATATCGTATATTAAAGGTATTTACCTGTCAAATAAAATGTATATCTTGAATTTTCTGGGAATAGCCTCTGAAGACTACTTTATTGTGGATGAATTTTAGGGAATTTTGCATAACTGCTATACCGTAAGAGAT
The DNA here is from genome assembly GCA_030762935.1 of Hymenopus coronatus. Lineage (NCBI taxonomy): Eukaryota > Metazoa > Arthropoda > Insecta > Mantodea > Hymenopodidae > Hymenopus > Hymenopus coronatus. The sequence continues at coordinate 25,204,736 of CM060885.1, forward strand.
GGACAAAAACTTAGCACACAAAAAATGCCATACACAATTTATGTTATATACATTTTTTTCGTAGAGTTTATCGTTTTTGGCTTCAGCATTAACAAACTTACACCTTTCTCATACAGGGAGTTGTCAAATCCTGTCGATACAAACAAAGGAACATCAGTCACATAGCAACCAGGTTTTGGCTTTCACTTTAACCAATGGTACTCCCTTATTTCGCTTCTACTTACAAGGAAGCAAGTAATAAGACTATCTCTGCTAATTTTTTTCAATTAGCATGAAGTAAATAGAAGAACAAGCTTCTTAATAATAATTTGTTGTAGACATAGAAAAAGTCATGTGAATGAACACATAAGATTTTTACTTTCTCTACACGTACCATGTACATAGTGTATAAAGAAGATATTGCACTCCACCCAAAAATTCGATACTCAGATTTCACCGGAAATATATGTTTAGGCGTCCCGTGTATCCAAAAAAAATATTTTCAGAAAAAGGTCCGTGTGTGTGTTCGTGTGTCTGTGAACACGATAACTCAAAAACGAAAAGTCGCTAAAACACCAAACTTGATAATTAAGTTAAGTATCTTCCAGGAATACGACACGTAGATTTTGAGAAAAATGCCCCCATTCCAAACTACCTTTTACATGGAAGAAACTTCGAAAAAGTTGATTTTGTCAAAAAATGGCTCTGACGATTTTAATTACAATTTCGTATATTAAAGATATTTACCTGACAAATAAAATGAATGCTTTGAATTTTCTGGGAATAACCTCTGAAGACTACTTTATTCTGGATGAATTTTATAGAATATTGCATAACTGCTATACCATAAGAGATGGCCAAGAACTTACCGCACAAAAAATGTGGAGCACATTAAAACACACAATTTATGTTACATACATATTTTTTCGTGGAATTGATCGTTTTTAAAATATTCCTTGTTTTTTGTTTCAGCTTTGTAAAACATACTTTGCTCATGCCGGAATTTGTCAACTCCTGTCCACACAAACAAACGAACTTCAGTCACATAGCAATCAGCCTTTGACTATCACTTTAACGTATCTTACACCCTGATTCTGCTTCTAGTTACAAAGAAGCAGGTAATAAGACAATTTCTGCTAATTTTTTTCGATTAGAATGAAGCAAATAGAAGCATAAGCTTTTTAACAATAATTTGTTGCGGAGATGTAGAGAAAGTCATGTGAATGGAACACATAAGGTTTTGTTTAATCAAGACTATAATATGTCGTTTCCATAGCTACGGAATTCTTAGGGATTCGGGTAGATGCGGTTGATGCAACTGGTAGATTCCTCTAAAGACAGACTGTCTCAATAGATGACCTTGGGTATAGTGCACATTGCCTACAGCTATCCTCCAGAGAGAGAATTTAAGTTATTTTTAATGCCCCGGCAAAGTCTGTCCCAAACCAGGTTGGGAAAGGGGCGGAGGGGGAAGTCATAACCTCGTTAAAATCCAGGGTTCAGCTGGCAGGGCTGATAGTAACCCAAGACTAGAATTACAGACCCCTTCCTTGGTTTGACAACGGATAGAGGAAGAGAAATCATTTCATCAATCAGTAAGGGGTTGAAGCATTAGCACATCGTAAAACAATCTAATATGCTCCATTCACATGGCTTTCTCTACATCTCTGCAACAAAGTATTGTTAAAAACCTTATGCTTATATTTAGTTCATGCTAATCCAGAAAAAAAAGATAACACAAATGGTCTTATTACTTGCTTCCATGCAAGTAAAAGGAAATAAGAGCAGCATAGACAAAAGTATTAGTTAATAGCTGGTTGCTATGTGAATTAAGTTCCTTTGTTTTTATGGACAGGAGTTGACAAATTCCCGCATGAGAAAAGTATAAGTTTTTTAAAATCTGAAGTCAATAACCAGGAAGATCTAAAAAAACGATCCACTTTACGAAAAAAGTGTATATAACGTAAAGTGTAAATTTTAAAGAGTTCAACAATTTCTATTTTTCTCTATCTCTTTCAATTTGCCAGTTATACAAAATTCTGTAAAATTCATCCAGAATAAAAAATTCCAGAGGCTATTCCTTGAAAATTCAAGATACACATCTTATTTGTCAGGTAAATATCTTTATTTAAATCCTTAAAAGCATTTTTGAGAAAATCAAAATTTTCAAAAAGTTTTCCATGTAAAGGGGAATTTTCTTGAAAATCTTCCTGTCGCATCCTTGGAAGATACCAAACTTAAATACCAAGCTTGGTATTCAATTGTCTTTTCATTTTTGAGCTATGCTGTCCACAGGGACCATCTTCTAAAATTGCTTTTTTTTCAATTCAGGGAGACCCAAACTATGTATTTCCGGCGAAATCTCGGTATCAAATTTTTGGGTGGAATGCAATACCGTCTGTATACACTAAGCAATAGTACGTGTAGAGAAAGCAAAAACCTGATGTGATGCATTTAATAAACTTTCTGTACCTAGGCTGCAGCGAAATATTCTTACAAAACCTTATTCTTGTATCTGGTTCATGGTGGGACCCATACAGGTTAACCAAACCGACTCGCTGCAAAAGATACTGAAGGGATGTTAAACTCATAAAGAGAGGTTAAGATTTTGGGCTTACGAAAGACGAAGAGAATAAATGGGAGCCGCTAAAAGTTACGCGTAAAAAGGTTAGTCTACTGTTTAAATTTTATACTGGTTAAAATACATGGGTGGACGTTTGAACGAGGTTAGAAAACCCAACATACTACGGACGCACGGATCATTTGTATAAAATTAAGGGTAGGAGGTACAGAACTGACTTAGGAAATATTTTTTGTTAATAGGACCACTGACGAATAGAATGAATTGCCTGTAGCAGCCTTTCAGAGTTGACCTCTGACCTTAAAGAAGTTTAGGAATAATTTAAAGAAAATAAATGTTAGTTAATTTGGGTAAATGTTGTGAAGTAATTAAGGATTTCAAAAACTGTATTAGCGTATATTATTATTAATGTATAGTATTTATGTTGAGGATTCATAATAACTGTTTATAAACATGCTGGTAATTGACATAAGTATTGCTATACTGAATAATATGTAGTAAAGCATTAAAAAAAAAGAACATGTATATGTAATATGTTAGTTGTATAACTATTCTTAATTTAACTTAGAATTATTATTGTAATTGAATTGTATACATTTAACTCGGTTTCCCCCGCCATCGCATTTCACCGGTGCTCCATCGTCATTCATGTATCACTGGTGTCACCGCCTGCGGTGCCATAAGTAGTTAAAGCGGGCGTTAAACATTACCAAAAAAAAACACACACACATACATACATACATACATTAAAATAAAGTTTAGCAGATATAGTTTAATTACGATATTATTTCCTTGTTCAAGTGGAATAGGGAAATACAATAATTGAAAGCGATCGTAATATCTTTTAACAACGGCTCGCTATGTGATGGTCTTAAAATTCCATTCTCTCTACTTGATCAGTATGAAAAAATATAAATAATGGTTTTCCATGTATAGTTATAAAAGTATACTTAGTGAAAATGTATACCTATAATAAGCAATATCTCGGAAATGGTTAAGTGTACAGCACAAATGTAACTAACATGAATTGTATGTTTTGACGACACAAATTGTTTACATAGTAAATATCTATCAACCTCTTACGGTTTCCCAGTTATGTAAAGGTCATTCAGAATGAATAAAGTTTCAGTTATACGTTTGATTTGTCATGTTAAAATATTTACCATTCCGTACTTTTACTTACTCTATATGTACTATGTGCATAGTGTATAGAGAATGTATTGCACGCCACCAAAAAATTTGATAGCGAGATTTCACTGGAAATATATGTTTTAGAGTCCCCTGTATCGAAAAAAACAATTTTCAGAAAAAGGTCCGAGTGAATATGTGTGTAAATCCGCGTGTCCTTGTGTCCCTGAACACGATAGCTCAAAAACGAAAATTCGGTAAAATACAAAATTTGGTATTTAAGTTTAATATCTTCCAGGGATGAGACACGAAGATTTTGAGAAAAATCCCCCCACGCAAAACTACCTTTTACATGGAACCTTTTTGGAAATGTTTGATTTTCTCAAAAATTGCTCTAACGATTTTGATTAAAATGGTGTATATCAAAGATGTTTACCTGACAAATAAAATGTATATCTTCAATTTTCTGAGAATAGCCTCTGAAGAGTACTTTATTCTGGATGAATTTTTCGGAATTTTGCATAACTGCTAAACCGAAAGAGATGGACAAGAACTTACAACACAAGAATGCAAAGCACCTTAAATCACACAATTTATCTTATATAATTTTTTTCGTGGAGATGATCGTTTTTGAGATACTCCTAGTTTTTGGTTTCAGCCTTAAAAACTTATAATTTTCTCATACAGGAATTTGTCAACTACTGTCCATACAAACAAAGGAACTTCAGTCACATAGCAACCAACTTTTGACTATCACTTTAACCTATGGTACTCCCTTATTTCGGTCGTCTCCTCAGCGCGGTGGTAGCGCAGCTGCTTACCAAGCAGGAGACTTGGGTTCGATCCCGGAGTGGGGATTTTTTCCCCGCAGGGAGACCTGGTCCAGGGTGCACTCAGCCTCGTAAGGTCCCTGGGGGGCCAATTGAGGAGCTACTTGATGGAGAAGTAGCGGCTCCAGGTCATGAGGGGGGGATTCGAGGCGCTGACCATCTCTCACCCTCCAATACTGCACCCCATCCATGACGTCTGTAGTGGACCGAGATGGGGGACGCAGCGGCCGGGCGGTAGGCCAAGGTTCCCCGTGAGCTGTCGTGCCATGGAGTTACTCCCTGATTTCGCTTCTACTTACAAGGAAGCGAGTAATAAGAGCATTTCTGTTATTTTTTTCTCGATTATTGTGAAGTAAATAGAAGCATAAGCTTTTTACCAATAATTTGTTGCAGAGATAAAGAGAAAGTCATGTGAAAGTCAGATTTTTATTAAAATTGTTAGTCATTTTTGGGAAATCATAATTTTTTAAAATTTTCATCTAAAAGAAGTTTGAGATAAGGGTAATATTTGAAAATCTTGATATCTCACCTTAGAATATTATTTCCGGATAACACTCGAAATATAACTTTTGGGTGGAATACAATACACAATATTTGTTATACTTACTAGACTTAGTAAAGACAATAATAATACATTGATTGCCTCCGTGGTCGAGTGGTCAGCGAGCTGACTTCTCACCCGGGTTCAATTCCTGGCGTGTGTGCGTGTTTGAGTAAAACAGTCATTTAAACCAACGCAAAAGAACCTACAGACAACGAGTTGTTTCAAATGCAAAGCCCCCGATATGACTTTAGATGTTAAAGGGGGCTATATAAATGAAACAATAAAAAAATTTCATTGTTTGGAATATCCATTTAGACTTGAGTATAAACAACACTTTAAAATCCAATTTCAATAAAACCCTTTTAGGGATTTCTGAGGAATAGGATCATAAGTTAATATTTATAAAGCTTTAAAGTGAACAGTCATTAAATCGGCCCGTTTTGACCTACTTCTATACTAAATTCCGTATAAATAGAGCACCAGGCCAGGAGAAAAAACTGTTTAATTGTGCATGCTTGCATGAGGAAGTGATCGAAACCACAGTTGGCAATTCACCATGACAACCTTGAATACACAAGAAATGCCAGTACGTTCATTCGGACCGAGTGGGGGGTGTGTGCTGTGCATTGTGTGCTACAGAGGGGGTGGAAGAAAACAGTGAACAGAAAAGGGAGGTGTGCGAGATGAACAGAGACATAAAAACTAGCGAGAGGGGGGGGGACAGTAAGAGAATGAGACTCATCTTCTGAAAAATGGTCCAGAAGGCAGAAAAGAGCGACTGTCATTTGTCTTCTGGTCGCCACTGACGTCACAGTCGTATGGCTCATTAATTCCACCCCCTTTCTTTCTCTCTCTCACTCCCCCTTCCCTGTTTTCAAAATCTCAGAACTTGAAAACAGAAGTAGGGGCCTCAGACAGAGCTCATAATGCCTTCTTTCTACAGTAATTGGTTCAGCTCATGTGTTAAATACCTGATACACCACCCTATTATCTTAAGCTCTATAACTTCCACTTATATGACTTGAAAATAATGTAATGTGTAATGAATTTAAAACCAGTATATCAATATTACTGCTATCCTGAGTTTTGCTTTTCGCACTTGGTGAAGACTTTGTGCAGGACCTAATTGCTGTATATTATTCTTTTGTTTTGCGCTGGTAAATATATGAAATCACGTGTTATTTGTGGACGCTCTTTAACTACTGTGGTTTGCAGCGGCCCATTCAAAATTTGGGCGCGAAGGACCGCTTAATTTTGCTCAGAGACCTCTCCACCAAGCTTGAGTTCTCTTAGGTGAAGTAAATCAACGACACGGGACCCACGGGCTTTACTTCCGTTCGGAAGGAAGCCATGCTGAGGATTTCTACACCCGAAAAAATCCATGAAGTTAGGTTTTTCGCTGGTAGCTCGCACTTTTGTTCCGTGCTGAGGTTAGCTGCCTCGTAAAATAGCTTTTTTGCCGGATCTTCACCTGTTCGTGCGTTTGAAATGTAAGCTCGATGAGTTCTTTTTAATAATATGTGGCTCCTTCTAGGGCAGATAATTGCAAACTTGGTATTTTTCTAATAGCTTGTCTTTTCTGTGTTTGCTTCTTCGTTATAGGACACAAGCGAAGAACTAAATTTTATTATGACTTTGTTTATTTTAAATTCTGAGCATATTTTAGTAATACTGTAATAACATTTTAACAGTTTTTATAGATGTTGATTCATGATAATTTTCTTACTTTCTCTACACGTACTATGTACACAGTGCATAGAAAATGTATTGTATTCCACCCATAAATTCGATGCCGATATTTCACCGGAAATACGTGTTTTGGATCCCCCTGAATGCAAAAAAAAAAAAAATTCATTTTTACAAAAAGGCTCGTGTGTGTGTGCATGTATGGGTACATCATAGCTCAAAAACGAAATGACCGTTGAATACCAAACTTGGTATTTAAGTAGAGTATCTTCCAAGGATGCGACACAAAGATTTTCAAGAAAATCCCCCCAGCCCCATCTATCCTTTACATGGAAAACTTTTCAACAGTTTTTATTTTCTTAAAAATGAATGAAATAATTTTAATTAAAATATCCTATATTTACATGTCAAATAAAATGTACATCGTGAGTTTTCTAGGAATAACCTCTGAAGATATTTTTATTCTGGATAAATTTTGCGGAATTTTGCTTCACTGGTAAACCGTAAGAGATGGACAAAAACTTACCACACAAAAAATGTAGAGCACGTTAAAACACACAATTTGTGTTATATACATTTTTTTCACGCAGTTGATCGTTTTTGAAATATTTCTTGTTTTTCGTTTCAGGAATCTTTTTCTCATACAGGAATTCGTCAACTCCTGTCCATAAAAACAAAGGAACTTCAGTCATATAGCAACCAGCTTTTGATCATCACTTTAGTCCAGTGTATTCCCTTATTTCCCTTCTACTTACAAGAAAACAAGTAATAAGACAATTTCTTCTAATTTTTATCTCGAATAGCATAAAGTAGTTAAAAGAATAAAACAGGGGACCAAGTAAAAGACAATTTCTGCTAATGTTACCTCGATTAGCATGGTGTAGATAGGAGAATAAGCATTATAACAATAATTTGTTACATAGATGAAGAGAAAGTCATGCCAAAGGAACACATATTTTGTCATAAAGCTACTGTTAAATCGTTTTCTAGTTTAACTTCTGGCGGTTTAGTATATGCGTACAGGAAAATATATGTAGGAAATGCTATTGCCACCAGCTTACAGTGATTTTCTCTTTTTGAATTGGAACTTGTAATGGTCGATGAAGGCAATTTTCAGGTCTCAATGTGGTAACAAGGCAGTTAATGATAAGCAAGTTTGGACAGACTTCAGGATACATTTTGATTAAATTATTTTCAAAATAGTAATTTAAAATCTAGTAGATATGGATGGTCAAACTTGAGGTTCCCAATACAGGGGAAAATGTAGCTTAATTTCTACAATGAATGGAAATCTGAATACAAGCGAGAGTTTATCAAAAGATTTGTGTAAAAAAAATAAAAAGTAATGATTTATTGTTTCGTTTAGGAACATAGAAATTGAGGAATAAAAGGAATATTGAGTTGAAAGAAATATGTCTAATAGGTAACGCCAGAGAAGACGCAATCAATTTATTATAAGAATATTCAAGTACATCATTGGAAGCATAATCTGATGTGTTCAATTCAAATGACTTTCTCTATATCTCTGTAATAAATTATTGTTAATAATCCTATGTTTCAATTTATTTCATGTTAATCGAGAAAAAATTAGCAGAAATATTCTTATTACTTGCTTCCTTGTAAGTAGATGCGAAATAAATGAATATCATAAATTAAAGTGATAGTCAAAAGCTGGTTGCTATGTGACTGAAGTTCCTTTGTTTGTATGGACAGGAGTTGGCAAATTCCTGTATGAGAAAAATATGTTTTTCAAAGGTGAAACCAAAAGCAAGGAATGTCTAAAAAACGATAAACTCCCAAAAAAATGTATATTACATAAATTGTGTGTTTTCACGCGCTCAACATTTTTTGTGTGCTCAACATCTCTTACGGTTTAGCAGTTATACAAAATTCCATAAAATTCATCCAGAATAAAGTAGTCTTCCGAGGCTATTCCCAGAAAATTCAAGATATACATTTGTGATAGAAATGACTTTAATATGTGGTATTTTAATCAAAATCGTTATAACCATTTTTAAGAAAAACAAAATTTTCGGAAATGTTTCCATGTAAAGGGTAGTTAGGGGGGAGTTTTTTCTTGAAAATATTCGTGTCGCATCCCTGGAAGATACCAAACTTAAATACCAAGTTTGGTATTTTACCCACTTTTCGTTTTTGAGTTATCATGTTCACAGACACACGGACACACACACACGGACCTTTTTGTGAAAATGCTTTTTTTGGATACAGGGGACCCTAAAACATATATTTCCGTTGAAATCTCGGTATCGAATTTTGGGTGGAGTGCAATACCTTCTCTATACACTATGTACGTAGTGCGTATAGAGAAAATAAAAAAGGACATATTGCCAAGTCCAAAGACATATTGCCCAATAACTGCCTCAGACACTCTCTTGTGTTAAGGGCATCTTTATGTAGTCTCCCATAAGTCTCAGGTTGTTACGGTGGGACCTAACATACATAACCTTTACCATCTTCATAACCATCACCTAAGCAGTAATTCTAGTCCTTGGTAGGGGAAGCGATATAGAGCACCTTCGGATGATCGCCACTGAGGTTGGCGGAGGAGGGGCCATTTCTATGCCGCAATTAAAATAAGAAGAACATTATACAAAGTGCCTTGCATTCATGTTTTCACTGGGAATGCATCGCGTGCAACATTTGAGAAAGTTTCCACGGGAATTTGGTAATGGCCTAAGTCACCACCGCAGGGAACGTTGGAAAGAAACTATACGGCAGAATAGGTACAAGTACAAAGCCCTGTGAGCTGATTGTGATTGTGATCAGTTTGTGAAAGAAATAAAGAACGTTTGTTGCAGAAAAGAAAGTTTTGTTACACTGTTAAGGTATGAAAAAGGAAAGGAAAAACTACTAAGCAGAACAACATCACATTACATCTAAAACCAATTAGCCCAAAGACTATAAACAAATGTTATAGGTACTCAAATGTAATAATGCCACGTGTGTCATTGGCGAGAGTTTAACTTATAGTAAAATATTTTATTAATTAAGAATTAATTAATCTGAATTATTGGGATTCATTTTTATGTATTCTTGGAAAAATATAAAGCTTTGTTACAATCTGATTAAGTAATAGAATAGAACTGACTAGCCTCCTCCGATGGCACTCCTAGTGGACTTTTCGACGACACCAACTTCCGTTGGGCTACGTACACATTCGCAATTTGACGTCACACCCGATATTCTAGAATATTTATACATTCGATGTTGATTGGCTAAGACTACCCACAATATTCTCCATATTAGGAGTACGGCCACCATGTTGGAATGCCCTTCCGGGATGCCGCTAAACATATTTAACAAACTGCAGACGCGACCACAGGTCTGCCTGGGTTTGTGCGTCTTGGGACGTCACTCCGAGCTCAAACGCGCTACCATAGCTTTGACATATCTTTGTGTTAGTAACTCCAGTAATCAGAATGACATTGCCCAGGATTAATGGAATATATTGCAGTCCCCCATTTTTGTAAACCAAACATTCACAACCAACAAAGTATTTAATGATCCTCAATATATTAGCTTATGTCATCATCTGCTTTCCTTTCAGTACCCTCAAATAGCTGTCCCCCACGTCGCAAACAGCATTGTTCGTGACAATAATAGGAATAATTATTTTTCTCAATTTGTGCTACATATTTTAAAAACTTCCTTAAACGATGGTCCAATAGGGATGACAAGTAAAAATCGGATGTGTTCCATTCATATCAATTTCTCTATCTCTGCAACAAATTATTGTTAAAAAGCTGTCTTTTATTTACTTCATCCTATCGAGATAAAATTAGTAGAAATAGTCTTATTACTTGCTTGCAAATAGAAGGTAAATAAGGGAGCACCATAGCAATAGTCAAATCTTCAGAAAACTGTTTGATATGTGATTGAAGTTCGTACGTTTGTACGGCCAGGAGCAGACAAATTCCCGTATCAAAGTATAAGTATCTTAAAACTAAAACCAATGACAAGGAATATCTAAAACATCTTATGTGTTACACTCACACAACTTTCTGTAGCCGTTCTACAAACTTCTTACATATGATTATTCCTCTTTCTGCACCTTTTTAATCGAGGTATTCAGCACAGTGTTCTTATACTTTCTTATAAGTAGGGAGAAAATAAGGCTATACACTACGCTAAATCGATAGTCAAATGTTTACAAATCGCTTCTTTTCCCATCTGAGAATAGTATAAGTACTTCACAACTGAAACTAATAACAATGAATACCTCGGAAACGATAAGCTTCACGAAAAAAATGTATATGATGTAAGTTGTGTATTTTAACAAGGCCTACATTTTTTGTATAGTAAGTTTATGTCTATCTCTTACGGTTTACTAGTTATGCCAAATTAAGCAAAAGTCATCCAGAATAAACAGGTCTTTAGAAGCTATTCCCAGAAAATTAAAGATATACATTTTATTTGTCAGGTAAATATCTTTAATATACGATATTTTAATCAAAATCGTTAGAGCCATTTTTAAGAAAAAAATTCGGAAAATGTTCCATGTAAAGGGTAGTTTTGGGTGGGGGGATTTTTCTCAAAATCTTCGTGTCGCATCCCTGGAAGATACTGAACTTAAATATCAAGTTTGGTATTTTAGCTACTTTTCGTTTTTGAGTTATCGTGCTCACAGTCACACGGACACACGGACGTTTTTCTGGAAATACTTTTTTTGGATTCAGGGGGTCCTAAAACAAGTATTTCCGGTGAAATCTCGACATCGAATTTTTGGGTGGAATACAATACTTTTCTATCCCTATGTACATTGTACATACGGGGCTAGAGAAAGTAAAAATGGGCAACTCCACGCAAAAAATGTATAGAAGATAAACTGTATGTTTTAAAGAGCTCTAAATTTTTGTCAGTAAGTCCTTCTCTATTTCTGAAGGTTTACCACATATCCAAAATTCCGCAAAATTCCACCAGAATAATGTTTTCACAGAGACTATTCCCGAAAGGTTCAAGATGTACATGTTATTTGCCATGTAAATATCTTTAATATAAAACATAGTTGAAAAAATCAAAACCTTCGAATATTTTTCCATGTAAATGTGTCGCATATATGAAGATGAACTTATCAAGTTTAGTATTTGGTATTTAACGGACAGACACACACAGTCTAAAAATGCTTGTTTTGGACAAGTATTTGCGGTGAAATCGCAATTTCGAATTTTTGGCGGAATACAATACACTCTCTGTATACTATGTACATAGTGTGGGTAGAGAAAGTAAAAATGAAGATAACCAAAGAGTGGCAGGTCTGAGAATTAACCGCATACGAAATAATTTTGTTGTTGATAAGCTCTCAGTGAATATTAAATACTAATTCCAATTAATGCAGTAACAACTTTAGTGAATTTATTAATCAAAACACAATCACAGCATGTAACAGAAACAACCACAATAGCTTCGATAAATATAGATCTGCATCTATTTAGGAGATACATTATTTGCCTGTAGGCTCAATCACTTTAAAATGTATCTCAACTGTAAAGGTTTGGGATCGATGTTCTAGAGGTAGAATTAATTTAGATATATCTGCATGTCCGCTGTTAGCTAATTGATAAACGTTAGTTTGCACACTAACACCAACTGAAGCTTTTGTTGTGTCCTGCGCTTAGTTCCATTTAGAAACACCAGAGAAATGTACATGATTTGTACAACAGCAAAGCAAATTATCTATAAGCAATGAATATTATAATAACTATGAATATGTATTGGTTTAATTGTTTTTTTCACACAAGCCGTGCGTAGGACAGGAGCTGAATAGCTAGAGTCACACTGAAAAATGCAATGTCATAGCCGGGATTTGAACCACGGATCTCACTAGCCGGTTGCTCTACCACTGCCGCCATAGCATTGACTCTCTCAACTAACTCGCATGTTTCCCGGTACACCAAAAGGTGATCTCAAATTATTTTTAGATGACAACCCCAATGGCGACTTACAATATTGTAAGTATTTTAAGTTCTAGTATTCATAGCATAGCCAACTATTATGGTTAATAGGTATTGGACTAATTGTTTTTCAGACAAGCCGTGTGTAGGACGGAGTTGGATAGGTAGAGTCAGACTGAAAAACATGCGAGTCAGTTGAAAAATAGAATGCTATGCCTACATGTTGCTATGGTAGCTCAGTGGCAGAGCAACCGGCTAGAGATCGGGAGATCCGTGGCTCAAATCCCGGCTATGGCATTGCATTTTTTAGTCTGACTCTCCCAAATATGTTGAAGAATCATTTTACGCTGGACTCCTGGTTGATAAATTAAATAAAATTGTCACTACTTTTGATGGCCGTAATACAGTGTCAGCAGGTTCCAATCAGAAACAAAATAAAATCTCATATTCGGATCTTTTACTGGAAATTTTACTTCTCTTCCCTTCATTCCTACGTGCTACATATCCTCTATACACTGGTGTCCAAATTTTAAGCATAATTTGGAAAACAGGGAACTGAACGGGAAAACGGTGAGCGACGCCATTAAACGTTATCACAGTGTGTGCCTCCCCTTACTGGTGGTCTCTGATAGGCAAGCGGGTTCACGCTTCTAAGGTCAACAAAACCAGAGCAGCAAACCAATACCAGAGTATCAGACCCAGTGTTCTCTCGTTGTGAACAGAGAGAAGTTGCTTCGCACAGTGTTTACAAGACAGCGCCAAAGACGTCAACTGGACTGGCTTTTGAAGGGTAGAATCATCAGTCTTTTGGGCCCTGAATGTACCATAAAGTGTCATTTATAGGCTTTGGTGAGATGATCGTCGGATCCCTGTACATGGTCACAACGCCGCAACAGGACCGATATTTCACCATAACAGCACGACGACATCGGAGGATGCCCGGAGCCAACTGTCTTCTGAGCTTGCAGCCGCCTCAGGCGTTCCGAGTTTCGAGGCAAACTGTATACCGGAAGCTCGGGGCAGTCGGCCAGTAGTGTGTGCCCCACTCACTCGGTCCTGTTTACAAAAACTCCTTCGTATTTTTGTTATATTTTTCTCGATTAGCTTGAAGTAAATAGAAGCATAAGCTTTCTAACAATAATCTGTTCAGAGAGGGAGAGAAAGTCATGTGAATGGATACATCACTTTTTTTTAATCTATTTCATTTTACAGCATTAACTTCCTGAGCATACCACATACTGGTATGTGGTAGACAGTACACTGCTGAGGAATCAACACCGTACCATAAACTCTCGCTACCTGCCAAAAGGTTAGCATTCTGGTTACTCTCACCATATAGTATGATGACGAGCAATCGGATGTCGAGATCCCTTGTTTAGCTGCCTCCACCACCCGTAGTCACGTGACAGAGATCAGCCAGTCCTCGAAGCCACATCCTCATTTACCATACTACTTTGATCCGCGACCAGGAGATTGCGTTAGGGTGCCATTCAGTCTAGCTGCTTTAACTGTCTGTGTAGAGATGGCAGCGCAATCGCTTTTACTATCTATGTTTAGTTTTACTGTTGTTTTAGAATGGAGGTGGAACTTTTGGTGGTAGTATGCAATCCGACAAATACTTTGGTGGCTAAAAGGTTAGTTACCACAGCCTGAGCCATGATGCTCAGCTTTAAATATTTGATTATCGTTTTAGACTAATATATTCCTTTATTCCCTTGTGTCTTCTATATATGATATATTGCCATGTTTCCTAATGCTTATCCTAACCCCTGATGCTCTATGCCTGCGAAGTGTGGGGTATGGCAGCAGACTCCTGGCTTCTCTGGTTACAGCGGGTGCAGAATAGAGGACTCCTGTCCATATATTCTGTATGTCGACGTTTCCCCTTGAGGCTACTACATAAAGCTTCGGCCCTCCCATATGTGGAAGATGTTATTAGGCGCCGGGCTCAAAAATTCTACGCCAGATTGGGCGAACATGAGAACGCTCTTGTCAGATCACTTGGGGAGTACTTACCCTCTGAACGCCGAAAAAGGCGGTCCCGGGTTCCCCGCATGGCTTGTGGGCACCCCCGGTAACAACGGCTTTAAACCAGCCAACAGCGTAATAGTTTAACAAAGCACTCCCCCTCCCATAGAGACAGGTCTATCAAAATTCACCACCATATTTAAATAAATAAACACCAGGGGAGCAGAGGAAAGGATGCTGCTCCTGAAAAGGCAACCGCTCGAGGAGCCTACCAGCGCTACCTCCTTAACACCAACACTCGAAACCTCAAACAAAACCTTAACCATCACCTCATTCCTGTGGTTAAACCCTTACCAGGGTAGGTACACAGCAACAACACCCAGGCTCACCACGAGCCTACCAGACACGCACGCACGCACGCACGCACGCACGCTTATCCTAATTGGCATAAAATAGAGACTAAGCTCTAGACTAGTTTGTTACATAAGAAATAGAGAAAGCTATGTAAATTTAACATTATAATTTCTTCAAATGCATTCCAAACGTTCAAGCCATTTATTTCATAAAACACATAAATTGGAAATAGCAGAATTAAAATGTCTGCCAACAGCTTATTTTGTATTGTAAACATTGCAAAACTTGTATACATTTTCTCAATAACGTTGGTCGACATGCTTAGTAGCTCATGAGCTTTGGAACTAATTTAGAGAGGACTACTTCGAATCAAACAACACCTGCCATCCCTTCGTTAATCACCAAGCCGTTGTATTCGACAACACCGGATGTTTAGAGGATGGAGGAAGCATTAGGCAGAGGGAAAGATGTTCATCGACAGAAAAAACTCGAAGGTAGAGATAATCGATTACACCATTAGGTTTTCCAATGGTACTGATCAATCCCAACAAGTGAATTAAAGAAGGCAAAATGGTTAACCTACGGTGTCATGTTTCACAGAGTATTGCAATGCATAAACATTTGTTAAGAGTACGAAAGAGCTTGTAAATCGGATTGAAACATAAAATCAAGTTGGCCTCATAGCTCAGTCAGTAGAGCACCTTCTTGCTGTGAGAGCGGTCCCGGGTTTGATTCCGGCTGAGGGCTGAGTTTTTTCTCTGGCTAAGATTATTCTCAATGTTTCCCAAAGTGTGAAATTATGGATGACATAGAGAGAGATTGTGTGGGCATGTGTGTGTTTGTTCCAACGTACAAAAGCCCAAAGAAACAAAATCCAATGACAACTATACACGAGTTAACACCTTGCATACGCAATATGCTCCGAAGGTAAAAGTTTGTCAATGTGGCCATTGCAGATATAGGTAGGGTAAAATTGAAACAATAAAAGCATAAAATTAAAAAAATACTATGATAAAATGGTATCAAGTTACAGCATCATATCAATGCTGCAAAAGCACAAACGTTTTGGAAAGTGTTGTATTAGTGCTGACTAACTTTGTCAATCTTAATTGTTCTTTAAGTATGTAATATTTATATGTAATAATTGGCATTACTACTTTCTCTACACGTACTATTACATAGCGTATAGAGAAGGTATTGCATTCCACCTAAAAAATCGATACCGAGGTATCAACGGAAATATATGTTTTAGGGTCCCCTGTATAAAAAAAAAACATTTTTACAAAAAGGTCCATGTGTGTTTCTGAGTGTGTCTGTGGATAGCATATCTCAAAAACAAAACGAACCTTAAATACCAAATTTGATGTTTATGTTTGGTATCTTCCAACGATCCAACAAGAATATTTTCAAGAAAATCCCACCACACCCAACTACTCTTTACATGGAATTTTTTTCGAAAATGTTGATTTTATTGAAATGGCTCCAACTATTTTGATTAAAATATCGTATACTAAAGATTTTTACCTGACAAATAAAATGCATATCTTGAATTTTCTGGGAATAGCCTCTGAAAACTAATTTATTCCGAATCAATTTAAAGGAACATTGCATACCTTACAAACCGTAAAAGTCGGACAAAACATTTAAAGCACGTTAAACCATACAATTTCTGTAATATACATTTTTTCATGGAGTTGATCGTTTTTTTTAGATATTTCTTCTTATTGGCTTCAGCTTTAAAAAACTACAGTTTTCTCATATAGGGATTTGTCAACTCCTGTCCATACAAACAAAGGAACTTCAGTCACATATCAACCAGATTTTGACTATCACTTTAACCAATAGTATTCCCTTATTTCCCTTATACCTATAAGAAATCAAGTAGTAAGACTATTTCTGTTATTTTTTTTTAATTAATATGAAATAGAAGATCTTTCTAACAATAATTTTTTGCAGAGATGTAGAGAAAGTCATGTGAATGGAACATACCAGATTTTTCATTATAACATCTATATACCATACCGTTATCAAATATATTTGTTATTCTGCTCCTGTCGTACATTGTTCGACCTTAAGACGTAAAACCAAGACGGGGCCACGTAAGCCTTGCTGCATATGCAACCCTCAAAACTATAGGGTGAGGCGTGCAATCTAAACTGCCGAGCGTCATTAAATTGGTTGGCGGGTACCTCACCATTCCAATTTGTTGTATATAAGGATTGGATTAACCCAGACCAAGTCAATAACGTTTCTAATACTTCGTAATATTATTATAATTAGTAATTATTTTATAATTCGTTTCAATTTGAGGTTCCCTCTACACTCTAGTTATTTACCTTTAGATGTGATGCTGAGCAAGGGGAACAACTTTTACTGTCTCTACTTTGTACATAAGTACAGAAGGTGTTGCATTCCACCAACATTTTGATAACGAAAATTTACTGGAAATATACGTATTCAAAATAACGTATTTTAAGGAAAATATCCGTGTGTGTCTATGGAAATCCTCTTTTTAGGGATCCTTGAATTCAAAATAATACATTTTAATACACGCACTATGTACAGGGTATTTAGAGAAGATATTACACGCCACCCAAAAATTTTATACCGAGATTTCGATGGTAATATTCGTTTTAGGCTCCAAAGTATCCAAAAAATGTATTTTCACAAAAAGGTCCGTGTATGTGTGTGTGTGTTTGTGTGTCCGTGTGTCTATGTACACGACAATTCAAAAACTAAAAGTTGGTAAAATACCAAACATGGTATTTAAGCTTACTGTCTTCCAGGGATACGACACGAAGATTTTGAGAAAAATCCCCCACCCTAAACTATCAATAACCTGGATACAATTTCGAATATTTTGATTTTCTAAAAAAATACCTCTAACGATTTTGATTAAATTACCGGATATTAAAGGAATGTACATGAAATATACATCTCGAATTGACTGATAATAACCATATAAACCTCTTTATTCTGAATGAATTTTGTTGAACATTTACATAACTGGTAAACCATAAGAGTTAGACAAAACAAGGAATGTCTCAAAAACGATCAACCTCACGAAAAAATAAATACATAGCATAAATTGTGTGCTTTAATGTACTCTACCTTTTTTTTTTTGTGTGGTAAGTTTTTGTCCATCTCGTACGGTTTAGCAGTTATGTAAAATTCATCCAGAATAAAGTAGTCTTCAGAGGCTATTCCCAGAAAATTCAAGATATACATTTTATTTATCAGTTAAATATCTTAAATATACGATATTTTAATCAAAATCGTTATATCTATTTTTGATAAAATCAAATTTTTCGATAAACGTTCTATGTAAAGAGTAGTTCGGGGTGGCGGGATTTTCTTGAAAATCTTCGTGTCGCATCCTTGGAAGACACCATATTTAAATGCCAAGTTTGATATTTAACGGTGTTTTTCTTTTTGAGCTATGCTGCCCAATACACACACACATACACATACACGGACATTTTTCTAAAAATGCTTTATTTTTTATTCAGGGGGTCACAAAACATGCATTTTCGATAAAATCTCCGTATCGAATTTTTGTGTGCATTACAATACCTTCTCTGTATACTATTACATAGTACGTGTAGAGAAAGTAAAAAGCACTGCTAGATGATCTTATGCTATGAACAGAGCTAGGAAGGTTGTACCGATTTCCTTATGTAGAGTAAGAGCGGTCAGGTTTGGCAATACCATGCGGCGCTACTTGCGCGAGCAAAGGTCAACATAGAGTGCAACCCATTACTGCAAAACAGATACCACTGTATAACACAGAACCAGTAGGAAGAAAAGTGTTCTAATAACATCTTTGTTCTGCTCAAATGTGAGCATAATTAATTTGTTTCACAACCATAGTAAGTTTTAGCATGTTTTCTAGCTGTGCACTTATGCAGGTACTTATTCAGAAACTGATGGCAGTTCTAGTAAACAGACTGCTAAACGTATAGTAACAGAACAGCTTCACATAAATAATGTTATTTATTGCAAATGTGTTCAGAAAGTTACTTACAACTATCACGCTATTATAGTCCAGAGGTATGGAGCTGAACTGAATCTGTGCGGCATGTAGAAGAACTGTCAAGACGGATCTACTAATCCACGAGCATCCTATCTGAAATAAAGATGAAAATGAAAAGAATGCAGGGTTCAGTGTGATGTATCGTATCAGATCCCAACAAATGCTATTTGCTTGGTGATACTGACTGAGATACATCTTGCAAAGTGGAACGAACTTTTTCGCATTACAAATGTTGCTTGTCTGAACGTAGAATGAGGTTTTCATTTGAAAGATTTCAGAAGTACGTATTGTTTTCAGCAATCCGTTGCAGGTGAGTAAATATTTGGGTTAATTCCTGCTTTCGTTTTTACCTGTTAAGAGTCTGAAGATATTTAAGAAATTAATTTTAGTTTTTGGATATTATTTTACATTCGATCAATAAATATTACAAGCCGTGTTATAATTGCTGGGGAGTTTTCATTATCAGGAAATCAGTTAGTAAACCTTATATATGTAACAATTAGTATGTCGTACATGATGATCCAAATAAGTGTACTTTTACGAATGTGTCGTTTTTGTTCTCTGGAAACAGTACCGTTTACTTGACAGCAGGTTTGTTTATCTCTTCCCCATGCGTTTTTATCAGTGACTTGTTTTTAATTCGGCGAGATGGTCGGTCGCCATCTATATCCGGAACGGCGAGCGATATAGACTTCCTAGCTCTATATATGAAATAAATAATAATAATGACATACTTTAGGTACCTAAGTAGTAGATAACGTAAAATGCATATCGTTCACCGAAGATTATTTTTTTAATGTAGTTTCACGACCTTTAACCTGGTTGGTCATATCGGACGATAAATGAAATTGGTGAAATGTTGCTCAAATGATCTCGGGGTCCATGGAGCTTAAAGTTACTCGACTTTCGTCTTCTCAGGATAAGGGAAAACCCCGAAAAAACCTTCTCCGGATAAATATCCTTCGCGAGATTCGAACGTACGACCTTTTGAAGGTAAAATACCACCACACACCACACTACCAAGGCAGGCTCGAAGATTATTGTTTGAAACGTAGACAAAGAAAGGTAAAGGAAATAAACGTGTCTTCTTTTCTGCTAGTAATCACCGAACGATTAATTGTATTAATTATGTCATTTATTTTATTATGCTATTTCATCCCTTAACGACCAAGACTTCTTATTTGTTGGCAGGTCTGCTCAAAAATTATTACAGGAGCTTCAAGACTCATTTTTGTCCTACACAATACCGGATTTTACATTTATATTAACATTATTCTTAGATTAAAATTTTTAAAGTTGTTCCGTATTATTCTGTCCCTGTACCTTCTTTATCATGCATATTTTATATTATAATTTTAAAACTTCTCTCTCTCTCTCTCTACCTCTCTCTCTTGCACACCTAGTCCACAGACGTCTCACTTTCTGCTTAAAGAAGCATCCTTATCCTATTCTGGGAGTCCCACATAGTTGTTCCATAAGTCCAGTCCAGTCATTACAAGTTTTGCAACGTGGCCTTCCCATTTCCATTTAAGATCCTCTGACATGCAATGGCGTCTCCCACACCCGTTCTCTCCCCGACGGCCTCGTTATGCATTCTGTCCTGAGCGTTACTTCTAATAGTAGTTGATATATCTGGATCATTCTCTTCTTTTACTTTCTCTACACTTAGTGTGTACAGGAAAGTATCGCATTCCACCCAAAAATTCGATACCGAGATTTCACCGGAAATACATGTTTTAGGATCCCCTAAATCCAAAAAAAAAGCATTTTCAGATTGTGTGTATTTGTCTGTGGACAGCATAGCTCAAAAAAGAAAATGCTCTGAAATACCAAACTTGGTATTTAGGTTTGGCATCTTCCAAGGATGCCACACGAAGATTTTCAAGAAAATCTCCCCCCCCCCATTCTCAACTACTCTTTACATTGAAAGGTTTTCGAAAATGTTTATTTTCTCAAAAATAGCTTCAACGATTGTGATTAAAGTATTGTATATTCAAGATATTTTCCAGAAAAATAAAATGCAATTCTTGAATTTTCTGGGAACAGCCACTGAATACTACTTTATTTTTAATGAATTTTACAGAATTTGGCATTACTGCTAAACCGTAAGAGATGGACATTAACGTACCACACAAGAAATGTAGAGCACGTTAAAACAAACAATTTATGTTATATATTTTTTTTCGTGGAGTTCATCGTTTTTAGACATTCTTTGTTATAGGTTTCAGCTCAAAAAAGTCTGATTGTACCATTCACATGACTTTCTCTACATCTCTAAAATAAAATATTCTTAAAAAGCTTATACTTCTATTTACTTCGTGCTAATCAGAAAACATCAGCAGAAATAGTCTTATTACTTGCTTCCTTGTAAGTAGAAGCGAAATTTTTGAACATGAATTTGTCAACTCCTGCCCATACAAACAAAGGAACTTCAGTCACATAGCAACCTTTTGACTATCACTTTAACCTATGGTACTCCCTTATTTTGCTTCTACTCACAAGGAAGCAAGTAACAAGAGTATTTCTGCTAATTTTTCTTCATTGGCATGAAGTAATTAAAAGCATAAGTTTTCTAACAATAATTTGTTGCAGAGAAGTAGAGAAAGTCATGTGAATGGAACACATCAGACTTTTCTCTTTTAGTGGCCATACTTACCTATTATACAACAGAACCGATATTACATACCTCTCTGGTACCTCCACTTCAGTTATATTTTGGAACATATTGCATGCTCCATATCCTCTTAATTTCTTTTTCCGTATTCATTTGAAACGATAATGCATGGATTAGATAGACATATTCCTGTACATATTCAAGTGGATCATTTATATAAACCGGTTCTTCTGTGGCGAAAATTATAACGAAAAGAAAATACATTAATATTTTAGTTATACTAACACTGGCCAACAATGAAAATGTTTCGGGCTCAAAAATAGTTAATTGTTATATATTTCCATCTACTAAATTAAGAAATCACCATAAAAATTACAGATTAGCTCTTGCTTTGGAGATAAAGTGATATGTCTTTTTTATATCATTTTTAGTTTGGGCAAAATTTTGTTTTGGGAGTTGGCGCACTTGTCCAATAACAAAACACAAATTCTCTAACTGTTTGCAATTCATAAACATAGATAACGTTGCTGTGACTGTGAGTTTCATTTAGTTTCTGTTGTAATTATTGCAGAATTTCTGTTTTGAGGGTGCTTTTGTAGTGTAAAATTCATAAAAATGTAAGAAAATATAAAAATCCACTCCAACCTGGACTGCTACTCTCCTAGTTGTGAAGCTGTCAGTAATGAAGATGCAGAAACATTCCATCTGAACATTTCTGTTATGGAGCAAGGCCCATTGGAATGAAGCAAGCTTTCGGTTTACTGTTGATCTTTGTTTAGAACTCTCTTACAAGAGATAAGCTAAAAGACAAGGATCTCATGAATCCACAATTTGATTCCCTTCAGACAAAATCATCTGTGAGGTATTCTTCCAACAATTTAGAACTCTTAGAATGTAACTACTATTTAAAACATTCAAATGCACTTTCAATGTTGTTAATATATGTAATTAAAATGTATATTTTTCTCCTCATCCGTTAATATGAAATACTTTCAACTAGTGTGTATCACAGAAACTAAAGCTAATAAATAATTTGCATTGTCATATTCCTTTTTCTAGACCCAAAATTAGTAAGGATTGACTCATGAAGTGCAGGAAACATTCATTGTTTTTTATTGGCCAGTGTAATTAGAATCGCAAGTAGACCTCCAGTGCCTCCTTTCCGGTGATTTATAAACAGCCAAAATCTTGAGGATATAAAACTAAATTTCATAGTTGTACGACATTTAAATCCGTACCTGTCTAATGGGTAACATAAATGCATTCCTTCAAGGTGTCAGGAAACCAGAAAGTACAGTATGTCACTCTACCGGCCCCGGAGCAAGCATTATAATGATACATTAGCACACTGATAAACCGACGGAATGTGAGGTGGACTCAGTTTTTTTACTTTTCTGTACACGTACTATCTACAAAATGCCCTGTACTATAGAGAAGGTATTGTAATGCACCAAAAAATTTGAATCTGAGATTTCACCAGAAATACATGTTTTGAGACCGCATGAATTCAACAAAATATTTTCAGAAAAGTGTCCATGACTGTGTCTCTATATCTATTGTGTGTGTGTGTGTGTGTGTGTGTGTGTGTGTGTGTGTGTGTGTCTGTGGACAGCATAGCTCAAAAACGAAAAGACCGTTAAAAACCAAACCTGGTATTTAAGTTTGGTATCTTCCAAGGATGAGACACGAAAATTTTCAAGAAAATCCCAACACCTCCAACTACCCTTTACATGGAAACTATTTGGAAATTTTAATTTTCCCAAAAACTACTCTAATAATTTTGATTAAAATATTTGCATTTAAGATATCTGCATGACAAATAAAATATATACCTTAAATTTTCTGGAAATAGGCTCTGAAGATGTTTATTTAGGATGAATTTTGCGGAATTTTGCATACCTGGTAACCCGTTCGAGCTAAACATTTAGAGTCCATTAAAACATACAATTTATGTTATATACGTCTCTTTCGTGAGGTTGGCCGTTTTTGAGATATTCTTTTTTATTAGTTTCAGCTGTAAAATGCTTTTAATTTTCCCATACAGGAATTTGTCAGCTCCTGTCCATATAAACAAAGGAACTTTAATTACATAGTAACTGGATTTTAAAAGATTTAACTATCGATTTAATCTATGGTACACCCTTATTTCCGTTCTTTTTTTCCTATTTTTTTTTTTTGTAGTGTTTAACCCGTTTTTACTACTTGACACTGATGATATATGGAATGAAAATGGAAGACCCGTGGAAGGCGAAGGCGGGAGAAACCTGAGAACCCGGAAAAAACCGCCCCTGCGCACTTTGTCCACCACATGCGGTTGCTTGGGATCGAACTCGGGTCGTCTTGGTAAGAGGCAAGTGGTCTAATAATTCGGGTGACCACATTTCAGCTCTACTTACAAGGAAACAAACAATAAGATAATTTCTGCTATTTTTCTTTAGCCTGATTCATTCCCTATCCCCCACAGAGTCTGGAAGTATGTATGTGAGAGTGAATGTGTGTGCATTTGAGAAAATTAAAATGATTTAAACCAACGTAAAGAACCTAAGACAACGAGATGTTTCAAATGCAAAGCCCCCGATATGACCTTAGATGTTAAAGGGGGCTATATAACTGAAACAATAATAATAATAAAAAATAAAATATTTGAGTGTCGGTTTATCCTCTTACCACCCTTCTCTTATAAGGAACTAAGTAACAAGACCGTTTCGCCTAATTTTTTTCTCGATTAGCTTACGGAGAGGCGGTCACACGGATGATACATGAATGAAGATGGAACATCGGTGGAATACAATGGCGGGGGAAACCGGAAAACCCGGAGAGAACCCGCCCTAGCGCCGCTTTGGGATCGAATCTAGGTGATAGGCGAGTCTAACCACTCGGCCACGGCGCGCCCTGTTACGGAGATGTAGAGAGAGTCATGTGAATGGAGCATATCAGATTTTTACCTGTTTGTATTGAATGTCATTGTTTGCACGCACTTTGAAGTATGCCCAAAAAGCCGGAGAAGAATTTTAAATTCAGTTGCATCTTCCAGAGACAAATCGGTAGCTGTTCTACCTGAAATAGATGAGGTATAATGTGCATTCTTTTGGAAGTGATCACCCAGCAAACGGGACTGGCGCTACTCATTTGTTGGAAGCTAACGTTGACCCGGAGTCGTTGCGCCATTTCATCACCAGGATTCTCATATTGGCTTGAGTGTACTTCGAATCAAGCTCAGTGTCTTGCCTTCTCAGAAATATTTGCCATCGTATAAAAACACATTAAAAATACTTTCTTCTAGTGCCAGAAACTTTGTTGATGCTTACATGAACATTTCAGCTGAACAAAATTTACAAAAAAATCTTGTGTGTTCCATTCACATGACTTTCTCTACATCTCTGCAAAAATTATTGTTAAATAGCTTATGCTTCTATTTATTTCATGCTAATCAATGCATCTTATTAGTCGCTTCTTGTAAATAGAAGCGAAATAAGGGAGTACCATAGGTTAAAGTGAAAGCCAAAAGCTGGTTGCTATGTGACTGATGTTCCTTTGTTTGTATGGACAGGAGTTGACAAATTCCTGTATGAGAAAATTATAAGTTTTTAAAACTGATATCAATACCAAGATGATGTCAAAAACGATCAACTCCACGAGTATGCTTTAATGTGTTCCACATTTTTGTGTGGTAAGTTTTTGTCCACCTCTCAAGGTTTAGCAGTTAAGCAAAATTCTGTAAAATTCTTCCAAAATAGTCTTCGAGGCTAATCCCAATAAAAATCAAATTCGTTAGAGCCCTTTTTGAGAAAATCAAAGTTCTCGAAAAAAAATTTCATGTAAAAGTTGGGGTGGGTGATTTTCTTGAAAATCTGTGTGTTGCATCCTTGGAAGATACCAAACTTAAATACTAAGTTTGGTATTTTACCGTTTTTTGAGTTATCTTGCTCACAGACAAAAGCTTTTTTTTTTTAATGCAGCCGACCCTAAAACTTATATTTCCGGTGAAATCTCGTTATCGAATTTTTGGGGGGAGTGCAATACCTTCTCTATACACTATGTACATAGTACGTGTAGAGAAAGTAAAACTATCTTGGTCCAGTGCTTTCGGTGTAGACCGGTCTTGAGCCTAAAATCTGCTAACGTTTCGCCCAACTTATGATGAAGCTTCTTCGGGGCTGACTGCGTCTTGTCGCGTGTGCGT
Source organism: Hymenopus coronatus (assembly GCA_030762935.1). NCBI lineage: Eukaryota > Metazoa > Arthropoda > Insecta > Mantodea > Hymenopodidae > Hymenopus > Hymenopus coronatus. Next base: position 25,230,548 of record CM060885.1, read on the forward strand.
TCGTGCAAGATCTGGTAGGTTCGTGGTGAGCTTAGGTCTTGTTGCTGTGTACCTACCCTGGTAAAGGTTTAACCACAGGAATGAGGTAAAGGTTGAGGTTTTATTTTTGAGGTTTCGAGCGTTGGTGTTAAGGACGTAGCGCTAGATAATATCCTCGAGCGGTTGCATCTTTCAGGAACAGCATCCATTCCTCTGCTAGGCTGGTGTTTAATTTTGAAATTGTTTATGTTGGTTAATTTTGATAGACAACTCCCAATGGGAGGGGGAGAACTTAGTTCAGCTGTTGGCTGGTTTGAAGTCGTTGTTACCGGGGGTGCCCGTAAGCCTACTGAACTGCCTCTTTCGGCGTTCAGTAGGCAAGTACTCCCCCAGCAATCTGATAAAGGCGTTCTCAGGTTCGCCCAATCTGCCGTAGAATTTCTGAGCCCGGCGCCTAATGACATCTTCCACATATGGGAGGGCCGAAGCTTCATGTAGTAGCCTCAAAGGGAAACGTCAGCATACACAACATATGGACCGGAGTCGGAAATTCTGTACCCGCTGTAACCAGAGAAGCCAGTAGTCTGCTGCCATACCCCACACTGGCATAGAGAATCAGGGGGATTATGAGCGCCTTGAAAAGACGTAACTTTAAGTGAACCGGCATTTGAGAGGCCAGTACAGGGTAAAGGGAGGCCACCGCCCCCTTCGCTCTGTCCGACGTTCCCCGCACGTGTTCACGAAAAGTTAAGTCCTTATCAAGAGTGACGCCCAGGTATTTGATGGAATTTTACCACTCTGTCCTCTGGCCCTGATAGGAAAAGTTGGGTTTCTAGGCCATTATGGGGCGTTTTCAGGAGAACAGAACAGCATGACTTTTGCCCGGGTTAACGGACATCCGCCACTGTCTGCACTAGTCCTGGATAAAGACAGAGGTGTCTCTGTACGGGATTGAAGGCGCTGCGTAAGTTCCTGTCAGTGCGGTAGAGCAGGACGTCATCAGCAAATTGGGCCATGTTGACGCCCTGCACTGTAGGGAAGTCTGCCATAAAAAGGCTAAAGTGTGTGGTTGATAATACAGAGCCTTCGAGGACTCCGCCTCGTACGAGTTTTGGTGTAGATGTTTGCCCCGCAACCGCTACTACGAGGGTGCGTTAGTGTAGAAAGCTGTGTATGATGTTGATAAGCTGTGTATGTAGGCCAACCTGGATGAGTTTAAACAGGAGTCCCTCATGCCAGGTGGTTGAAAAGGCCTTCTCGACATCGAATGACACCGCGGGCGTGAAGGCCCGTCCTGGATCCCCAGGGCGGCGGCCTCCACCACCCGCAGCAGCTGTTGGGTGGTCGAGTGCCCAGGACGAAATCCAAACTTGTGGTGTGGGATGGCTTGAATGTCGACTACCTGTGGTGACAAGCGGTGTAGCACTAACCTCTCGAAGACCTTCGAGAGGATGGGAAGGAGGCTAATGGAGTGGTAGCTAGAAGGAAGCGCAGGGACCTTAACATGCTTCAAAATGCACACCACCCGTACCACCTTCCACTCGCGCGGAAAGTGGCCTAAGGTGAGGCACATGTTGAATACCTTGGTGAGGAACAGCACTGCTCTGAAAGAAAGGTTTGCTTAGCATGGCGGGTGTCAGCCCGTCCTGCCGGCAAGCCTTCTTGGTGTTGAGACGCCGCAGTACGCTTTGGACTTCACTAGGGCGGATGATTGGGAGGGGATTCTCCGTCTCATGAGCTGTTTCCGCAAGTAGCGGTCAACTTCCTCATGAACGCGAGCAGTGAACAGTGCGTCCTGGGGGTCCTCTCTTGGCCTGCAGGTGTCCTCTATGTAGTTTGCAAACACATTTGCTTTGGTTTGTAGTTCGTAAACAATGCCAAGATTGCCTTGAAGCGGGCAGTGGTACTGATTCCGTTGGCGTCGGAGGATTTTTGCGATTCGACAGACGTCGCCACCCTCTCTGACTTGCACGGCCATTATAGCCTCCCACGTTTGCACTCGGTTCTCGCGTAGTCGGAAACGGACCTCTCGATGGAGGCGCCGTAGAAGACCCCGATTGTGTGGCGTCCGGTTCCGCTGGAATATTCTGCGGGCTGCCCAGGAACGGCAGATAAGAAGTTCCAGTTCTAGGGAAGGACGCCAGGATGAGTTGTTGGGGGGTGCGGATGGTGAGGTTGTGAACCGTCCTTACCACTGTGGTAGTAAGGTTTGGACTGCTGTCTCTAGGGTGGGTATGTCGGTAATTCTTGGGTTGGGTGGGATTGATGCGCTGAGGAAATCCTTTAGCATGTCCAGCGATTTCTCTGGTGTGACGTGAGAAGTCGTGGCTGGCAAACCTGGTGTTGACTTCCACCAACACGGGATTGTGATCGGAATGAAGTACTGCGAGTGAAGTGAGTATGAATGATAGGGGTAATATTTAACGGTCGTAAAGTTGATGACAGATGGTTGTCCTCGACCTTGCGGATGGTGTGTGGGCTATCAGGGGCCCAGAACTCTTAGCTGGGGATGCCTATCAATCATGAGAATTATTGCATTGCCTCTAATATCCGCGCGGGGACCCGAATGCCAACGCTTGTGTTTGGAATTAAAGTCCCCGGCGAGGATCACGCTACGATGGAGGCTGGAGAGGGATTGGTAGTCAGAAGGTAATAACGGCCTACCGGGTGGGTGGAAAACAGAGGCTATTACTATCGCCGTTCCTCCGAGCTCAACACACACTGCCGTCGCCTCAAGGGCTTGCAGGGGAGGAGTGGTGATGGGTTTGTGCCTCACAAGGACCGCGGTGCCGCCTCCAGGGCGGGCATTTGGTCACTGCGGTGGCAAACGTAGCCAGGTAGGCGGAAGGGAATGTCAGGACGCAAATGTGTTTCCAAAACTAGAATGAGGTCCAAGGCATAATGGGCAGCAAAGCGCTGAAGCTCATCTCTATGATCCCTCACGCCATTGGCATTCCAAAAGACGAATCGGAAGGAGGTACGAGACCTAGTTCCGTCCGCCATTTTGGGGCAATGGAGCGAGGCTGAGCATGAAGGTGTGGCCCTCAAAGAGGATCATCGCCTTGCTGGTTGCATCGGTAGCCTGGAAGTCCCTGGTGAGGAGATCCCGTATTCTCTTGGTTTGGTTCAGCAACAACTGCTGAAACCACCTCAGGAGGTCCGCGATATCCACAGCAGGTACAGTGGAGGGTGGGGTTTAAGTTGGTTGGTTGAGGAGGTGGAACTTCCACCGCTGACCGTTCCTAACGGGAGACACGCGTCGGCGCCAGTACTGGACCGGTTACCGCAGTTACCTCCCGATCGGAATCGGTTTCGCGGTCAGTCCTCGGCCTCTTAAGACTGGGTTTTGGGTTGGCCGGTTTAGATTGGCCCTTGTGTTGTGTGACGGGGGTGTTTGGTGTTTTCCCCTTTCCAGAGACTTTATTTGAGTACAAGGTGCCCCTGGTGCTGGTGTTGGTGCCTGCCTGGGTGCCTCCTGATGTGCTGGGGGCTCCTGCCTCGCCGGTGGTCTGGCTTTGGTGCTTTGGGTCGTCGAACTTTTTGTTGTCCTCTGATGTTCCTCCCATTTCGGAGGTGCTGGTGGTTGAGGATATTGTCGTTGAGGCTCCGGTGGAGTGGGTCGACGACGCGATGACCCTCAGCCTCACAGAACAGCCTCCATAGCAGGCGATGGGCTTTCTTCTGCACTTATAGCACTCGGGCTCGTCCTCCTAGGAGCGCGGGCCGACCTCTTTGGGATGTTTGTCACCACACCTAAACCAGCGCAGTATCCGGTGACAATAGTAGCTTGAGTGGTTGAAACTCAAGCATCGGTGGCACTGTGTGGGACCGCCAGGACGTCGGGATGCTTCTATAGAGACCCGCAGATAACACATCGAGGTTACCCGATCTATCTTGGTCTTCGGATCATTAACCGGCTCCAATATTTCTAGGAAGAGGGGGATGGGTATTTTTGTGGGCTGCTGCCCAGCTGGAGCGGGTTTGGTGAGCTGCTTCACCAATTTGAGGGTTATACCCTGGCGGATGAGGTCCTCCTCGATCTCTTTGGTGGACGTGTTCACCGGTAGGCCCCTTATAACTTTTAAGGTCTCTGGTTTTGTCGAGACCAAAGGTAAAGTGGGAAATTTCCTTCTTTCTGAGCACGCTCAAGAGGCGCGCGTAGTCCTCCGGTGTTCTTGCCTGGAAGACAGAGGATTTTCCTCCTCCTCACCGTGCACTCCTGCCAGAGAGTTGACATGCTCATCCGGAGAAAGTCTACCACACTCTGAAAGGAGTCCACGATTATGGGTGGAATATGGTGTTTCTTCTGTCCGCCGGCGGTGGAGCTGCTGGGTCCTGCACTGATCTGGTGTGCGGGAGTACGGGTTTCCCCTTTTTGCCCACGACGATGAAGTCATCGCTGGCCTCGGGAGGCTCAGCGCGATTTTCTTCGTCCTATCCCAAGATGGAAGAATGAAAGGAAAAGAACGAAGTCTGATCCGAGTATGCCGAAACACTTGTGACCACACTGTCACAATCTGAAAAGTCCTGGTCGGACAATTTGTCTCTACGGATAGGAGATCGCTCTCGAGATCCGACTTTGTCAGAGGATTCGGTCGAAACCGAAAGGAGTGAAGTCCCCTTTCTGCTCTTGCGTTGACGGGACTTCCAGGGTTTGCGGCTGCTGCCGGGCCCGGAGGCCTTGGCTGGTGACACTTAACCAGCCTGAAAAGTCCGCTCTATCCACTCTATTGAAACCGGTCATCATACTGACTTTGACAACATGAAATTACTGGTATCATACGAATATTATCAACATCGCATTATACGCGAAAGAATTGAGATATTTAAAGAAGAACAAAAAGTTAACAGAGACAATGTAAAAAACTTGAACATCATCTGGAGGCCTTGTTGCCAGCGAGCAAATCCGAACACAGAAAACAGCAACCTCATCCATTGGCTGAAAGGCAACCAATGGGAACACAGAAAACAGCAACTCCATTCATTACACAAAGGAAAAGCTGTCAGAATCTGGAAATAATGCGTCAAAAATATTATGAAGCACATATCTTAAAGTCAAAACAAATTATATTTCAAAGGTTTGGACCAGTTTCGCCTCATTGTTTTAAAATTATGCTTTGTAGGTTTTTGTTCTTATGTTTTTGATAACAGATTATAAAATGAAACACACAAATGACATGGGCTTATATATTTTAATCATTATGAAACCCATAAACATAGCAAAAAAAGAACAATATGAAGAAATGTTCCTTTAATACTAATTACCATATTCCACAAAAATAACCGATTCCGAAAATAAAACTCTTCAGTAATACAGCCCAATTCATTTTGCACGTGCATGTTGTAAAGGAGAGACTTGGATCTTCTAAATGTGTTTCACAATGCCTGATTAAAGTGTGTAAAATCTCTGTTCATTGTTAACGTAAATAATTTTAAAATGACAAAGCATGGAGATTTTCGTAAACATTTTAATAAAATATTGTGATTACCCCTTGCAGTCGTGTGTGAATTAATGACTTGCTTCGGAAGTCACAGCGAATTGTTGCCATGGATTGTTACACCTGCTTGTATGGACACGTGTGCCGTCAGCGAGTTTTTTGACATCGAAACGTGTATTGTTGCACCAGCGTGAGTTTGTGACACCTGCTGCGGTTTGCACGTGCGACTATTTCTGGAAGTTTCTTGCTACGTCATCGAAAAGGAAGAAGGAGCCTCGCTAGAGTTAAGTTTCAACGGGGAATGTATAGCGTGCAGCAATTGAGTCATTGCGTGTAGTAATAACCGCCGCAGCGAAAGGCGAAAAGAACTGCAAAATTGTTGTAGAATCATCGAATAAATAGATTTATTTGTGAATAGATTTTCATTTGTAATCAGTGGAAGAAATAAATTGTTTTTTGTTGGAGTAATATAGTTTAAATTGCAATATTATGTAGCATGAACATCGCACTCCAATATATGACTACGCTTATTCCCATAATAATAGAAAAAATGTCTAGAGGCGGAATTTTCAAGTTTTTGCCTCTCTCTAGGTAATAAAATAATATTTAAATAGTTTATCTCTCTAGTTAGCAACAACATATTTACTTTTTTATACCCTGTAAATACGCATAAAGGTTTATGAGAAACGAAAAAATCTGATGTGTTCATTCACATGAATTCTCTACATCCCTTCAACAAATTCTTTTTAAAAAATTATGCTTCTATTTACTTCATGCTAATCCAGAAAAAACTAGCAGAAATAGTCTTATTACTTGCCTTCTTGTGAGTAGAAGCGAAATAAGGGAGTACCATAAGTAAAAGTGATAGTCAAAAGCTGATTGCTATGTGGTTTTGTTTGTATGGAAACAAACAGCTGACAAATTCCTGAATGAGAAAGGTATAAGTTTTTCAAAGCTGAAACCAAAAACAAGGAATATCTTAAAAACGATCAACTCCATGAAAAAAAATGTATATAACATAAATTGTGTGTTTTAACATGCTCTACATTATTTTGTCCATCACTTATGGTGTAGCAGTTATGCAAAACTCCGTAAAATGCATTCAAGTAAAGTAGTCTTTATACATCTATTTTTGAGAAAATCAATATTTTCGAATTTTTTTTCCGTTTAAAGGTTAGTTTGGGGTGGGGTATCTTTCTCAAAATCTTCGCGTCGCATCCTTGGAGGATATTAAACTTATATACCACGTTTAGTATTTTACCGACTTTTCGTTTTTGAGTTATCGTATTCATAGACACATGGACACATGGACAGATACACATACACAGACACACGGATATTTTTCTCAAAATACTTTTTTTGGATACTTATATTCCCGGTGAAATCTCGGTATCGAATGTTTTGGTGGAGTGTAATACCTTCTGTATACAGTATGTACATAGTACGTGTAGAGAAAGTAAACATGAACAAAGTGACTGAAATCCCAATCATACATTAATAGCAAAAAAAATATCAATATTTAGTTGCAGAATGTTACGGGAACAGGAATGATGCATAAACAGGCTATGTTGTCGTAACATGAAACAATTTATTTATGTGCCATTTATCGTGTACCGCCTGCCTATATTTTAGGGTGTTTATTATGAATAATGAATGAGTTTTGCTTACAAGAACCCGGCACCAACAGCACTTTAATGTTAACCGCTAGTTTTAACCAACTAGTTTTATGCATTACAAAATATTGCGTATATATAAAAAGATGAAATTGACTTTACATTTAGTACAGAAATTACTTTTTTTTATTGTTTTTCAAACCCCATCCTGCAACAAAATTTATAAATGGGAATTAAAGGATCAATGAATTATCAGAAAAAGAAAAAAATTGTATGTGTTCCATTCATAATATTGTTTCTATCCGTTCTTCAAAACAAAAACAAAAAACAAAAACAAAAAAAACTATTCATCCAAATGAATTGTTTTTTCACACAAGCCGTATGTAGGACCAGGAGTTGGATAGATAGAGACAGACTGAAAAACTCAATGCCACAGCTGGTCTCTAGCCGGTTGCTCTACCATTGAGCTACCATGGCAACATACCGACACGCATTAAATTCCTCAACTGACTTTCATATTTTCCGGTAAACCTCTAGGTGATCAAGTTATTTTCAGATACATGCCCCAATGGTGACTTTCAGTGTCGTAAATAGGAGGGCAGTTTTTTTTTTCAACCTCCGATAGGCTATGCATAAAAGACAAGTTCACAGAAAACAATTATTTTATTACTAAAAGTTTTGTACACTTTTCATCATAATCGCCGAAAAGATTGAGATATTTGTCGTACCTGTGCACAAGTTTTGCATTACCAGCTTCAAAAAATGTTGCCGCCAATGATTTCAAATGAGCATTGACGTTGTTTTGAAGATTTTCGTTGCTTTGAAAATGCCACGTCTTCAGTTCAGGGAAAAGGTGAAAGTCGCTGGGTGCCAGGCCAGGAATGTACGGCGGATGATCGAAAATGTCCCATTGAAATTGTTCAAGAAACCGATGGGTTGTGCCAGCAGTGTGTGGACGAGCGTTGTCATGGATCAACACAATTCCTGAAGTCAGCATTCCTCTTCGTTTGTTTTGAATGGCTCTCCGCAAACGTGGTAAAGTACGAATATCTTCAAAAGAACGTCAATGCTCATTTCAAATCATTAGTGGCAACATTTTTTGAAGCGGGTATTGCAAAGCTTGTGCACAGGTACGATAAATGCCTCAATCTTCTCGGTGATTATGTTGAAAAGTATTCATAAGTGTACAAAATTTTAGAAATAAAATAATTATTTTCTGTGAGCTTGTCTTTCATTTATAGCCTATCAGAGGTTGAAAAAACAACGCCCCTCGTACTCTAAGTCTGAGTTTCATAGTTTAACTATTAAGTCCTTTAGTGTTACTTAATTTTTCCACACAAACCGTGTGTAGAACAGGAGTTGCATAGATAGAGTCAAACTGAAAAACTCAATGATATAGCCGGGATTTGATCTCCAGGTGTCTAGCTGGTTGTTCTAAGAGAGCCATAGTTTAAATTTCCGCTATGTCATTGAGTTTTCCAGTCCGACTCTATCTATCCAACTCTTGTCTTATACATGGCTTGTATGGGAAAGGATCCTATTCTTACAAAGATTATTTACCCTACCAATCAAGATAATGAAACTCAAGTTAAGCATTACAGGAATGGGCTTACTAATCAGTTTCTTATAAGCAGAAGAGGAATACACTGGGCCGAAACGATAGTCCAATATTTTAAAGCTGTCGCAATGCGACTGACGTAATTTGGTTCTCTTTCCACTTGCTTCTCATAAAGGCAACCAGGTGACCGCAAGTGGGATTTATGGTGGACAAAGCGGAACAGGGGCGGGTTTTCTCCGGGTTCTCCAGTTTCCCCCGCCATCAAATACCACCGGTGCTTCCATCTTCATTAATTTTATATATAATCGCCTGCTGTGTTATATGTTAACATGATAGGCGTTAAACCATATTAAAATTTTCTCTTTCATGACCAGGAGTAAAACAAAATAAATATGAAACGGATGAGGACTTTCCAATAGAGAAAAATGTAAGTATTTTAAGATGAAACCAAAACACAGAATACCTCGGAAACAGTTGGCTCTATATAAAGCTGTGTATTTTAACCAGATGTACCATGTTGAGTAGAAAGTTCTTTCTTTCTCTTACGGTTTACCAGTTATATAAAAGACATTCTAAATGAAGAGGACTCCTAATAAATTAAGGAAAAACGTTTTATTTACCATGCAAATATGTTTAATATACCGTATTTTAATCAAAATCGTTAGTCACTCTTTATGAAATCGACAATTTCGAAAAACTTTTCTATGTTCACAGTTTGAGGTGGGAAGATTTTTTGAAAATATTCATGTTATATCATTGGAAGATACGAAAGTTAGGTATCTCGTTTAGTATTTAACCGACTCTTTCATTTCGAAAAGCTTCGTGTTATATCATTGGAAGATACGAAAGTTAGAAATCTCGTTTAGTATTTAACCGACTCTTTCATTTCGAAAAGCTTCGTGTTATATCATTGGAAGATACGAAAGTTAGGTATCTCGTTTAGTATTTAACCGACTTTTTCATTTCGAAAAGCTTCGTGTTGCATCATTGGAAGGTACAGTAGCTATATACCTTGTCTTATTTGAGAGTTATGCTAGGCATTGACACGCACACACGTCTTTATATAGGCATATATATTTTTTATTTCTCTACACGTACTATGCATCTACGTAGTGTATAAAAAAGGTATTACATATCGCCCAAAAATTCGATGCCGAGATTTCACCGGAAATAGGTGTTTTAGGTTCCCCTGTATCCAAAAGAAGGTATTTGTAGAAAAAGGTCCGCATGTATGTGTATCAAAAAAGAAAATTTGATAAAATACCAAACTTGGTATATAAGTTTAGTATCTTCAAGGATGTGACAGGAAATTTTTGAGGAATATCCCCCCCACCTCAAAGTATACATTTTCGAACATTTTTATTTTTTCAAAAATGGCTCTAAAGATTTTGATTAACGTACCACATATTAAAGATATTTACATGTAATATAAAATGTGGATCTCATTGAAACACAATTTATGTCATATATATTTTTTTCGTAGACTTGGCCATTTTTAGATATTCCTTGTTATTGATTTCAGGTTTAAAATACTTAAAACGTTTCACATACGGGAATTTGTCAACTTTTAGCAACACAAAGAAGCTGATATCAACCATAAGGTAACCAGTTTTAAACATATTTAACCACCGTTTTAGCCATTTATTCCTTTATTTCCGTTTTATTTACAAGAAAGCATTTCTACTGATGCTTATTTCGATTAGCATGAAGTAGACAGAAGAATAAGCTTTTTAACAATAATTTGTAACAGAGATGTAGAGGGAATCATGTGAATGGAAAACATCAGAATTTTACTTTCTCTAGGCCCGTGTGTACAATGCACATAGGGATAGAGTAATATTGTATTTCACCCAAACATTCGATGTTGAGATTTCACCGGAAATACATGTTTTAGGATCCCCTAAGACCAAAAAAGCATTTTCGGAAACTGGTCCGTGTGTGCGTGTGTATATGTATGTCTGTGGACAGCATAGCTCAAAAACGAAAATACGGTTAAATACCAAACTTAAATACCAAGTTTGGTATCTTCCAAGGATGCGACACTGAGATTTTCAAGAAAATCCCACCGTCCTAATTTTCGAAAATGTTTTTTTCTTAAAAATGTATCAATTTTGATTAAAACACCACATATTAAAGCCATTCCTATCACAAATAAAATGTATCTATGAATTTTCTGTGAATAGCTTCTAAAGACCTGTTTATTATGAATGAATTTTGCTTAATTTGGCATAACTAGTATACCGTAAGAGATAGAAAAAAAAACTGAATAAAATTGTAGGTCCTGTTAAAATACACAAGTTGTGTCATATACATTTTTTTCCTGGAGCTTACCGTTTTCGAGGTATTCCTTGTTATCAATTTCAATTATGAAGTACCTATACTTTTCTCAGACGAGGGTGTCCGTTTTTCTTTTGTTCTAATCCTGGCAAAGAAGCGATTTGCAATGACAATCGCATAACGATAGCTTTTAAAACATTTGACTATCACTTTGGCCCCGTACATTCCCTTAGTTCCAGTCTACTTATAAGGAACTAAGTAATAAAATTCTGTTAATGTTTATCTCGATTAGTGTGGTGTTGAAAGAAGAATTATCTTTTGTAAGAAGCTTGTTTGTTGAGTAGCTAGAGAATGTCGTGTGAGTGTGACACATAATATGTTTTATTCAGGGGCCCTCAAAACATGTAATTTCGGTGAAATCTTGGTATAGAATTGTTGGGTTGAATACATCTTCTGTACCTAATATGAGAATTGTACATGCATGCTAGAGAAAATAATACACCTCGAAAAGCATGACTCAATCAATCAACGGTATAGATTAGTTTAGATTAGATTAGATTAGAAAGCATTCTGTAGGTTCGTTTAGCCAGGAAGCCACTGAACATAGAACTTGTCAAGGCATATACATGTATACATATATTTATATACTATGAAAAAAAAATCTATAAAGCTCTAGTGCTTAAAAGCACGGGTTACAAAAACAGCAGAATAACATATAATCACGCCATTTGCTTTTGAGGCCTGTACGCCACTGAACTATACTTAATGTGCTATATAAAAGCATATGTACTTCATTTTTTTTTTGCACGCACATAGAAACAAATCCTATCAAACATTTGTGTTAAAATGTATAAATAAATATAATTTCATATGTAACACTGATGTAATGTCAGATGAGACATTTTGAGAAAAATTGTGAAATTTTGAGAAAAATCTCCCACCCCAAACTATCCTTTACATGGAATAATTTTAAAAAAGTTTTGGTTCTAACGATGTTGATTAAAATACCGTATATTAAAGATATTTATATGGATAATAAAATGAATATTTTGAATTTTCTGGGAATAGCCTCTTTAAGACCTTTCTATTCTGAATGCATTTTGCTGAATTTGCGTAACTGGTAAACCGTAAGAGCTAAACAGAAATTTACTGCACAAAAAACGTAGTTCACGTTAAGACACGCAATTTGTGTCATATACTTTTTTCGTGGAATTGGCCAATTCGGAGCCACTGCTTGTTATTTGTTTCAGATTAAAAAAACTTAAATTTTTCTCATACGGTAAGTTGTAAATTCCTGGCCCTGCATAGCAACGGATTTCATACACATGATAATCAGCTTTTAAGAGATTTGATTATCGCTTTAGCCTTTGTATTCCCTTATTTTCCTACTACTTACAGGGAAGCAAGAAATTAAGACAATTTATGCTAATGTTTATTTTGATTATCATAAATTACATAGAAAAACATGCATTATAAATATAATTTGTTACAGCGATGTAGAGAAAGTCATGTGAATTCAACACATCAGATTTTAAGTAGTTGTAATATCCGTTTTACTGCTTAAGTCACCAAGGCTGTAGATATTGATAATATTAGGTTCGGCTGATAAATCCCTCAAAGAAAAGAGCATTTAATTTTTTTTTTGCTTTAATTCTCAACATAATCTCCAAGGAAGGCTTATACATTTGTCATAACGGTGTTCTAATTTAATTAAACCATCTCTGTAATGCGATTTCAAGGTCCTCAAAATAACTTAATTCTGTATCAATGACCTCCTCGTTGCTGTGAAATATCCGTCCTTCAAGAATTTTTTGAGGTCTGAGAACTGGGTGCTAGATCTAGCGAATAGAGTGGATGTTCCAGCTATTCCAACTTTAATTCAAACATTTTCCCATTGCAATAACTGGACGATGGGCCGGAGCATTGTCGTGATGAAACAAGATTTTTTTTGCCAAATGTAGTCTTTTTTACTTTCTCTACACGTACTATGCATATACTGTATAGAAAAGGTATTGCAATGCACCCAAAAATGGATACCGAGGTTTCACACGAAATACAAGTTTTGGGTGCCCCTGAATACAAAAAAAGCATTTTTGTAAAAAGATCTGTCTGTTTGTCTGTCTGTCTGTCTGTCTGACATTCTGTGTGTTTGTGTGTGTATGTGTGTGTGTGTGTGTCTTTGGACAGCATAGCTTAAAAAAGAAAAGATACTTAATACCAAACTTGGTATTTAAGTTTGGTATCTTCCAAGGATGCGACACGAAGATTTTCAAGAAAATCCCCCCCCCAATACCTTTTACAGAACTTCTTTCGACAATTTTGATTTTCTCAAAAATGGCTCTAACGATTTTGATTAAAATATCGTATATTAAAGACATTTTCCTGACAAATAAAATGTATATCTTGAATTTTCTGGGAATAGCCTCTGAAGACTACTTTATTCTGGATAAATTTTACGGAATTTTGCATAACTGCTAAACTTTAAGAGATGGACAAAAAGTTACAATAAATGTAGAGGACGTTAAAACACACAGTTTTTTATGTACATTTTTTCGTGAAATTGAATGTTTTTTAGATATTCTTTGTTTTTGGTTTCAGCTTTGAAAAACATACTTTTCTCATAATGGAATTTGTCAACTCCTGTCCATACAAATAAAGGGACTTCAGGCACATAGCAACCAGCTTTGGACTATCACTCTAACCTATGGTTATTTCGTTTCTACTTACAAGGAAGTAAGTAATAAGACTATTTCTGCTAATTTTTTCTCGATTAGCATAAAGTAAATAGAAGAATGTGAAGCAGAGGTGTAGAGAAAGCCACGTGAATGGCACACACCAGATTTTGTTTACACATCATCACTCAAACGTTGCAGTAAGCTTGCATAGTAGTCAGCACCAATGATACTTTTACCTTTTCCAAGTAATCAATAAAAACACTTCCCTGCGCATTCCAGAAAACACTCGCCTTAACCGTGTTAGCTGAAAAAATTGACTGTCTTTTTTGGAGTTGGTTCACCTGGCGCAATCCACTGTTTTGACTGTGATTTACTTTCTGGAGTGTAGTGATGTATCCAAATTTTATCCATGGTAATAAGCAGTCTCAAAAATTCACTGGGAGTTTTACGGTAGAGCTCCACATTCTTACCAGAAACAGTTTTCCTTTGCAACTTTTGATCAGGCACCCATCTTGCACAGACCTTGTGAAAGCACAAAACATTACTTAAAGTATTACCTGCACATTCCTTTGATATGTTTACAGCCACTGCTATCTCAAACAACTTTAATCTGCGGTCTTCCAGGACTAAACGATGAATTTTTTCAGTGATCTCTGGAGTTGTCACTTCTACAAGGCGTCCAGAGCGAGGCTCATCACTAGTGCTCGTTTTAAACTCTGCAACCCACCTTTTAATCATTGAATATGAAGAGGCAGAGTCTTTCAGTGTCTGTCCATTTCCTCCTTAATTTCTTTAGGCCTTAAGCCTTCCAAATGGAAGTGGCCTAGTGGCGCCATATCTGTGTGAGGCCTGGGACTTATTAGCCGACCCTCGTGTCATTGTTGATTTTTTTAAATAATTAAGATCATAAATGAAACTGTATTAAAACTGCACATCAAACTCAATATTCTGATATTGTTAAAACAAATAAACTAATTATTTTTCCTTTCTCACATATTCAATTTCTCAATATGACATTAATATCCTTCTTTTAATAAAACCCTTGGTTTACATATATTAACGTCTTAACAGCCTCGGCCACGTGTAACAGCATCAGTCTGGTGTGGATGTCACAGACGGTACTCAAAATTGGTACCGCGGCTTCACGAAGTAGGAACATGCGGAGGGGCAAGCATTTATCAACAGCAACTGTGCTATTATTTAAATCAAGCACGCAGGATGCAGATACGAAGGACAATAGATAACAAACGCGGCAATGATAAATGTTATCGCATTTTCTGTTAGCCTGGTGTTATTTTACTGTACGCTCACTTCGTTCTGCTGGCCGGTAGCTTTTATCTTCCGCTGCCCATTAAAAATACAAATGTTAAATGTGCCCTATATGCAGAACAGAACTCTGTATTGGGAGATTTATCGCAATATTACAGAGCTTAAAACAGTATTAATTATTACGGCTTTCTAATTTCTGTCATTTAGTTGAACTAAAATTATATTACTTAGGTCGTCTCCTTAGCGCGGTAGTAGCCCGGCTGCTTACCAAGCGAGAGACCTGGGTTCGATTCCCGGTACCAGCGTGGGGAATTCTCCCCCGTTAGGACACCTGGAACGGGGTGCACTCAGCCTCGTGAGGGCCCTCGGAGGCCAATTGAGCTACTTGATGGAGACGACCGCATTAACCGGCCGGGAGGGTTCTTTACCTCCAATACTGCACCCCAACCATGACGTCCGTGATGAACCGAGATGCGGGACGCAGCGGCCGGGCGGTAGGCCAAGGTTCCTTGTGAGCTGTCGTGCCATGGAGTTATTTTATTGCTTACTTAGTCCTTTGTGCAATTATTCTCGTGGATCCCATCAAAATTGATGTCTTTATTATAAACACTCAACTCTCAAGTCTTTGCAACCATGGAGAAAAAATCTTATGTGTTACACTCGCATGACTTTTACAACTCTTCTACAAACTTCTTATATAAGATTAATCTTCTTTCTGCACCTTGCTAATCGAGATAGTCATTAGCAGAGTGTTCTTAGTTTCTTGTAAGTAGTAAGAAAATAAGGGAATACACTAGGCTAAACCGATACTCAACTGTTATAAGATCTTTCGTTATGCCATTGTCATTGCAAAACCTTCCTTGCATGGCCAGGAGCAAAACATATGAATAAAACGGACTTCAGTATTGAAATAAACACAAAAAAAGCTACCACCATAACAAAAATAAAAAGGACAGAGTGTATGCTTTGACATGATCTAATTTTCTGTGCAGTAAGTTACGTTTAGCAGTTAAGTAAAATTCGGCAAAATTCATCCAGATTAAGGAGGCCTTCAGAGGCTTCCCAGAAAATTCAAGAGAAACATTTTATTTGGGATATAAATATTTTTAGTGTACGGGATTTTAATCTGAATCGTTAGACCCATTTTTTAGAAAATCAAAATTTTCCATGTAAAGGGTAGTAGGGGTGGGGAAATTTTCTTGAAAATTTTCCTGTCGCACCCTTGGAAGATACCAAGCCTAAATTCCATGTTTGGTATTTAACGGTCTTTTCGTTTTAGAGCTATAATGTCCACATGCAGACGCGTGCGCACGCGCGCACACACACACACACACACACACACACACATGCACACACAAAGAACTTTTTTCTGAAAATGCTCTTTTTGGATTCAGGGGGTCCTCAAACATGTGCTTCCGGTGAAGTCTCGGTATCGTATTTTGGGTGCATTACAATATGTGTATAGTACGTGAAGAGAAAGTAAAAATTTAAACATTGATTTCCTATAATGACAAAATGGCATTTATTGATAATAAAATAGTTTATAATATGCCTGTTTAATCGTTTGATTTACTCAAAACTAGAAGAACTGCTTCTATGGTCTGAAGATTAGCATGCTAGTGTCCAAATCCGGAGGTACCTGGTTCGATTCCTCAACGGATGGTGGCTGTTCTTAGGGCAGGATTATTCCACGTCTACCCCAAAATTTGGAGTATAAGTCAGCGTGTAAACGTGAAGCTGTATATCACGCGAATTTAATTAATCATAATTAAAACCAAAAGTTAAAACCTCAACGATTAGCAAAATAATTATCAAGTAAATGTAATTGTAGATATGCAGTTATTCCAAAATAAAACCACCTAAATGACCTTAAATGCTTAAAGGAAACAGTTATGAAATAAAATAAATTAGAAAAACGCTGTCAACATTGATGCATTATACTAAAGATCATTGTCATGCTGTAAAGTATGAAACGGATTATCGCCCAGGTGAATAAGCGCATAACCAATATTTGTAATTGATTAAATTGTTTTGGTTAATTAGTAAGTAAGATATAATGTATTTATTGTATATTGGATGTTCAGAGAGATTATTCCTGGAAAGCGTTTCTAACTTCCACCCGAGAGTTCTCAAGCGATGAATTCAGTTGTTTACGCTAGTTCTTTGTATATTGCAAGAGGGGAAAGACGCTATTGTGTGATCACGTCTCCGCAAGAGAAAGTGAAAATGACACATAAACCGGGGAACCACAAGGAAATTTAGGCCAAGAATCACGTGAAAAACGCATTGACCAATTACAATTAATCACGTCACGGCAGAAGCGCAAACCAAGCTACTTTTGGCGCAAAAAATGGGCCAATAAGATTACGAGTTGAGGGTTTTGCGCATGGGTACAATTTGCTATAAATATTCGCCGTAATTTTTAGGCAGTTGAGAATTAACTCCAAGGGGAGATCTGTGACACCCAAAACGAGTGCACGCGCGAGTTAGCAGAGTTATTATAATGAGTGACGCAGTTGAGATGTAACTCCAAGGGGAGATCCGTGACACCCAAAACGAGTGAACGTGCGAATTAGCAGAGTTATTAAAGTGATTGAGGCAGTTGGAATGTAACTAACTACACGTAGAATCTGTGATGCTCGAAACAAGAACCCTCGTATATATAGTAAAGTTATTACAGTGATTCACACAGTTGAAATAAATGTCACGCATAACCTGCGACATCGGAAACAAGAAAGCCACAGCAGAAATTCAAAACGTCTAATTATTCTGCACGTAACAGTTGCACTCGTCGCCGCATAAAGTTTAGTTACCTTCATGCGCGTTACGCCCTTGTTCGAGGGAAATTATCGAAACTCAATCGCGCCAGTAACATTCTCGGGAACGCTTGAAAAAGAAATGAACCTTGATTGAACGAAAAGTGCCGACGTTATTTAAGTTAATTCCCGTCCCACTCCCTAGAGATCACCGTTGCTAAATACCAAAGCTAGATATAAATAGGTCTCAATTGCCGTCGCTGAGCCCACCAATAGCCGAGGAGCATCGAGAATCGACTTTAGCAGCTTCAACGCCGGAGAGAGAACCAGTCGTCGCTGCGCAGCCCAGCACCACCAGGTACGTCCACCAGTTTCCGCCTCATTTATCATGGAGTAATTTTTATAAGAAAACAAACAAACAAAAACAAACAAAAAGTAATCCTTAATAACGCCGCACCCCATCATTCTTAAATCAAATGAGAAATTATTTTACAAAAATTCGATTTTCATAATTACAATATACGAAATGCATATTTCTTATCCACTGAAAATCATAAGCTCACAAAAATGAAAAATCAGCTGCATATTCTGGCATTGTGCTTTTTAAGAAATTACCGTTACATATACCAAAACCTGATGTGTTCCATTCACATGATTTTCTCTACATCTTTGCAACAAATTATTATTAAAAAGCCTATGGTTTTATTTCCGTCATGCTAATTGATAAAAAGTTTGCAGAAATAATCTTATTACTTGCTTCCTTGTGAGTAGAAGCAAAATAAGGGAGTACCATAGGTTAAAGTGAAGTCAAAAGCTGGTTGCTATGTGACTGAAGTTCCTTTGTTTGTATGGACAGGAGTTGACAAATACCTGTATGAGAAAATTATGTTTTTCAAAGCTTAAACCTATAACAAGGAATATCTTAAAAAAATTGTGTGTTTTAATGTGCTCTACATTTTGCGTGTGCCATCTCTTACGGTTTAGCAGTTATGCAAAATTCCATAAAATTCATTCGGAATAAAGTGGTCTTCAGAGCCTATTCCGATAAAATTCAGAATATGTTTTTATTGTCAGGAAAACATCTTTACCTTACGATATTTTAATCAAAATCATTAGAGCCATTTTTGAGAAACTCAAAATTTTCGAAAAAAGTTCCATGTAAAGAGTAGTTGGGTGTGAGGGAGTTTCTTGAAAATCTTCGTGTCGCATCCTTGGAGGATACAGAAAACTTAAATACCAAGTTTGTTATTTAACGGACTTTGTGTGTGTGTGTGTGTGTGTGTGCATAGCTCAAAAACGAACACACACACGGACCTCTTTCCAAAAATCCTTTTTTTTTATTAAGGGGGACCCAAAACATGTATTTCTGGTGAAATCTCGGTATGAAATTTTGGGTGGAATGCAATACCTCCTCTATATACTATGTAGATAGTACGGATAGAGAAAATAAGAAATAGTAGATAAATTAGTGCGAAATATTTTGTTTACAAAAATGTTATATTGCATTAGATTAGAAAGCATTCTATGGGCTCATTTAGGCCAGGAAGTCACTGAACATACAAATTGTTAAGAGATATACATGTTTACATATGTTTATATACTACAAAAACAACAAAAACAACGCATAAAGCTCTAAAACAGCAGGATATACATATATTCACATTGTTTGGCTTTTCAGACCTGTACGCCACATCACTATATTTAATGTGCTCCATAAAAACGTATGTACTTCTTTTTTGTATGCACATAAAAACAATGAGCATCAAAAATTAGTGCTAAAATGTATAAATAAATATAACTTTATTATGTAATGTCAGATTTTAGTTTTCTAAATATCGACATAATAAGAACTACTAGTAAAAAAAAAAGTAAAATATGATTACTGTATTATGTACTCTCCTAAGTGCATAAATGTCAACAAATTACAATACAAATTTTATAGAATTTACAATGCAAAAATCCACAAATTTTACCACTAGAGTGTAAAATATCAAAGGATCAGGCTTTACATATCTTGTCATTGCCAAATACTAAAAAATGCATTTGAAACATTCGTGCAATTCAAAGTATACAGCAGTTTAATTTGAGTATAAGACACACACACTAATATGCACAAAATGCAATACATTATAATATTTATAAATACAACGATTATTACAGAGTAAAATGATTTGTTGCAAATATTGAGTGACGGGGGAAACCCGAGGACCCGGAGAAATCCCGCCTAGACGCCACTTTGTCCACCACAGCTCCCACATGCAGGATCCCAGCCCGGCTAGGTGGGAGGCTCGTATATTACTAAAGAGAAGCCTTAAAGCCATGACTATCTTGATTGTTTCATAATATACTCCTTTCTGGAAGCAAGAAAGATTAGCTTGGGACGGTGAATTATCTCTTTTGCCTAGTATTAATGTTATGAATTTCCATGTTTGTTATCATTTTAAAATGGATAATATATGAACACGTGGTAAGGTGAGTATGCCCAAAGGGCATAAGAGGTAATGTATTGTTACGCACACTACTAAAAATAAAACCACTGCTGTTAATAAAAACAGAGGGAAATAATGAATACCGTCTGCAATTATAATAATGGCATTTTGTTGGAATAAAAGCTTCGAGTCATTGTTATTAAGTACATATGACTGTAAATACACTCAAAGTTATATTTTCCTACGGCCTTAATGTAGAATATTTTCATTAAGTTAGTATGTACATAAGTTATTAAATAATGTAATAAAATGTATATGTTTACACCAGCTGCCTTACCCAATTCTCTATCGTTAGCTTTTTAAACTCAAATGGTGATTTAATTAATTTAATTTACCTTCCTCCATTTCATGTGAAGTTTTCTACATTTTGTTATTACTTTCTATATACGTACTATGTACATAGTGAATTGAAGAAGTATTGTATTCCACCTAAATATTCGATGTCGAGATTCCATCGGAAATACATGTTTTAGGACTCCCTGAATCCAAAAAAAAAAGCATTTTCAGAAAAAGGTCCGTGTGTATGTGTGTGTGTGTCTGTGGACACCATAGCTCAAAAACGAAAAGACCGTTAAATACTAAACTTGGTATTTAGGTTTGGTATCTTCCAAGGATGCGACACGGAGATTTTCAAGAAAATCCCCCCACCCCCAACTGCGCTTTACTTGGAAAAAGTTTCGAAAATTTTGATTTTCTAAAAAATGGTTCTAACGATTTTGATTAAAATCCCGTATATTAAACATATTTACATACCAAATAAAACGCATATCTTGAATATTCTGGGAATAGCCTCTGAAGAGCTCTTTATTCTGGATGAATTTTGCTAAATGTTGCTTAACTGCCAAACAGTAAGAGATAGACAAAAACTTACTACACAGAAAATGTTGATCTGATCAAATCACACACTATATGTCCACTACATTTTTGTTGCGGAGGTAACCCTTTCTGAGATATTTCTTGTTTTTTGTTTCAATTGTGAGTACTTATTCTTTTCTCAGACAGTAAGTGTCCGATTTGCTTTTGTTCTACTCCTGGCCAAGCAAAGAAGCGATTTGCAATGATAATCGAATAACGACAGATTTTAAAACATTTGACTATCGGTTTAGCCTAGTGTATTCCCTTAATTGCTTTCTACTTATAAGGAACTAAGTAGTAAGAACATTCTGCTAATGATTATCTCGATTAGCAAGGTGCAGAAAGAAGAAAAATCTTATGTAAGAAGTTTGTAGAAGAGCTAGAGAAAGTCATGTGAGTGTAACACATCAAATTTTTTTCATTCCCTTTACCACCTCCCACCTGTATTCGTGGCAATTTAAGTGTATATATCAATTTTTTGGGAATAGCTTCTGAGTACCTTTTCTTTCTGACTGACTTTTACATAACTGGTAAAACATCTAAAGATAAACAAAAACTTACTAAAAAAAATCTGATGTGTTACACTCACATGACTTTCTCTAGGTACTCTACAAACAAACCTCCTACAAAAGATAATTCTTCTTTCAACACCATGCTAATCCAAAACTTTATTACTAAGTTCCTTATAAGTAGACTGGAACTAAAGGAATGCACTAGGCTAAAGTGATAGTCAAATGTTTTAAAAGCTGTCGCTATGCGAGTGTCACTGCAAATCGCCTCTTTGCTTGGACAGGTGTAGAACAAAAGAAAAGCGAACACTCCCGTCTGTGAAAGGTATAAGTACTTCACAACTGAAACTAATAGCAAGGAATAACTCTAAAACTGCAAGTTCCACGAAAATAATGTATATGACATAGCTTGTCTATTTTAACGAGATCTACAATTTTTGTATAGCAAGTTTTCTTCTATCTCTTACGGTTTGCTAGTTATTCTAAATTAAGCAAAATTCATCCAGAATAAACAGGTCTTTAGAAGCTATTCCCAGAAAATTCAAGATATACATTTTATTTGTGATAGAAATGGCTTTAATATGTTATATTTTAATCAAAATCGTTAGAGCCATTTTTAAGAAAAAAAAAATTCGAAAATTTTCCCATGTAAAGGGTAGTTAGGGGTGGGGGATTTTCTTGAAAATCTTCGTGTCGCATCCTAGGAAGATACCAAACGACTTTTCGTTTTTGAGCTATGCACACACACACACATAGACAGAGAGACACATACACACATGGACTTGTTTCTGAAAATGCTTTTTTTGGACTCAGTGGGTCCTAAAACATGTATTTCCGGTGAAATCTCGACATCGAATTTTTGGGTGGAATACAATACTTCTCTATCCCTACGCACATTGTAGATTATACATAGTACTATGCTAGAGAGAGTAAAAAATCATGTGTTCCATTCACATGACTTTCTCTGCATCTCTGCATAGTCTTATTACTTGCTTCCTTGTAAGTAGAAGCTAATTAAAGGAGTACAATAGATTAAAGTGATAGTCAAAGTCTGGTTGCTATGTGACCGAAATTCCTTTGTCTGTATGGACAGGAGTTGAAAAATTCCTGCATGAGAAAGGTATACATTTTTCAAAGTTGAAACCAATAACAAGGAATGTCTCAAAAACGATTAACAGATATAAATTGTATGTTGTTACATGATCTAGATGTTTTGTGTTGCAAGTTTATGTCATGTCTTACGGTTTATCAGTTATGCAAAATTCAATAAAAATAATCCAGAATAAAGGTCTGGAGAGGATATTTTCAGAAAATTCAAGATGTACATTTTATTTGGCATGTAAATATCTTCAATATAAGAGATTTTAATCAAAATCGTTAGAGCCATTTTTGAGAAAATAAAAATATTCGAAATAACTCCCATGTAAAGTCTAGTTTGTGGTGGGAGTATTTTCCTGAAAACCTTCATGTTCAAACCTAAATACCAAGTTTTTTTTTGATTCAGGGTACCCAAAACATGTATTTCCGGCGAAATCATGATATCGATTTTTGGAAGGAATGCAATACCTTCTCTATACACTGTGTGCATAGTACGTGTAGAGAAAGTAAAAATTTAGATTTAAGATTAAAACAATTTTTGCTCCACAATTTAAGTAAGTATCTACACGTTTGAGCTATATGCTATCCGCTTTGCTTTGTAATACATTCTAAATGACGCACAACGTGACTCCTTTGTCATATCCACGGACTCGACGAGAGCCTTGTTGGTATAAAAACACAAAACTTCTTCGCCTTTCTCCTTGATTGCAGAACAGTAGTACTAGATGTGATCAAAAAGTTTCCGGAATGGTTTCGCAACAATGCTGATGCTGAGATTTCTTTAAGTCTAACCCAGACGGTGCATGCAGCGTTCCTTCCCGATAAAAATGAGAGGTCACGTGACTTCCTGTGACCATGTAGTGACGAGGTAGACCCTCTGAAGTGAACACGTGTTTTGCATGTGCTGCGATTTTTCCGCGTAGCAAAAATGTCAGATTACAAAGAACACAAAACAAACATCAAATTTTGCTATAAAACTGCGACAGAAGCCTATGAAACGTTAAGAACAGCTTTGGGGAGGAAGCTATGGGCAAAACTCAAGCATTTGAGTGGTTCTCGAAATTTGAAAGTGGTGTGACATCAGTTAAAGGTGCAGATCGTTCCAGCAAAACTGATGAAAATATCAATCAGGTGAGAGAAATGGTCTTAAATGATAGACGCATTACAATAAGAGAACTTTCTCACTCATTAAGGGAGAATGTGCGAGGCAAACGGCCGGAGAAATGGAGGAGTGGTGACTGGTTCCTGCATCATGACAATACGCCCGCGCACGAAGCTCTTTCTGTTCGCCAATTTTTGGATAAAAATAGGATGAATACTGTTTCCCATCTCGTCTATTCTCCAGATTTGGCACTAGTGGACTTTTTATTTTCCCGCGACTTAAAATGCGGCTCTGTTTTGAGGACATTGATGTCAGCCATCGCGAAACGCAGAAGGCTCTGAACATTTGAAAGAAGAGAATCCAGAGGTGCTTCCAGCAGTGGCAGAAGCGCTGAGACAAGTGTATCAACTCCCAGAGGTGCTTCCAGCAGTGGCAGAAGCGCTGAGACAAGTGTATCCACTCCCAAGGAGACTACTTCGAGGGTGGCAGTGCAGATTAGACAAAACAAAATGTTGTGTAGTATTTATGACGTCATTCCGGAAACTTTTTGATCACACCTCTTATACAGATACCCGATACATTTAACAAAGATCCGATGTGTTACACTCACATGACTTTCTCTAGCTGCTATACAACCAAACTTCTTACAAAAGAATATTCTTCTTTCCACAAAATGCTAATCAAGATAAATATTAGCATAATGTTCTTAGTACTTAGTTCTTTATAAGTGGAGAGAAACTAAATGCATTAGGCTAAAGTGATAGTCAAATGTTTTTATATCTGTCGTTATGCAATTTTCACTGAAATTCGCTTCTTTGCTTAACCAGGAGTAGAGCAAAAGAAAATCGGACACTTCCTTTCAGAGAAAAGTATAAGTACCTCACAATAAAATGGAATATCTCGGAAACGGCTACCTCCACAACAAAAACGAAAAGCACATAAACTGTGTATTTTGACGAGATCTACATTTTTGCGCATTAAATTCTTGTCTATAATTTACGGTTTAACAGTAAAGCAAAATTTGGCAAAATGCATACCGATTAAAAAGGTCTTCACAGGTTATTAACAGAAAATTCAATATATACATTTTATTTGTCAGGTAAGTACCTTTAATTTACGATACTTTAATCAAAGTCGTTAAAGCCATTTTGAAGATTTCAAAAAAATTTCCACGTAAAGGGTAGTTTGGTGTGGGGGGATCTTTCTCAAAAGCCTCATGTCACATACCTGGAAGATACTAAACTTAAATACCAAGTTTGGTATTTTACCGACTCTACCTTTCTGAGTTATCGTGTTCACAGACACACGGACACACAAACGCGCACATTTTTCTGAAAATGCTTGTTGGGGATACAGGGGATCCTAAAACACATATTTCCGGTGAAATCCCGGTATGGAATTGTTGGTGGAGTGCTGTACCTTCTCTATACACTGTGTACATGTAGAGAGAGTAAAAGCTATTCAAAGTTTATATGGAGATAAACAATAATAATCGAAATAAATGGAAAACAAACCAAAGAAATTAGAGATGTGGTGTAAAACAAGAGTGTAGCCTTTCCACAGCATTTTAAATATACATTTAGACGGCATTCAAGATGAACGCGCACAAGCATTTCATAAGGGACTAAAATTAGACGAAATAAAACACTGAACGCATTATGTTTTGCTGACAATATAGTAATACTTTATGATAGAGAAGACTGCTTAAAAATCAGCTTATCAATTAAATAATATATGTAAGAAATATAATGCGATAATTTCAAAATAAAAAATGGCATTCCATGGAAGGTACCCAGTAAGAACAAAAATCTGAAGCGTTAGACTTACATGATTTTCCCTACCTGTTCTACAAACTTCTTACACAAGAAGATTAATCTTACGAAAGATTATTCTTCTTTCTACACCATGCTAATCAAGATAATCATTAGCAGAATGTTCTTATTACTTAGTTTCTTATAAGTAGAAAGAAACTAAAGGAATACGCTATGCTAAAGCGATGGCTGTTTTAAAATGAGCCGTTATGCAATTGCCGTTGCAAATCGCTTCCTTGCTTGGCCAGGAGTAGAACAAATGAAACACGGACACTTCCCGTCTGAAAAAAAGTTAAGTACTTTACAAATAAAACCCATAACAAGGTATACCTCAAAAACGGTCAACTCCACGAAAAAAAATGTACATAACATAAGTTGTGTCTTTTAAGTGCTCTAAATTTTTGTGTGGTAGCTTTTGTCCATCTCTTGCGGTTTAGCATTTATGCAAAATTCCGTTAAATTCATCGAAAATGAAGTAGTCTTCAGAGGCTATTCCCAGAAAATTCAAGATATACATTTTATTTGGGACATAAATATCTTTAATATATGGGATTTTAATCAGAATCGTTAGAACCATTGTTAGAAATTCAACATTTTCGAAATTATTTCCATGTAATGGGTAGTTTGTGATGGGGGAATTTTCTTGAAAATCTTTGTGTCGCATCCTTGGAGGATATCAAACCTAAATGCTAAGTTTGGTATTAAACTCTTTTCGTTTTTGAGCTATGCTGTCCACAGACACACACACGCGGAACTTTTTGTGAAAATGTAGTTTTTGGATTCAGGGGGACCCAAAAAATGTATTTCCGTTGAAACCTTAGTTTCGAATGTTGGGGTGGAATACAATACTTCCTCTATACACTATGTGTATAGAACGTGTAGAGAAAGTAAATATGGCGATAGAAGATAAAATGTTGGAACATCTTTCACATTTCCAGTATTTGGGCTGCGAAATGCAGAAGAAAGAAAATGCAGAAATATCAATATATATTTGTGGAACAATCCGACAAACACTGAGGAACTAAGTTTGAAAATAAATGCAGCTAATATTTTACTCAACGATGGCACTACCAATGGTTGGAGGTGAGGTAGGACTCCTAAAGAGAAAAGATAAAAGCAAAATTCAAGCAGTGGAAATGGGCTTCCTACGGGCGTATACGGGAAGAACATATTAGAAACGAGAATATTAGAGAGGAGTTAAAGGTACAACCACTTCTTCAATCATATAAGGGCATAGAAACACTTATATAAAGCAGCTGCAAAGCATGTCAGAGAATAGGATACCAAAGATGGCATTTATGTATACTCCTGGAGGAAGAAGATCGGTAGGAAGACCAAGAAAACACTGGGATGAACAGATGTGAGATCGGAATAGGCCTAATACGTGAAAGAAGAAGATGATGATGATGATGATGGTGATGGTGACAAAAGAGCAACTGAATCTGGTAAATATATCAAATTTATCTAGGCTCAATTTCACGTCGACTTTCAAGAAAACGAGGCAGCTGAAGAGGCCATTAAGCATTCTCCAAAGAACTGTAGAATATCACACTGTGACCTCCTCGGTTATATCCTCAAAAAGTGCATGCAAATGTGAAAGCAGCAATGGAACAACTCATCTACAAGTAAGCTTCATGACTTCTACGCCCTTAGCTCTCCTAAATACCCAGTGATTTCCCTTTTTTGAAATGATTAAGTTGCTCTCACATGATTATGCACACGACACACATCCATCACTCATTTGGGCCTTATATGAGGGTCAGTCAATAAGTAATGGCTTCTATGTTTTGTCTATTGAACTAAGTAAGTTATGTGAACAATTTTTTAAGTTCTGCACAATGCCTCAAACCTTCTTCTCCATTCCACTGCAATAGGTACTTCATGGGCCTACCAGTGACAGCACTGCTTCCTGTTGCAGAATGGCTGACATTGATGTTCGCATTAGACAACATTTTGTTATTGAATTCTTGAATGTGGAAAGTGAAACGCCCATTCGCATTCATGAAAGGTTCACAAAGGTGTATGGTGATGCAACAATGGATGTCAGCACGGTTAGAAGATGGGTTCGTCATTGTAATGAAGCTGAAGGGCCTACATGTTGGCTGATGTAGACCGGTGACTGCAGTGACTCTACGCAACATTGAGCGAGTGGATGAGATCATTCAAGCTGACCAACGGATAACAACGGATGAATTGTGTTGCATTAAGTCTCTCAGTAAAGGTAGTGTAATGACAATAATCCAGGAACCGGGGTACTCAAAAGTGTGTTCGCAGTGGTTAACCCGAATGTTAACCGAGCAGAATAAGGAGACACGAAAAACAATAGCCTCGGAACTTTTGCAGTGCTTTTTGGAGGGATAAGGAAGCTCATTGCAGGATTCACTTTCCAGATGCAGAGGCCGTGAAAAATCTGTTCGTCAATGACTTCGGAAGCAACATTATGCATTTTAGTACACAGGAATGCATATTCTTATTAAAAGATGGACTAAAACTGTGGAAAAGGATGGGGATTACATTGAAAAGCGACAATTTAATCCTCAATGTTGTAGTTTTCATATTATGTAAACAATGTTTAATTTTATTGCAAATTAAGAGAGTAAAAAAATAGAAGGCATTAGTTATTGACTAACCGTCGTATTTCATGATCCGCCTTCATCTTGTAAACCTCTGTAATTCTTCACACACTGCTCCACATGTGTTTTTAACTTGTACATCATCATACAAATGCAAGACGAAATTCTGAAGTTCCTGACAATATGTGCGACACCATTAGCAATCCAGTATATCAGGAATAATACTTGAATATATTAAGTAACAACATGCTATATGACAAACAGTAATGTCTGAATGGTGCTCATTTAGAATACAATTATATAATATAGGCAATGGTTTATATCTGCATCCCTTAGGAGCGCCGTGGTCGAGTGGTTAGACTACTCGCCTCTCACCTAGACGGCCGGGGTTTGATCCCAATCGACCGCATGTGAGATTTGTGGTGGACAAAGCGGCGCTGGGGCGGGTTTTCTCCGGGTACTCCGGTTTCCCCCGCCATCGCATTCCACCGGTACTCCATCATCATTCATGTATCATCAGTGTCACCACCTGCGGTGCCATAAGTAGTTAAAGCGGGCGTTAAACACTACCAAAAAATCCCTTTGGAGTCGCAATATGACCAGAATTGAAGTCAAAATAAATTAAAAAGGAGTTTTCTGTTAGTGTTTATTTCGATTAGCATGAAGTAGCGAGAGCAATAAGCTTCTGTTTCAGAATATGTAGACAAAGTCAGGTGCCTGAAAAGCATAATGTTTTTATGTATATATTAAACAATAAAGTTTTTGTTCAAGATAAAGTTTTCGGTAAGCATTTAAGTGGCTTAATAACAAGATAAGAATAGCAAACATAATAAGAATAACGTAAATCAATTTACCTGAAACAGTGATATTTGAATAATCCAATATATTAAAGAATCAAATTATTAAAAAGATGAGGAACATAATATCTAAACTTAAGATGTATTTAAGTATTTAATAGTGTCACGGAAACGAAGTAGTATCTTCCAGGAATGCGACGCGAAGATTTTGAGAAAACCCCGCCGACCCAAAGCTAACCTTTACTTGGAAAAAAGTTCAAAAATGTTGATTTTCTGAAGAATGGCTGTAAAGATTTTGATTAAAATACCATATATTAAAGATACTTATATGGCCAATAACATATATATCTATAATTTTCTGGGAATAGCCTCTGAAGATCAGTTTATTCTGAATGAATATTGTTCAATTTTGCGTAACTGTTAAACCGTAAGAGAAAGACAAAAACTGACTTCATAAAAAATGTAGAACACGTTAAAAAAATGTAGAACACGTTAAAACACACAGTTTGTACCATATACGTTTTTTTTTTTTTTTTTTTTTTTTTTTTTGTGAAACTGATCACTTCTGAGATATTAAATAATTTAACTTTTCTCACGCGGTAAGTTGTAAACTCCTGGTCCTACATAGGAACGGATGGCATCCACATGGCAACCAGCTTTTAAAAGATTTTACTATCGTTCTATTCTTGTGTATTCCTTTATTTTCCTTCTAATTACAAGAAAGTAAGTAATTAAGACAATTTCTGCTAATGGTTATGTCGATTATCATAAAATAGATAGGAGGATAAGCTTTTTTAACAATAATTTGTTAAGTCGATGTAGGGAAAGTCATGTGAATGGAACACGTCAGATTTTTAGATTATATACCTCACCTGTAAATTTTTATCATCATGTTTAAACATCCTATTTAAGAGGTGGAAAATTAATGTCCTAATGCAAAGGCTTTAGCAGTGTTTTGTGAGCATTTATAACTGTTTATGTTATTACAGCTAACTTTTCTGGCCTTTTAATATCTGAGGTCATATAAGCCACATAGTTGAATTCTATGTCATCAGCTTGAATAAACTGTTGATAGGAGGCCTCAGACGCGTAGTCGCCTCCCTCGTTTAGGTAATTTGCTGTGGTTTATTTTTCTATAATGTGGACTTTTTCCACCTTGCAGATGCTGCTCTGTAGTGTATATGAACTCCTCAATTGCATAGAGGTATTTTTCACCATTTACTTCATAAAGATTTGAAGATGTATTTTCGCCCCGCGTTTGGGACCCAAGTATGAAGAGTTGAAATGCGCACCACGTTACAGAGCTAAGTATGAAGCATTATAATGTTGGCCCCGTGCTCAGATGTGTGATGCCGTTGGCGGTGCTTAAAGATTCACTCCATCATTTTCTTCCCAGGATGCAACATAATATCCACAAGTGTTACACAATGGAAAAATACTCTTTTCCAAACTAAAAGGGACTTCACCGCCACATGTAGCTCGTACGTGCCTGGACAAAAGAGCATTTGCTAACAATGAAAACCTCTCATCCACTTTCCAAGTTTGGCGTAAACAACTCTCAACTGCTCTTACTAGAAGCTAATGTTTACACTCTCAACACATGAAATACACACTGATAAGTAATTAATACAATTACAATGGTTACTATAGAGAAACCAAATAACGGTCTCAGAATTCACCTCACAGTGGAATTTGATATACAATATTTAAATTTCCAGACTGGTATTTACTAAGCAGCTGAGAGAAACCGTAAAAATACCCTAACAGAGATATTCATAACGAGATTTGAACCCGAAACCCATAGGATGCATTGTTTCGTAGCGCAGCTGAACCGCTTTAAATTTTATTACTGCTAGATTAACTGCTCAAATCTGCCAAAATGCCTGACACTCCTTAACTAAAAACTGAAATTTAATTCCATTTAATTGCGAGGCAAATGAGTGGCAAAAGCCCTTCCGGATTAGCGGGGTTCTGTGTGTATTACTCCACTCATTAGATGTCGATGTTCAGGAGGCACAAGTTGCAGGTAATTACTTCAAACGCAGGAACTAATTTTGAACTACTGCGCTAATTTTCATCAAAGAAGGATTAAGCTACTCTGTCAGTTGAAGATCCTCTCTCTGGGTGTTTACAAAATGGCGGCGAGACACATACGACATGTCGGCATCTAACCAAAGGTCTGTTGATGCACAGTTATAACCAGGCGATTTTATTAGACCTCGTGTCCTATAGCAGCTTTCTCTACCTGTTCTTCCCGAATCATTAAACAATGTCACAAGGTGCATTCGTGAAGTGTCTGCTCGATATATTTTTACTTTCTCTACACGTATTATGTACATGGTGTATAGAGAAGGTGTTGCACTCCACCCAAAAATTCGATACCGAGATTTAACTGAAAATATATGTATCCCACAAAAAGTTCCCTGTGTGTGTATATGAGTGTGAGTGTGTGTATCCGTTTGTCCATAACTCAAAAACGAAAACTCGTTAAAATACCAAACTTGGTATATAAGTTTAGCTTCTTCCAGGGATTCAACACAAAGATTTACAGAAAAATACCCCCATATTGAACTATCGTTTACTTGGAAAATTTTTCTAAAATTTAAATTTTCTCAAAAATGACTGACGACTTTAATTAAAATACCGTGTATTAAATATATTTCTATGGCAAATAAAATGTATATCTTGAGTTTTCTGGGAATAGCCTTTAAAGACCGTTTTATTCTGGATGAATTTTACGGAATTTTGAATAAGTGCTAAACTCTAAGAGCTGCACAAAAACCTACCACACAATAAATGTGGATCATGTTGAAACACACAATTTATGCCATATAACTTTGTTTTTTCGTGGAGTTGATCATTTTTTAGATATTCCTTGTTTTTTGTTTCAGCTTTTCTCATACAGGAATTTGTCAACTGCTGTCCATACAAACAAAGGAACTTCAGTCACATAGCAACCAGCTTTTGACTATCACTTTAAAATATGGTATTCTTATTTTGCTTCCACTCACAAGGAAGTAAGTTATAAGGCTATTTCTGCTAGTTTTTCTCGGTTTGCATAAAATAAATAGAAACACAATGTTTTTAGCAATAGTTTGTTGCAGGGATGTAGAGAAAGGCATGTGAATATAACACAATTTTTTTCTCTCTCTATTTTTTTATTTACCTTTTTTGTGGGGGGGGGGTTCAAAGGAGAGAAGTAAGATCCAGTTGAAAAGGCGGGACCAAGGGAGGGTTATTTGTATTATTACTTTTGTTTATTTCATGTCATTTTGTCTTGTTGAACTGCGCCATTGTGGTCAGTCCTTCTTCACGTCTTGGGAAATTTTGTTCTTTTGGTCAGCGGAAAGCCTAAGCCAGTGTAGTCAGTGCTTCGTGGTATTGAGGTGATAGTCAACAGAAGGACCAACAATATTAGCTGGTAACTTCAAACCGTGTGATAAATGACTGTATCATATCGCCGATAAATCCGGACTTGATCAACTCCCAGCGTTCTTGACTCAGGAAGCCGAACCAGTCCTCCCTCTTTGCCACAGTTCCAGTATTCTTTTTCAAGATCCAGTGGAGCGTTCCCGCTACCAACCAAATCACACAGTGTTGTAGGTAGGTATTCAGGGAACCTAGTTCCAGGCACCAGAGTTTCTCCGGGCGAGGCAGGGCCTCCGGCTGACACCATTTGTTTAGATAGCTGTTAAGCACCAACCAAATACCAGCAACCTGCCGACAAGATACAAGGTGCTCCAAAATATCAACGTCGGAGCAGAATACTCAGAGATTAGATTGTTCTTGCCCATGTCGCCAATATATATATATATTGGCGACATGGGCAAAAGAAACAGATAACTTCAACTGCCTGTAAAACAAAAACTATTAGAGATAGCAACCTAATTATTTTGGAGGTATGTTGAGAAACTCTCAAAGTTTCGTTTGTTACTATTGGTAACGCTGTAGTGTTTTGTTTGATGTTGCAGAAGCTGAAATGGTGGAAAATCCTGTGGAAAGGCATATTGCGTGTTGGAATTTGCTAGAACACAACCAGCAACTGTTGTCCAACGACATTTTAGAACACGTTACCACAAAAATGAAATGATGCGCTCACAAAATCCAGCATAGTCTTCATCATGTCGCAACATGTCGATGCAAAAGTCACGCCGTATGACCTTATCTTCTTCACTCAGAAACTGCAACATCTGTAATCTGTAAGGCATCATGTGCAGTCGCTTCCGCAAGATTTTCCATACAGTTTGCTGTGGAATTTGTAATTGCATGCTTGCCCTAGATGTCGATTTCTGTAGGCTGCTTATGTAGGCAGAACGAACACGTTCAACGTTTTCTTCCGAAACTCTTGGTCTTCCCGAGCTCTTTCCTTTGCACAAACATCTCGTTGTCTCGAATTTTCTATACCAGTCGTAGATTGACTGTCTAGTCGGTGGCGTTTTGTGTGTGTCTCTAAGTTGACTTAGGTGAGTCCCTAAAATTATTGTTATGGTGAACTGTACGAACGGCACCTTCTTTGGTCTGTATTCATATTTGCAGTCATGATTCAAGAAACTGACAAGACACCTGAGCAAGACTGGGCTAATTAATATCAAACTAATTACTCACTTCTATCCACCAAATATGCCAATTATACTATTATATACATACTTAAGCCTCGCCATGTTTTTCACTATATTCTTTGTTTCAATTGATAAGTTTCGTGAAACACGTTGTCTATATTATAACCTATACGTATCAATAAAAAAATCTGATTTATTCCATTCATGACTTTCTCTACATCTTTGCAAAAAATTATTGTTAAAAAGCTTATACTTCAATTTACTTCATGCTAATTGAGAAAAATTAGCAGAAATAGTCTTATTACTTACCTCCTTGTAGTAGAAGCCAAATAAGGGAGTATTATAGATTAAAGTGATAGTCAAAGGTTGGCTTTTATGTGACTGAAGCTCCTTTGTTTGTATGGACTGGAGTTGACGAATGCCTATATGAGAAAAGTATATGTTTTTTAAAGCTGAAACCAATAACAAGGAATATCTCAAAAAACGATTAACTCAATGAAAAACACGTAAATGATATAATTTGTATGCTTTATCGTGATCTACATTTGCTGTGTAGTAAGTTTTTGTCTATCTCTTACGGTTTACAAGTCATCCAAAATTCAAGAAAAATCATCCAGAATAAAGTCGTGTTTAGATGCTGTTACCAGAAACTTCAAGATATACATTTTACTTGTCGTGTAAATATCTTAAATATAAGAGAATTTTTGGTCGCCCTCCGTGGTGTAATGGTTAGCATGTTAATTTCATATATCCAAGGTTGTGGGTTCAAACCCGGCGGAGGACGATGGATTTTTTGGGTGAAAAAACCCTTAGCATGGCTTCCTTCGGCAGGGAAGTAAAGCCGTTGGTCCCGTGTCGTAGACTTACGGTATGTAAAAGAACCTCAAGCCTGATGGAGAGGTCTCTGAGCGGTCTTTCACATCCAGTATAGAATCGGACGCTGAGAACCACAGCAGTTAAAGAGCGTCCATAAATAACACACCATTTTATAAGAGATGTTAGTCAAAATGGCAAGAGCCATTTCTGAGTAAATCAAAATGTTCAAAATTTTATTCATGTACAGATTATTTTGGGGTGGGAGAATTTTCTTGAAAATCTTCGTGTCGCATCGTTTTTGAGCTATGCTGTCCAAAGACACACACACACACAGACATGCAAACGGAACTTTTTCCAAAAATGCTTTTTTTTTATTCAGGGGGACCCACAACATGTATTTTCGGTGAAATCTCCGTATCGAATTTGTGCTTGGAATGCAATACCTTTTCTATACATTATGTACATGGTACGTGCAGAGAAAGTAACAACGGTTAAACAATAATCGTCTATTTGTTAGTGTGTGACATCGTGAAAGAGGACTACTATTCCAAACTACCATCTGCAGTGAATCCCTTCATTAATTGTGCAGAGGTTTGCCTGCAGATTGGCTATAACAATCTCGGTCTGTGAGTAGAAACCGATGCAGCTAATCGAGCCCATTACGCCCTATAACTGAGGAGAAGGTTGGTATTAGGGGAATAAAAGACCGTATAGAAGCTTTAAGTAGGTCAATTACTTTACAGGGAAATTTGGGAGCCGTAAATATCAATCCTTTTATTTGCTTTCCCAGTCAACTTCCTTTCGAATTGTTTTAAAAGTGCTTATGTTACGAGTTTGAAGCTAATCTGATGCAAAGTGTTTTCATTCTGCAACATTTAAACATCAATTAAAGATTTGAAGCTCTCTCGGTGTTGGTCATTAATGGTGACTTCACAGGATAAAAACCAAGTTAAAATGGAGCTTTCGACCTTGACGAAGACCACATAGTTAAGAAGCTTGAATTA
Organism: Hymenopus coronatus; assembly: GCA_030762935.1. Lineage (NCBI taxonomy): Eukaryota > Metazoa > Arthropoda > Insecta > Mantodea > Hymenopodidae > Hymenopus > Hymenopus coronatus. The sequence goes on from CM060885.1 coordinate 25,265,726, forward strand.
TTGCGATTCTAATTTAACTCTGGTTCTATCCCGCACTTTGTTAAATGTTTATATATAGTATGTAATAAATATTTCCACACCTACCCAAAATGCATGAACAAATTAGTGAAGTTATATTATGTTAGTTCAGGTTAGGTCAAACAGTAACAATTTTCAGAAAAATTATCAATCAAAAACTGTATACAATATTAAAAACGCAACGAGGAGTTGGCAGGCTGAGGGCAGCCCCCGGTGGGTTAGACATGTTCCTACTCTTCACCACGTAGTGACGGGAATGTGGGGTTTGCAGGATGGCGGGTGAAAATGAGGTTGGGGAGTGACAGGAGGTAGCAAGTTTGCTCTTCAACGGTTACCAGTCATGGTACAACAGCCCTTGTGCCCCGTGTAATTAGTTTACAAAATATTTATTTTGGGGTTGAAATTTTGGAATCCAAGCAACTCTTGAAGGATTATAAGGCGTTTAGCCGTAGCAGCTGTTGGAGGTGCTCCTTCGTTACCGTGGATGTCCGCAATCCATGCTGGGAAGCCGGTATCACCTGAAGCAGCGGTTTCTGGGATTGTAATCCCCAAGAGACATAACGAGGGCGCTCCGATGGCATGGTAAACCTTCGTTGAATTTTATTGCCCGACGCCTAATCTCGTCCTCCAGGTATGGCAGACCAGATGCTTCGTGCGGGAGTCTCGCAGCAAATCCTTGAGGCACAGAATAGATGACCCCAAGGCATCTAATCTGTACCCGTTGAAGCAACAGTAGGCTGGAGTCTGCTGCCATGCCCCAGATCTTGCAGGCTTAGATTAGCATGGGAACTACGAGAGCCCTCAAAAGGCGCAACTTTAGGGGAACCGGCAATCGTGAGTTTCAGCATCGGGTACAAGGAGACCGCAGCCCCAGTGCCCCGACACCTCAGTTCCCTGATGTGTTCCCCAAAAGTGACACCCTTATCAAGCTTCACTCCCAAGTAGTTGATGGTGTTCATCCATTCAATCCTGCGTTTGAGGCACGTGAATGAAGAGAAGTTTGCGAGAAAGCGGCGCTTGGTGAAGAGGATAGCGTGTTTTATTTTTTTTTTTTCAGGTTGATGTACAACCGCCAACGCTCGCATCACTCCTGGAGGATGCGGAGGTGTCTGAATGGGGAGTATTGGCATCTGTTATCACGGTTTATCAATCTGGACGATCACCAGACGGATGCTAGCCAATAATTGCGAGCAGTGAATCACCTGCATTTGAAATTTTGAACTCTCGACTGAGTTTGTCACGAGTAGAACGAGTAGAAACCTTGCTTTACTGTTAGAGTGGTGTCATGCATGGAAGAGGACATATGTTGGGTTCCTAAAACGTAATAGAGTATTACACATAGGCCATATGGCCCATTATGCTTCGAACTCGATCTCTGGAAGGAAGGGATGACGGAAGACATCCGCAGGATGTCCAGATGTCAGGATCCCCAACGTTTCCAGAATGAACATCTTCGACGCGGCTAAAGATCACCCACAAACCCCTAATCCCGGGAGTCAGCTGAGCTTGCTCCAAGAGCATGCACAGTCGGTCACCTGGTCCTTCAAACCACAAACGATAACGTAGTAAATGACGGATAGGTAGAGTTAGACTGAAAGATTCAATGCCATAACCGGGATTTGAACAACAGTCTCTAGCCCGTTGCTCCACTACTGAGCTACCATGGCAACATGCCGGCATAGCACTGAATTTCTCAGCTGACTCGCATGTTTCCCGGTAAACCACAATGGGATCTGATATTATTTTGAGATGACATGCCCAATGGCGTCTTATAATGCTGTAAGTACTTCACCGGCTATGCCGGAATATTGCCATGGTAGCTCAGAGGTAGAGCAACGACTAGAGACCGGGAGATCCGTGGTTCAAATCCCGGCTATGGCATTGAATTTTTCAGCCTGAATCTACCTATTCAACTCCTGTCTTACATACGGTTTCTGTAAGAAAAAAAAATAAACTTATCACCGCAATGTTTGCCCATCTAACTGGGAAAACCACAAAAACCGATAATCAGAATGGGCAATCTGAATTCAATCCACACCTTCCGAAATAGGGGCTCATACGGAGCCAACTAACCCGCTTGACTGTGTGAAGTGAACCTCAATTACGTTTAATAATGAATGGTAAACAAAATACACTGAAAGAGACAACAAGGAAACCCAATGACTCTGTTACGTCTGTGGCCCGCATTCGAGCGGCCCTGGGTTTAATCTCATGTAGCGTCCAAGCTGAATGGGTTACTTACTACGCAGAGTAAGTAGGGGGAGATTTCTATATCATCCAAAAAAGTCTGATGTGTTGCACTCACATGACTTTTTCTACATCTCTGCAACAAGTTATTATTAAAAGTTTATTCTTCCTTTTACTTCATACTAATCGAGAAAAAATAGCAAAAATAGTCTTATTACTTGCTTCCTAGCAAATTCCTATATGAGAAAAGTACAATTCAACAGTTTTTAGTATTCTTAATTTCTCTACCACGTACACTTTACATAAAATGTGGAAAAAAATATTGTATTTCATTCAGAAATGTAAACATGTTAACATTTTACCGAAATATATGTTTTGAGTTACCCCGAATCCACTAAAAGCATTATTATGAAAATGTTCCTTTACAAGTGTGTATGACTGTGTGCTCGTCTGTGAAAGTATGACTCAAAAACGAGTCAAAAAGTCCATTAAATTCCAAAATTTGTATTTAAATTCAGCATCGTACAAGAAAAAACCTGATGTGCTCCATTCACAGGTCTTACTCTACATCTCTGTAACAAATTATTGTTGAAAAGCCTATGCTTTTATTTACTTCATGCTAATCGAGAAAAATTAGCAGAAATAGTCTTAGTACTTGTTTCTTTGTAAGTAGAAGCGAAATAAGGGACTACCATAGGTTAAAGTGATCGTCAAAATCTGGTTGCTATGTAACTGAAGTTCCTTTGTTTATAAGAACAGGAGTTGAATATTTCCTATATGAGAAAAGTATACACTTTTAAAGCTGAAACCAATAACAAGGAATATATATATATATAAAAAGGATCAACTCCACGAAGAAAACTGTATATAACATAAATTGTGTGTTTTAACGTGCTCTACATCTTTTGTGTGGTAAGCTTTTGTCCATCTCTTACCGTTTAGCAGTTATGCAGAGTTCCGTAAAATTTATCCAGAATAAAGTAGTCTTCAGAGGCTATTCCTAGAAAATTCAAGATAACTATTCTATTTGTCAGATAAATATTTTAATATACAGTATTTTAATCAAAATCGTTAGAGCCATTTTTAGAAAATCAAAATATTCGAAAAAGTTGCATGTGAAGGGTACTTTGGGGTAGGGGGATTTTTCTCAGATTCCTCTTGTCGCATCCCTGGAAGATACTAAACTTAAATACCAAGTTTGGTATTTTACCGACTTTTCGTTTTTGAGTTATCGTGTTCACAGACACACGGACACACACGGACCTTTTTCTGAATCTTTTTTTATTAGAGGGGACCCTAAAACATATATTTCCAGTGAAATCTCGGTATCGAATTTTTTCGTGGAGTGCAATACCTTCTCTATACACTATGTACATAGCACGTGTAGAGAAAGTAAAAATTTATTCTCGCTAAAACACAGAATAATGTCGTATCGAATTTTTACTTTCTTTACACGTACTGTGTGTATAGTGTATAGAGAAGGTATTTAAATGTACTCAAAAATTCTATACGAACTTTCACCGGAAATACATGTTTTGGGTTCCCCTGAATCAAAAAAAAAACATTTTTGGAAAAAGGTCCCTGTGTGTGTCTCTGTGGACAGCATACCTCAAAAACGAAAAGACCTTTGAAATTTGGTATTTAAATTTGATATCTTCCAAGGATGTGACACGAATATTTTAATAGAATTCCCCACCCCCATCTACCCTTTACATGGAACTTCTTTCGAAAATTTTGTTTTCTCAAAAATGACTAACGATTTTGATTAAAATATCGTATGTAAAAGATATACCCATCAAAAATAAAATGTATATCTTGAATTTTCTAAGAATAGCCTCTGAAGACTACTTTATTCAGGATGAATTTTACGGAATTTTGCATAACTGCTAAACGGTAAGAGATAGACGAAAACTTACTACAGAAAATATGTAGATCACCATAAAACACACAATTTATGTCATATCATTTTTTTCGTGGAGTTAATCGTTTTTTATCGAGATATTTCTTGTTATTGGTTTCAGTTTTAAAAAAAATCTGATGTGTACCATTCACATGACTTTCTCTATATCCCTGCAACAAATTATTCTTAAAGAGCTTATGCTTCTATTAACTTCATGCTAATCAGTAAAACATTAGCAGAAATAGTTTTATTACTTGCTTCCTTGTAAGTAGAGGTGAAATGAGGGAGTACCATAGGTTAAAGTGATAATCAAAAGTTGGTTGCTATGTCACTAAAATTCATTTGTTTGTATGTATGGACAGCAGTTGACAAATTCCTGTATGAGAAATGTATAAGTTTTTCATAACAGAAACCAAAAATAAGGAATGTCACAAAAACGACGAACTCCACGAAAAAAATGTACATAACATAAGCTGTGTGTTTTAACGTGCTCTACATTTTTGTGGAGTAAGTTTCGGTCCATCTCTTACAGTTTAGCAGTTATTCAAAATTTAGTAAAATTCATCTAGAATAAACTACTCTTCAGAGGCTATTCCTAGAAAATTCAATATTTGTGAGGTAAATATCTTTAATATACGAACTTTTAATCAAAATCGTTTGAGCCATTTTTTAGAAAATCAAAATTTTCGAAAAAAGTTAAATGTAAAGGGTAGTTGGGGGTGGGGGATTTTCTCAAAATCTTCGTGTCGCATCCCTGGAAGATACTAAACTTAAATACCAAGTTTGGTGTTTTACCTACTTTTCGTTTTTGAGTTATCGTGTTCACAGACACACGGACCTTTTTCCGAAAATGCTTTTTTTAGATAAAGGGGACCCTAAAACATATATTTCTGGTGAAATCTCGGTATCGAATTTTTTGGTGGAGTGCAATACATTCTCTATACACTATGTACATAGTGCCTATAGAGAAAGTAAAAACATACTTTTCTCATACAGGAATTTGTCAACTCCTGTCCATACAAACAAAGGAACTTCAGTCTCATAGCAACCAGCTTTTGACTATCACTTTAACCTATGGTACTCCATTATTCTCTTCTACATACAAATAAGCAAGTGATAAAACTATTTCTGCTAATTTTTCTCGATTAGTATTTGTAGTATAACGAAGTCTAAAGCAACAGCAACGGAATAAGTATATAATTGTACAAACAGAATTGTTATATTACTATGTAACAATGTTTCAGACATCGTAGTTGCACAGACGGGTGTGGATGGCATCCTGTGTGTGATTCAAGCCCGTTAGTTTCTGGGAGGGCGCTAGCAGAGCTTGTGTAGTCTAATCGATACAGCTGTCGACCTCTGAAACTCTGGCTGCTGCAAGTTAACCGAGCAGGGCTCTGCCTCCCACTCGACGCAGTTATATTGCCGACCCAAGATACCGTCCTCACTTAACATTTTATCTATTCTATTAATACATTTTCTATTTTAATACAGTTCCATGCTAAAAAAAAATCTGATGTGTCCATTCACATGACCTTCTCTACATCTCTGCCACAAATTATTGTTAAAGAGCTTATGCTTCTATGTCCTTCATGCTAATAGAGAAAAAATAGTCTTATTACTTGCTTTCCTTGTAATTAGAAACAAAATATGGGAGTATCATAGGTTAAAGTGAAGTCAAAAGCTGGTTTCTAGGTGACTGAAGTTCCTTTGTTTGTATGGACACGAATTGACAAATTCCTGTATGAGAAAAGTGCGTTTTTAAAGATGAAATCAAAACAAGAAATATTTCAAAAACCATCAACTCCTCGAAAAAAATGTATATATCAGAAATTGTGCGTTTAAATGTGCTCTACATTTATTGTGTGATAAGTTTTTGTCCATTTCTGACGGTTCAGCAGTTATTCAAAATTCCGTAAAATTCATCCAGAATAAAGTACTCTTCAGAGGCTATTCCCAGAAAATTCAAGATATACATTTTATTTTTCAGATAAATATCTTTGCTATATAGGACATTTTATTCAAAATCGTTTGAGCCATTTTTGAGAAAATAAACATTTTCGAAAAAAGTTCCATGTAAAGGGTAGTTTGGGATGGGTAGATTTTTCTCAAAATCTTCGTGTCGCATCCCTGGAAGATACTAAACTTAAATACCAAGTTTGGTATTTGACCGACTTTTCGTTTTTGAGTTATCTCGTTCACGGGCACATGGACACACGGGCACACACACGGACCTTTTTCCGAAAATGCATTTTTTGGATACAGGGGACCCTAAAACAAAATGTAAATGTCGTTAAAACACATAATTTACCTCATTAGGTGTGTTTGTAGTGCTAACGATTTCAGAGATATTCCTTTGCCATTGGTTTTAGAAGTTTCACTATTAATACTTTTCTCAGATGGAAAGTCGTTATTCACTTTTTCATCCTGATCATGCAAAGAGAAGAATTTAAATGCATCATACAGCAACCGGCTTTACCAAGGTTCGAGTATCGCTTATTTCTCTTATACGGAATTAAGTAATAAAGTTATTTCTGCTAATGTTCATCTCAACTATCAAGGACAGAGAAGAATAAGGTTTTGTAAGATAAAATTTTGCAGGTTAGGTAGAGAAAGAAGTGTGAATGGAACACATCATTTTTACTTTCTCTAGTCCCGCATGTACAATGTACATAGGGATAGAGAAGTATTGTATTCCACCCAAAATTAGATACCGAGATTTTACCGGAAATACATGTTTCAGGACCCCCTGTATCCAAAAAAAGCATTTTCAGAAAAAGATCCGTGTGTGTGTGTCCGTGTGTAAGTATGTCCGTGTGTCCGTGTATCCATTGGTCTTTGAACACGATAATTCAAAAACGATAGTAGCTAAAGTACCAAACTTGGTATTTAAGTTTAGTATCTTCCAGGGATGCGACACGAAGATTTTGAGATAAATCTCCCCCCCCCAAACTACCCTTTACATGGAACCTTTTTCGAAAATTTTGATTTTCTTAAAAATGGCTCTAAGATTTTGATTAAAGTATCGTATATTGAAGATATTTACCGAAAAAATAAAATGCATATCTTGACTTTTCTAGGAATAGCTTCTAAAGACCTGTTTATTCTGGATGAATTTTGCTTAATTTGACATAACCAGTAAACAGTAAGAGATAGACAAAAACTTAGTATACAAAAAATATAGGTCTTGTTAAAATACACAAGTTATGTCATATACATTTTTTTCGTGGAGCTTACCGTTTTCGAGGTATTCCTTGTTATTCGTTTCGGTTGTGAAGTACTTACACTTTTCTTAGATGGGAGTGTCTGCTTTACTTTTGTTCTACTCCTGGCCAAGAGAAGAAGCGATTTGTTATGACAATTGCATAATGACAACTTTTAAAACATTTGACTATCGGTTTAGCCTAGTGTATTCCCTTATTTTCTTTCTACTTATAAGGAACTAAGTAATAAGAACATTGTGCTAATGAGTACCTCGATTAGCATGGTACAGAAAGAATAATAATCTTATGTAAGAAGTTAGAACAGCTAGAGAAACTCATGTGAGTGTAACACATAAGATTTTTTACTTTCTCTACACGTACTATGTACATCGTGTATAGAGAAGGTATTGTATTGCACCCCTGAATTAGAAAAATAGCATTTTTAGAAAAATGTCCGTGTGTGTGTCTGTGTGTGTGTATGTCTGGGGGTAGCATAATTTAAAAACTAGAAGGTCATTAAATACCAAACTTGATACTTAAGTTCAGTATCTTTCAAGGATGCGACACGAAGATTTTTAAGAAACTCCCCCACCCCCAAGTACCATTAGTTGAGGAGCGTCCATAAGTAACTCGCCATTTATATTTACATGGAAAATTTTCTAAAATTATGTTTTTGAATGGATCCAACCATTTTGATTAAAGTACCATATATTAACCATGTTTATATTGAAAATAAAATGTATAACTTGAATTTTCTGGGAATAGTCTCCAAATGCCTCTTTATTCTGAGTGATTTTTGCTGAATTTTGCCTAACTCGTAAACCGTAACATAAACATACCACACAAAGATGTAGATCTTGTCAAAGGACACAGTTTATATCACATATTATTTTTGTTATGCAGGTAACCGTCTCCCAGATATTCCTACTTATTGGTTTCAATTACGAAGTACTTACACCTTTCTTAGATGGGAGGTGCCCGTTTTTCTTTTGTTCCATTCCTAGCTAAGGGAAGAAGCGATTTGCAAAGACAATTAGACAAAGTGCAACAAGCAGTTTCATGTTTAGGTTGAAGCTCAAAAATAATCGTTGTTGACCTTTAAAACTTAATCTACACCACTATCTTAACATTTTCGTTTAATTCTAGAAACCACAAACATAACAGTTTAAAACCGGCTTGAAATAATAGAAATGCAATTGTGGTAGTTAATATTTTTGTGGGAAAGTAAATATCATTTTTCAACCAAGAATGACATCGAAAGTTATTCTGAATATCTATTTCAAAGTACATTAATTGTGAATATTTAATATACTCAATTCACCTTATATGTATTGCAATGCCAGTTCTACGATCTTTTTGTGCTAAAATGTCGATACGTATATTATAGAAGTCCCGGCGTTTTTAAAACATAAATCAGCTCTTTTTAAATCGAGATGAAGACGAAAATGACAGTCTGTCTTGAAATTGAAAAAATTGAAATTGAAATTTTTGACGTAGGTTTCATTCTCTTTGTGTTGAAAATTTTCATTCTATTGAAGAACTTTTAGCGTAGATTAATACTTGCACATGGCTCCATTATCTCATGGTATGAATTCTGAAGATCACTGAACTATATGAGCACAAGAAGTTAACCAACAGAGTTCTTTGAAGTTTATACTACAAGAATATTAAAGTCAAACTTAGGATTATAATTTTTCAGTGCCTGGAATTCCACTTTAGGAAAGTTTATTTTGTATTGGTCGGAATTTTTTCCGATTCATAGGTTCTAGATATCGAAGTGTGTTTAAGGTACGGAATCTTCTAATTGTTTTACTAGTATGTCCACTATTTTGAGGCACAAACACAAGGTGATTTTATATCACACTCTTAAGGTGTTTCTATCACTTTTAGGCTGATCTATGTGGTTGTATACTTTTCCCAAATTCTTGAGAACCTCCCCTTGATGCGGTCTGGAAATCCTTTGAATTTTTGCCACTGTTTTTATACAGGAAAATATCACATAATATGTCACAGTAAGGGAAATATCTGCATGCACTGTAAAAAGAAAATTAAAATTTAGGGCTATGCTACCCAAAGACACAGACAGACACACATGGACATTTTTCTAAAACAATTTTTTTTGGATTCAGGGGGTCTCAAAACACTATTTCCGGCGAAATCTCGGTATCTAATTTTAGGGTATATGACAACACCTTCTCTATACACTATGTACATAGTACATGTAGAGAAAGTAATAAGGACAAATCAGGAATGGCTAAAATAGGCCACGCCACATCTTTTACTTTTTCTACACGTACTATGTAAATAGTGTATAGAGAAGGTATTGTAATGCACCCAAAAATTCGGTGCCGAAATTTCATAGGAAATACATATTTTGGGTCCCCTGAATCCAAAAAAAAGCATTTCTGCAAAAAGGTCCGTGTGTGTGTGTGTGTGTGTGTGTGTGTGTGTGTGTGTGTGTCTGTGTGTGTGTGTGTCTGTGGACAGCGTAGCTCAAAAATGAAAAGACCGTTAAATACCAAACTTTGTATTTAAGTTTGGTACCTTGCAAGGATGTGACACGAACATTTTCAAGAAAATCCTCCCATCCCCAAATACCCTTTAGATGGAACTTTTTTCGAAAATTTTGATTTTCTCAAAAACGCCTCTAACGATTTTGATTAAAATATCGTATATTAAAGCTATATACCTGACAAATAATACGTACATATTGAATTTTCTGGAAATAGTCTCTGAAGACTATTTTATTGTATATGAATTTTGCGGAATGTTGTATAACAGATAAACCGTAAGAGATAGACAAAAACTTTCCACACAAGGGATGAACAATTTATGTTATATAAATTTTTTAATTTATTTACTTGGATTCCTACTTCTTAAGTACATTTACGCCACAAAGTTATATCTAGTTTAATGACAGTTATAAGAAGTGTCTAAAACGTAGGCTTTTTAAATAAAATTGTAGAACATTTTTCTGGAATATAAATTTCGAACTCTCACTAGTATAGCAAATTTGAAATACATGCGCAACCACACACGATACTCGTTTATAACTCATTTTCGCAATGTCTGTTCGTCTTAAATTTTAATGATGCCCAGAGCATGAATGTTAATTTGGATGTCGTGTCAGGCCTCTAGGAGCAGTGAAAGCGCCTGGATGGGCAGGAACCCGCATGGCTGATCCCTAGCTTTGCTCGCGGTGGGTCTTATAAGCCTCTTTCTTACAGCACAGCCGCGGTATCCGCCGATGTATGTCGCTCACAATTGAGGGCCTCCCAAGGGAACATACAGCTTTCCTTTTCACGCACTTCTCCAAAGTAGAGAAGTTGTTTCACTACACTGGCGAAATTATTTATCCGCAAAGAATTATTCCAAATTAGAAAATTCTTTTTATGTAACAGGGTCTTTTTTTTCAACCTCCGATTGACTATAAATAAAAGACAAGTTCAGAGAAAACAATTATTTTATTAATGAAAGTTTTATATACTTATGGTTACTTTTCAACATAATCACCGAAAAGTTTGTAACATTTATCATACCTGTGCACAAGCTTTGCAATACCCGCTTCAAAAATGTTGCCGCCAATGATTTCAAATGAGTATTGACGTTGTTTTGAAGATCTTCGTTGGTTTGAAAGTGCTACCCTCCTAGCCATGACTTCAGTTCAGGCAAAAGGTGAAAGTCACTGGCTGCCAGGCCAGGACTGTGCAGCGGATGATCGAAAATGTCCCATTGAAATTGTTCAAGGAGCCGATGGGTTGTGCCAGCAGTGTGTGGACGAGCGTTGTCATGGATCAACACAATTCCTGAAGTCAGCATTCCTCTTCGTTTGTTTTGAATGACTCTCCGCAAACGTCGTAAAATTTCACAATAAACAGCTACATTGATTGTGGTTCTGGGCTACATCCTTGACGGCAACAGCTTTTCAGTGATTATGTTGAAAAGTAACCATAAGTGTACAAAACTTTTAGTAACAAAGTAATTGTGTTTTATGAACTTGTCTTTATTTTTAGCCTATCGAAGGTTGAAAACAATGGCCCTCATATATACCTGGTGGTTCATCTGTTCCTAATTATTTTTGGATATAAGCAACATTCCATACTCTGAAAGCAATAAGGTCAAAATTACCATGCTTGTCAACCATTCTAGCAAATCTAGCCTGGTTTTCATAGGAAAATAGACCTTAGCAGCAATAGTTGCGTCCATTACAAAAGCATGCGCTTATTAACTCCTGTTACAGTATATGTTATATCAATAGGATCGCTGTCCTATGTTCTGTAACGTAAATTATAATGTATGAAGGTTAAACGAACGGCTTTAGCTACAAAAAGGAGTCCACAACAGTTATAAAGAGATCAGGAGCGGAGAGGGATACATGTGTGACACTGTACTTAAAAGTGTTAGCGGAACAAACGAGCGCAATGATTGTAGCTCAACTGGTTAATTTCATATTCCCTCTTCACCTTCAACGTGTCAGCGGCTCGAGTCCCACAATCAGCGCGTACTTTTTTCTTCTTTACGTGTAAAGTTCAGTGTAAGTCACACTCACAAATTTAAGTGTAAATTAAAAGGTATACGAATTAAGAACAAACGGCAGTTCATTTTAAGTGTTCTTCAGTTTTCAATCCTGGATGATAAATTAGAATAATTAGAATAAATATAAATAAAGAGAACAGTAATAAAAGAAACAAATAAGCAAGTTAACAAATGTTCTGATATCCCCTCTAGCCTTTCCCCCAAAACAGGAAGAAAGAAAGCGGTGGGAAAATTCTCAACGTTCTGGGAAGATTCGAACCTGAATCGAGCATCTCGGAACTCTACCTAACAACGCGCGTTAACGAAATGCGCTACTGTTAGTACCAAAGTCTCCAAGTCAGTATGCAGAAGATGGGTCTGGGAACGATGTTTTCAGGAAGACTGTGGGTTGCATAGTACACAGAGAATAAGGGCCACGTGAACCATCTAGTATACTATTAAATAAATTTAGTTTATTATTTTGTAACGCAAAAACTTCAGGAACTCCGTTTAAACAGTGTATTAGAATAATTAGTGGCTGCTAAGAGTAGAGAAAATATTGAACTGGACAAAATTCTTCCTTATAGGTATTTTTCGCCAGAAATAAATATTTTACATCTATGAATCAAATCATAGATTTTTAGGGAAAAGCATACATTTGTATTTATTTTCCTGTCCCATAAAATATGAATTATGGGGAAATAAAATGTCATAAAAATTCGTATTTGACGTTAGATCTAATTTGTTTCAGTTTTTAACGCCCGTTCTTTCTATATACGATCCCGCAGTTGGTAGGCATAAACTAAGCTTAGAAATATAACATAACTTAAAAATAAAATGTGGGCCTTGATTTAAGTTTAGAGTACCTCCCCGGCATTTGCCGATTCCTGTAACTGAGGACAATCTGGAAAAAGCTCAGTCTGGGAGGATAGACTTTTTGGGTGTGAATCTTCTTGAGTACATATTTTAAAATCTCTCCACTCATTCTGTAATGAAAATTATATGCACTAAACAGTTTATTAATCTCAATGGATTATAAAAGATAAAATCGTATAAGAATTAAAAGACCCTATATTTCACGTATATAAATTTAGTATATACATCTCACTATGTATTCATTTCATTTCATTTTTATTTTGTCTAAAAGCACTTTACAGGCATTGACAACGTCTATTAAAAGCAGTACATTAACCTTGTCATAACAAATTACAAACCAAGATCACAAAATGTATCATTAAAATATTCATGTATGGAATAAAAACGATGTTTGACTAACCATGTATATATCCTGGACTTAAAATTCTGCATGTTTAAACATTTAACACTATCAGGCAAGTTATTATACAACTTAATACCTAAGTACTATAACTATTCCAAGATTTTGTTAGTCGATAATATGAAATGTTTATATTGGACCTGTATCTAGTACTATAACTATGAATATCCATCCTCAAAATATGCCTATAACGAGAGGCATGTATATATACTAAATTATCTAAAATATAAAGATTATAAATAGTTAAAATATCTAGCTCAATAAATAGGGGTCTACATGGGGTTATATAGGAACTTTTTTTAATTATCCTAATAATTTTCCTTTGAAGACAAAATATTTAATTTACTTTGTTAGCTCCACCCCAAAGAATTAGACCATATCTTATTACAGATTCAAAGAAAGCAAAATGCATTCACGTATTCAGCTAGGATAGAATCTCTCAAATTACGAATTAAAATTTAATGCCAGACAGTTTCTTTTTTAAATATTCAATATGGGTGGTCCACGACAGTTGGTTATCAATATATACACCTAAGAATTTATTACTTGTCTGATACTGTAATGCTAAGTTGTCTGATATTCTTTTTAAAGTGAATAAAACAGAGATGTCTTGGATTTATTTAAAAATAAACTATTAGCTTCAAACCATTCCGAAGCTTTACCCATAATGGCTTTATATTGATTATTTAATTCATTTGATATAAAAGTAGTATCATCTGCAAACATTATGGTATATGTAGTTATATTACTTGGTAAGTCATTAACTGCAATTAAAAACAATAAAGGGCCCAAAACAGAACCCTGCGGGACACCACTTCCTATGTGGGACATAGATGAATATTCACCATTTACATAAACCAATTGTTTTCTACCAAATAAATAGGATTTAATGAGATTCAATTGATTATTTTGTATGCCATAATAGGAAATATTTTCTAATAACATATTATGATAAATGGAATCAAAAGCGTTACTCAAGTCACAAAAATTAGCTAATACATATCCACCGCTTTCAAATGAGGAATGTATTATATCGACCAAACTTTGTATTGCTGCAGTAATATTTCTACCTTTAGAAAAGTCATACTGATTTTTGTTAAACAAGTCAAAGTTTTTGAAAAAAGTATTTATTTGCTCAAACATAATGTGCTCAAAAATGTTTCCAATAACAGGAATGAGAGATATTGGCCTAAAATTTGCAGCTTCATATGCACTTCCTTTTTTAATACACAGGAATTACTTTAGCAATTTTCAGGCAATCAGGAAAAATTCCTTCTTGCTAACAAAGATTAACGCAATGTATAAGTGGGTAAAGAATTACATCAATAATCCTCTTTAAAAAATTGTTTGACATATCATAAATATCAGTACTTCTAGATCTTTTTAAATTAGATACAATTTCTAATATTTGATTGGTAGTAATGACTTTCCAGAAAAAGACAGCATTTGTAGTTGCACAAGTTTTTAAAAGTACATCATGTGTCCTACATATATTAATTTTTCATTCTGTAGTTTCCACAGAATGTATAAAATGTTGGTTAAATGTCTCAGCAGATACTGATATAACAAGTCTACCATTTCCACAATTTCTTGATTTATTAATTAGGTACCAAGCAGTTTTACTTTTATTTCTTGAATTCAGTATCAGACTAATATTTTTCATCATTTTATTCTCTTCTAGCTTTTGTTTATAGGATTTCCTATCTAGATAATATCTTTGCTTAGCCACTTCAGAACCTGATTGTTTAAATATATCATAATACATACTAAGCCTGATTCAAAACTGTTTTAATTCATCAGATAACTGAATCTTGTTTCCAGGGTAAACTTTTTTGTTCATTGTACACTTTTTATAAAAACAAAAATTAAAAATGGCATTGATTATATTAAAAAAGGCATTAAAAATATTTTCTGTGGTATAGTGCATACTACTAAAATATATATCCCAGTCGATTTGTCCAACAATATTAATAAATTTACCATAATTAATAGAAGAAAAAATTCTGTAACTTAACATTTGTTTATTACTTTATAAGATCTCATTAAAATCGCTTCTAAAGGAATGAAACCATAAAGCTAGATAGTCAGAAAAATAAAAATGTTGAAATTCAACTGTACAGCCAAGCATAGAAAAATTGCTTACTGCACTGTCCAGGCAAGCTTTGTTTCTTGTAGGTTTGTCATTATGATAATTTAGCCCAAACTGGCTAAATATTTTGAGCTAATTTTGTGCCAATAATAGTAAGAGCAGTTTTGGTGAAATAAAATCAGCAGCAGTTTTTCCTTTAAGGGAAGTCGAAATGGAAGTTGCATAAATGTTTTCCAATTTCATGTTTTAATTGCATGTGAATATTTCAAATCTCCCCTCATTTAAGTATTACTGCATAGTGGTACACTAATTGTAAATAGTTTAGCACTACGGTAGTAGTTTTCAGAGCATTTTGATATACTCATTTGGTAAAACATAAATAACTTTGTAAATATTACTATTAAAGAATATATACTTTTTTATTTTCATCAGAAAGTTTTACTTTGCCTATTCCATCATTGGCATCCCGCTCATGTTTCCTTCAATTGAAGTTTCGAAAGATTGCGAAATTGTGTTGGGAAAGTTAGGTTAATTTATTTTTAAATATTATGTTTGAAAGCAATTTTTGAAGAAGTAAAGTTGTGTATACAAATGTACCATTATCTCAGAAAGTAATTGACACTAAGGGTTGAAATTTTGACTGCAAATTTGCACCTGAATAGACTTTATTTTAACCAAAAAGGTTTTATGTACATGGTTTAGTTACCTTTTAAAATTTAAATATCATCAATTTTCAAAAAATTTACGAGTTTTATTAAATACATTCTAATGTGTTCCATTCACATGACTTTCTATACTTCCCTGCAATTAAGTACTATTAAAAAGCTTATGCTTCTCTTTAGTTCATGCTAATCAAGAAAAATTAGCACAAATAGTCCATGCCAGTAGAAGTGAAATAAGCGAGTATCATAGGTTAAACTGATATTCAAAAGCTGGTTGCTATTTGACTGAAGTTCCTTTGTTTGTATGGATAGGAGTTGACAAATTCCTGTATAAGAAAAATATAAGTTTTTTACAGGGGAAATCTGAAACAAGGAATAACTCAAAAACGATCAAATCCAAGAGAAAAATGTATACAACATAAATTGTGTGTTTTAAAGTGCTCTACATGTTTGTGATACATTTTTGTTCATCTCTAACGCTTTAGCAGTTATGCAAAATTCCGTAAAATTCATCCAGAATAAAATAGTCTTCAGAGCCTATTCAAAGAAAATTCAAGATATACATTTTATTTGTCAGGTAAATATATTTAATATATGATATTTTAAACAAAATCATTAAAATCATTTTTAAAAAATCCAAATTTTCGAAAAATATTCCATGTAAAGAGTAGTTTGGGGTGAGAGGATGTTTCTCAAAATCTCGTGTCGTATCCCTGAAAGACACTAAATCCAAATACCAAGTTTAGTATTTTACGTGCTTTTCGTTTTTGAGTTATCGTATTCACAGACATTCGGACACACACACACACACCAATCCTTTCTGAAAATATTTTTGGATACAGGGGGACCTTAAAACATTTATATCCGGTGAAACCTTGGTATCGAATTTTTGGGTGGAGTGCAATACCTTCTCTATATACTATGTACATAGCACGTATAGAGAAAGTAAAAATGATACCCTACGTTCTAATCAACAGAAATATTGTGTTTTACTTTCTCTACACGAAATATGTACGTCGTGTGTAGAGAAGATATTGCACTCCATTAAAAAATTTGATATCGAGATTTCACCGGAAATATATGTTTTAAGGTCCCCCATATCCTAAATAGGCATTTTCAGAAAAACGTTTATTGGTGTACTTGTGTGTGTCTGTATGAGTTTGTGTTTGTCTATGAAAATGATTACTCAAAAACGAAAAGTCGGTAAAATACAAAAACTTTGTATTTAAGTTCAGTATCATCCAGGGATGCGATACGAAGATTTTGAGAAATATCCACCCATCCCAAACCACCACTTTTTTCGAAAATTTTGATTAAAAGATCATATATTAAAGATATTTAGCTGACAAATAAAATGTATACCTTGAATTTTCTGGGAATAGCCTATAAAGACTACTTTATTCTGGATGAATTTTAGGGAAGTTTGCATAACTGTTAAACCGTAAGAGATGGAGAAAAACTTCCGCACCAAAAATGTAGAGCAGTTTAAAACACACAATTTGTGTAATATGCATTTTTTCGTAGTGTTGATTGTTTTTTAGATATTCCTTGTTTTTGGTTTTAGCTTTAAAAAGCATACTTTTCTCACACAGGACTTTGTCAACTCCAATCCATACAAACAAAGGAACTTCAATCACATAGCAACAAGCTTTTGACTCTCACTTTAACCTATTCTACTCCCCTATTCACTTCTACTTACAAGGAAGCAGGTAATAAGACCATTTCTGCTAATTTTTCTCAATTGATATGAAGTAAATAGAAGCAAAAGCTTTTTAACAATAATTTGTTGCAGACATGATCCTGAAGATTGACTTCACTGAAGTTTTTGCCTTGCATCCTTAAAGGTATCTAAATTTAGCGCTAAATTACAAATCTGATGTATTCCATTCACATGGCTTTCTCTACATCGCTGTCTACTTTATGATAATCAAGATAAATATTATCAGGAATTATCTTAATAACTTGCTTCCTTGTAAGTAGGAGGAAAATAAGGGAATACACTGCGGCTAAAACGATAGTCAAATGTTTTAAAAGCTGGTTGCCATGTGGTTGAAATCAGTTTCTATGCAGTGCCAGGAGTTTACAACTTTCCGAGTGAGAAAACCTTTAAGTATTTGGAATCTCAAACAAACAAC
The DNA here is from genome assembly GCA_030762935.1 of Hymenopus coronatus. Lineage (NCBI taxonomy): Eukaryota > Metazoa > Arthropoda > Insecta > Mantodea > Hymenopodidae > Hymenopus > Hymenopus coronatus. The sequence goes on from CM060885.1 coordinate 25,283,711, forward strand.
AAGGAATATCTCAGAAATGGTCCGTTCTAAGAAAACAAAAACGTATATGATATAAATTATCTGTTTTAATGTGATCTAAATTTTGTGGGTAATAAATAATGTTTGTCCATCTCTTATGGTTTACCTGTTACACATAACTCAGCAAAATTAATTCAGAATAAAGAGGACTTCAGAGGCTATTCCGAGAAAATTCAACATATTCATTTTATTTGCCATATAAATATCTTTAATATACAGTATTTTAATCAAAATCGTTGGAGCCATTTTTGAGAAAATCAAAATTGTTTAATTTTTCTATGTAAAGGGTAGTTTGGGGTGGGGTTATTTTTTTAAATCTTCGTGTTGCATCCCTGGAAGATACTAAACTTAAATATCAAGTTTGGTATTTTACAGACTTTTCGTTTTTGAGTTATCGTGTTCACAGACACACGGACACACACATGGACCTTATTCTGAAAACACTCTTTTTGGAAACAGGGACCCTAAAACCTCTATTTCCGGTGAAATGTCGGTATCAAATTTTTGGGTGGAATGCAGTAGCTTCTCTAATATGTACATAGTACGTGTAGAGAAACTAAAAATATCACTCTTTGATTTTAAAATATAGCGTTTACTTGGAAATAGACTAGTACTGCACAAATATACATGTAAAAATATCGCAGGAACTCTTTTGGCTGGGGAAAAGAAGTAAAGTATATAATTTTCCACTGAAATATTGAATTCCTCAAGTTTTGATAAGCGGAAATATTATGTTTATTTTCTTAGCATCATTTAATATTACATTTTGCTTGTTAAGTTATATTTATCTATGACGATAACATAGAAGCTTACTAATAAGTACCAGGAATGTTGCCTCTGAGGTTATACATAATACATAATTATTCTACGATAAATCAGAAAATTGAATCAAGATACCTTTTTTCAAAGGCATTAAAACCAGAAATATAGTGAAGGATATACGTATTGAAATTATTGGGAACAGTTGTAATCCTATCTCGCCGTGTCCATAGGCAACTTCTCATACTGCAGTAATATATGAGAGACTATATTCCAGGGGCTCTGGGTATTCGCGTATTCTCTACCCGGGATTTATAATATGATACCACATTGGGTCGTGTCCTTAGCGCGGTGGTAGCAAAGCTGCTTGTCAAGCGGGAGACCCGGGTTTGACTCCTGGTACCGGCGTGGAGATCTTTCCCCCGCTGGGAGACCTGGCCCGGGATGCATTAAGCCTCGTGAGGTCCCTGGCGGGCAATTGAGGAGCTACTTGATGGAGAAGTAGCGGCTGCAGGTCAGGAGGATCGCATTAACCGGCACCAATACTGCACTCCATCCATGACGTCAGTGCTGTACCGAGGTGGGGGACGCAGCGGCCGGGCGGGAGGCCAAGGTTCCTTGTGAGCATCGTGCCATGGAGTTATGATACCATATGGGCGGCGCCGTGGCAGAGTGACTAGATAGCTCACTTCCCACCTAGACGGCCCGGGTTCGATCCCAAGCACCCACATGTGGGATTTGTGGTGGTCAAAACGGCGCCAATCTTTCCACTAACTGCTCCATCACTTTTCCAATCAGCCATTTCGCTTTCATTTCATATCATCCATTTCCTCACGCTCATCATGCCTGGCTACGGGCCGGCCACTCGTTCCAAGATCTTTATTCTTTGACTATGTGCCGTTGGCTCCCCAACAGGCTTCTGACCCCTAGAAGCGGGGCGTCAATACTACATGGTGGAGGGTAAACCGATTACGTAAAGTTACGTAAAGATACCCACTTAGTCAACATTCTTAATGAGAGTAATATTACCTGACCTCGTCAAAGGTAAAATCGATTTCTTTAAATGTGTTTTCTTCAATAAACCAATGACTTACTGTTTATTACTTTCTCTATACTTACTATGTACACAGTGTATAGATAAGGTATTGCATTGCAACCACAAATTTCGATACCGAAATTTCACCTGAAACCAAAAGAATAATTTTTAGAAAAATATCCGTGTGTGTGTGTGTGTCTGTGGGCAGCATAGCTCAAAAAACGAAAATACCGTTAAATATCTAACGTGGCATTTAAGTTCGGTATCCTCCAAGGACGCGACACCAAGGTTTTCAAGAAAATCCCTCGCCCCCAGCTACCCTTTATATGGAAGAAATTCGAAAATTTTGATTTTCTCAAAAATGCCACTAAAGATTTTTGTTGAACATCTCTTATATTTAAGATATTTACTTGGCAAATAAAATGTATATCTTCAATTTTCTGGGAATAGCCTCTGAAAACATGTTTATTCTGGATGAATTTGCGGAATTTCCAATTTTAAACTGTAAGAGATAGGCAAAAACTTACTTAGCAGGTTAAAAATAAATTTTTTCGTGAATTTGACCGTTTTTGAGGTACCCCTTCTTATTGGTTTCAGCCTTAAAATACTTAAACTTTTCTCATACGGGAATTTGTCAACTTATGTTCACACAAACAAAGGAACTTCAATCACATAACAATCAGCTTATAAACATTTTGATTGTCGATTTAGCCCTTATTTCCCTTCTACTTACAAGTCAGCAAATGATAAGATCCTTTCTGCTAATTGTTTCTCGATTAGCATTAAGTGAATAGAAGAATAAGCTTTTTAACAATAATTTATTATAGAGATGTAGAAAAAGTAATGTGAATGAAACTCATCAGATTTGTTTTGGTCTTGTATTAGAACATCATAACATTTTGCGATATTACAGTAGTCAGTATAATTTACCTGCAGTCTTCCTCCAATGTTATGTGTTGGGTGCAGAACGGTGAAACAGAGCTAATGTAGTAGAATTTCCTTGTACAGTAAGCATCCCGAAGCAAATAATATTTGGTGTGTTCCATTCATATGACTTTCTCTATATCTCTGCAAAAAATTATTGTTAAAAAGCTTATTCTTCTATTTACTTCATTCTAATTGAGAAAAATTAGCAGAAATAGTCTTATTACTTGCTTCCTTGTAAATAGAAGCAAAATAAGGGAGTATCATAGGTTAAAGTGATAGTCAGAAGCTGGTTTCTATGTGATTGAAGTTCCTTTGTTTGTATGAACAGTTGACAAATTGCTATATGAGAAAAATAGCAGTATTTTAAAACTGAAACCATTAACAAGGAGTATCTCAAAAACGATAAACTCCACGAAAAAAATGAATATTACATAAATTGTGTGTTTTATCGTGATCTACATTTTTGTGCTGTAAGCTTTTGTCTATCTCTTACGGTTTGCCAATTATAAAAAATGCAATAAAAATCATCCACACTAAAGAGGTCTTTAGAGGCTATTTCCAGAAAATTCAAGATATACATTTTATTTGGCATGTAAATATCTTAAATATAAGAGATTTTACCCAAAATCGTTAGAGCCATTTTTGAGAAAATTAAAATTTTCGATTTTTTTTCATGTAAAGGGTAGTTTGGAATTGAGGCACTTTTTTTTAAAAAATATTCGTGTCGCATCCTTGTAAGATATCAAACTTAAATACCAAGTTATGTATTTAACAGTCTCTTTGTTTCAGATTTATGCTGTCCACAGGCAGACACACACAGACACACATGGACCTTTTTCAAGAAGTGCTTCTTGAAAATCGGGGGGATCCAAAACAGCTATTTATCGTGAAATCTCGTATAGAATTTTTGGGTGGAAAACAATACCTTCTCTATGGACTATGTATACAGTGTGTAGAGAAGGTAAAATCAGTGGAATATGTTAAACCAGCTCCAGAAAGCTGGTAAACGGAGGGGAAGTGTGGCGTCTCTCAATCCACCTGGAGTCGCTACCAAGATTGATGATCGGCATGTAAAGAACAACAGTGGCGGAACTATTCAATTTGATAGGCGAATGGCCTTATACCAAAATATATCTTGCATTCTTTCTTTACACACATTTTTCCTGATGTAAATTTATAAATGTCTGACTTAATGGCAGTGAGACGCAGAATTGATAGAAGGGTATCTACACTGATCTCCTTAATATAATTCAATTCTTTATAATCATACCTGAAAGTTTAGGATTTTTTGCTGATTAGAATGCGTAAAATGTTACACTTTTTCACGTAGCACAACTGTTTAGAACAAAATGAAGGTTCAGATTATTAACATTTTGAACACAGAAACAAACAGTTTTATATTCTGCGCATTCTCGTGCACCATCCTTAATGAAATGCCACTCTATGTTGTTATTTGTCATGTACACAACTAAGCAGACACAGAGCAATGGGTAAGGAAGGGGTGGTATTGTTCTGTCACAGAAACCGTGTGTAGAACAGGAGTTAGATATGTAGAGTCAGACTGAAAAATGCAATGTCATAGCCAGGATTTGAACCACGGATCTCCCGGTCCCTAGCCGGTTGCTCTACCACTGAGCTACCATGGCAACATGCCGACATAGCACTGAATTTCTCAACTGACTCGCATGCTTCAGGAAAACCACAAGGTGATCTCAAATTATTTTGAGATGACAACCCCAATGGCGACTTACAATGTTGCAAGTCCTCGGACTTAAAGTACTTCTGTGAGAAAACAGTTAAAATTATCACAATTGTCCATAATAGTTGACTTTACTATGAATCTTGGGACTAAAAGTACTTACTTAATTTGAGATCACCTTGTGGTTTGCCGGGAAAAATGCGAGTCAGTTGAGAAATTCAATGCTATGCCGGCATGTTGCCATGGTAGCTCAGTGGGAGAGCAACCAGCTAGAGACCGGGAGGTCCGTGATTCAAATCCCGGGTATAGCATTGAATTTTTCAGTCTTGACTACCTATTCAAGGGGTGGTATTGTTGCGCAAACTTGAGCCACGCACCCTAAGTCTATGATAAACCTTGTATCTTCTGCAATGGCACATAAATTTGGCAGTACATTAATCACAAGGTACCCATCTCATATAATTATCAAATAACACATATTTATACCTGTTTAATATTAAGATATAACAAACTTTCTATACATAGTTACATCATCACTCTAGCCTACTCATCAAGACTGCGACTCTTTCAGTATTCATTCAATGCAGATAGGGTTTCCAATTGTCTTCTTACATTCATCCGACTCATGCTTTGAAGATGGAGTATGTAAAAATCCTTTGTGTCACATACACACAATTTCTCTATCAATTTTTCATCACACTATACTTTTAAAATGCTTATTACAGGGTTATTCAAAAAGAAAGAACAGATTTCAAACATTTATTGCTTCCAAACTACAAAAGATAGAAACATGATTCCAACGTTCATTGAGAGAGAAAGATTTACAAATGAAACAGCGTGGGGGATAGAAGTTCCAATCACGGCCGCATTGGCGTTGTGGTTTGTTGTGTCTGTAGTGAAATGGCAACAACACCACATTTTGTGTGCTGCTATTAGCAAAACTGAAAGTTCAACCAGTATTTTGCCGTCAATTTAATAAACAACCGCCACTTCATAAACAGTTTTACGAGTGGCATCGAAAATTCGTAGAAGATGTTTGCATCTGCAAAAGGAAAAGCACGGGACATCCCCGCAGATTGGACGCGAATGTCGAGCGTATTCATACACTATAAGAAAGGAGCCCAAAGGAATCCACATCACGATCAACCAACGGTATGGCGAGTTCTAAAACATTGTCTGAACCTGAAGCCACACAAACTGCAGTTATTGCAAGCATTGCATCCTGATAATCACAACAAAAGGCTCGAATTCCGCATTGTTAGAAGATATGAAAGAAGACAATTTTGCTCAACGATTACGTCTTCCGATGAATGAACTTTTTATCTTTCTGGTAAAGCTAATCGCCATAACCATTGGGCAAGTGAAAATCTCAATGCACTTATGCAACATGAAAGAGATTCACCAAAGGTGAAGTCTTCTGTGGGATATCTGTAACCAAGGTTTATGGGCCTTTCTTCTGTATGACGAAAAAAATGACAGGACTAACCTATCTAGACATGCTTGAAAACTGGTTATTTCCCAAACTTGAAGAAGATTCAGATGACTCCATCTTCATGCAAGATGGTGCCCCACCTCATTTCTCTTACCCCGTCTTACTTGAATAACACATTTCCAGGACGCTGGATTGGAAGAGGAGGAGCAGATCAGCTTTATCGCCGGTGGCCTCCCAGATCACCAGATCTCACTCTGGTTACTATGGGGTTACGTAAAAGACCGTGTTTTTATCCCTCATGATCTACGACATCGAACTGTTGAAGCTGTGAATTCGATAACTGGAGACCAGCTGGTTCGTGTGTCACAAGAAATGAGTCACCGTTTGATATATGTTGTGTAACACAAGATGCTCATATTGGATGCATATTATAAAATTGTACACTTTTCTCTCTCCATGAACGTTGGAATAATGATTCCATCTTTTGTAGTTGAAAATAAATGTTTGAAATCTGATATTTCTTTTTTAATAATCCTGAATTTTCTCTACCCCAGGTTAACATGAATCAATATTTTCAGAAACGCTTTAAGAGGAATCAAATTTCCCTATCTCGACAATGTTAAAGTTTGACTCATTATCTCAGCTACTATTTAAGATAATGAGCTACATTTTTCAAGGTATATTCAGCAATAATTTTACTGTTGACTGATGAAAAATAGAACAATTTTGTTCATTAAAAGGAAAGGTATGTTTTTTTAAAATAAGACCTTTAAAATTGTATTTAAAAACTCATTTTTAAATTAACTTGATGTGTTCCATTCAGATGACTTTCTCTACATCTCTGCAACAAATTATTGTGAAAAAGCTTATGCTTCTATTTACTTCATGATAATCTAGATCAAGTTAGCAGGAATAGTCTTATTACTTGCTTCCTTGTAAGTAGAAACTAATAAGGGAGTACCATAGGTTAAAGTGTGATAGTCATAATTGGTTGACACGTGACTGAAGTTCCTTTGTTTGTATGGACAGGAGTTGACAAATTCCTGTATGAGAAATCTATAAGCGTTTTACAGCTGAAAACAATAATAAGGAATATCTCAAAAACGATCAACTCCACGAATAAAATGTATATGAAATAAATTATGTGTTTTATCATGATCTAAATTTTTTGTACATTAAGATTTTGTCTATCTCTTATGGTTTAACGGTATTGCAAAATTCAATAAAAATCATCTAGAATAAAGAGGTCTTTAGAGGTTATTCCCAGAAATTTCAAGATATACAATTTATTTGCCAGGTAAATATCTTAAATATAAGAGACTTTAATCAAAACCGTTAGAGCCATTTTCGAGAAAATCAAAATTTTCGAATTTTGTTCCAGTTAGGGTGGAGTTTGCGTAGGAGGATTTGCTTGAAGATCTTCGTGTTGCATTCTGGGAAGATATCAATCTTAAATACCAAGTCTTTTCGACTTTGAGCTATGCTGTCCAAAGACACACACACAGAAACACACACACACACACACGCTCACGAACTTTTTTCCATAAATTCTTTGTTTTTGGATTTAAGGTGATTCAAAACATATATTTCCGGTGAAATCTCATATCGAATTTTTGGGTGGAATACAATAGCTTCCGTAATCATTATGAACATAGTTCATGTAGAGAAAGTAAAAATAACTAATCCATATGCATAAACATGTTTGTTAAAATAAAGCTTATTTAGGTGCAAATGTATGGTAAAACTTTGTCCTTAGTGTTAATTGGTTTCTGAGATATTGTGGCAATTTAATAAAAAATAATAGTTCTTCAGAAATTGCTTATAATCATTAAATTAAAAAATCTGGTGTGTTCCGTTCACATGACTTTCTCTACATCTCTGCAACAAATTTTAGTTAAAAAGCTTAGGCTTCTGTTTACTTCATGCTAATCGAGAAACATTAGCAGAAAAAGTCTTATTATTTGCTTTCTTGTAAGTAGTAGCGAAATGAGGGAGTACCATACATTAAAATGATAGCCAAAAGCTAGCTGCTATGTAACTGAAGTTCCTTTGTTTGCATGGACAGGAGTTAAATTCCTGTATGAAAAAAGTATGTTTTTCAAAGCAGAAACGAAAAACCAAGAATATCTTAAAAATGATCAACTCCACGAAAAAAATGTATATGACATAAATGGTGTGTTTTATCGCGAGCTACATTTTCTGTGCAGTAAATTTTTATCCATCTCTTATGGTTTAGCAGTTACGCACAATTCCGTAAAATTCATCCAGAATGAAGTAGTCTTCAGAGGTTATTCCCAGAAAATTCAAAATGTACATTTTATTTGTGAGGTAAATATTTTTAATATACGACATTTTAATCATAATCGTTAGAGCCATTTTTAAGAAAATCAAAATGTTCGAAATGTTTTCCATGTAAAGGGTAGTTTGGGGTGGGGGGATTTTCTTGAAAATATTCGTGTCGCATCCTTGGAAGATACGAAACTTAAATACCAGGTTTGGGATTTAACGGGCCTTTCGTTTTTGCGCTATGCTGCCCACAGACACACAGACACACACACATACACAGAGACAGGCAGGCAGACAGACAGACAGACACACATTCGGACATTTTTCTAATAATGCTTTTTTTAGATTCCGGGAGTCTCAAAACATGTATATGGGTATCGAATTTTTGGGTACAATACAATACCTTCTCTATACGCTATGTACATAGTTCGTATAGAGAAAATAAAAAGGCAACCTAACTTTCCAAGCACAGCATTCTCTCACTTGAAGGAAATATAAGCAGGCTGGCAATGCTGGGAATAGGTAATGTAAAACTTTCGATCAAAATAAGAAAAAGATCTCTTCTCTAACACCAATTATTACAAAGTTATTGACCTTTTACCAATTGAGTGTACATAAATGTTCTAAACAGAACTATTACATAGGATTATTTTCAGCAATATTTTTATATATTTACATCTTGTGCACCTCTATGAATGTTTTACCAAAATAAGCGGGAGGTTTCAATTATTAATATGTCATTAAAACGTGAAGATGGAAAAAATTATGAAAAGCACATTTCGATTCCCATTTACTATTCCAAATCCTTGTAGATACAATGGCTAGAGGGAAATACACAAGGCGTAGGCGTTAGTCAAATCTTTTACGGATGATTTTGAAATTCCGTTCTTTTTGCTTGACCACGAGAAAAAAAAAATGTGTTACACTAACATGACTTTCTCTAGCTACTCTGCAAACAAACTTCTTACACAAGATGATTCTTCTTTCAACGCCATGCTAATCGAGATAAACATTAGCAGAATTTTGTTACTTAATTCTTTATAGATAGACTGGAACTAAGGGAATGATCTAGGCTTAAGTGTTTTAAAAGCTGTCGTTATGCGATTGTCATTGCAAATCGCTTCTTTGCTTGGTTAGGAGTAGAACAAAAGAAAAACGGACACTTCCCTCTTCTTGTCGTATACTTGAAAGATGTTGAATTCAAATTGGTGCTTATTTGGTTTTTCGTTCTTGAGATACACCAACATACACACCACTTCTTCTAAAAATACGTTTTCGGATTCAGAGGGTCTCAGAACGTTATTTTTTGTGATTTATTGGCATCAATTTTTTGGGTGGAATTCAATATTTTACTTATTTCAGGTAGAGAAACTAAAACTTTCCTCAAGTAGGGCTGTCAACTCTACGGTAAGATGTGCCGCTTCTTGACCTTTTGAATACTGGGTACTTGAGGTTTAAGACAAAACACTATAAGGTATAAAAGGTATGATTAAATTCTGAGTGGCATTTATTTCACATAAGTTCAATGAACAGAACTACAAACACTATTTCACTACATAATCAATCACTCATGACAAATAACAGCTTGTACAAACCCGCAACAGTTTAATAATTATTTGGTATAGAGAATGAGAAACGCAGGGCTAAAATGAATACGAAAGCATGTATTGCGGAAGATTTACCTGAACAGATTTTGCGTAAGGAAAAGTGAAGCTTTTCAGAAAACAAAATAACATATTTAAGTTATGTACACTTCAACACTGGCTCAACTATGAATAAATCAACAATTTAACAATAACTATTATCGAATCTGAAGCAAATTATTCAAGCATATCCGCTAGACCTGACCCTCAAACAGTATAACTTTTGAGATCTAGATCTATTTTTCCCCTGTTCAATAATTGGATTATAGCAAACCTTCGCTCCTCTTACAAAATTATACATAATCATTAAATATTATACTTCAACATTGATTCCGCTCACAAAATAAATTTAGAAACCTGACATGAAGCGACCGCATTCAACAGCCTATACTGTCTGAAAAGCAACAGTCAGAAAGTCCAACTAAGGGGAAACAAACATAACTTTAGACTGCCTCCGTGGTCGAGGGGTCAGTGAGGTCCCAGTTTGATTCCCGGCTGGAGCGGGGAATTATTCCCTATCCCGAAGAGAATCTGGAAGTATGTATGTGAGAGTGAATGTGTGTATGTTTTATTTTCCCTCAAACGATTTAAACTAAGTAAAACTACAGACAACAAGTTGTTTCAAGTGCAAAGCCCCCGATATGACCTAGGATGCTAAAGGGGGCTACATAAATGAAACAATTAAGAAAATTTGATGTGTTCCAATCGCATTACTTTCTATACATCTCTGCAACTAATGATTGTTAAAAAGCTTATTCTTCCATTTATTTCATTACTTATTATTTGCTTCCTGGTACGTAAAAATAAAATAAGGGAGTACCTTAGGTTAAAGTGACAGTCATAAGCTTTTACTACATATACAGACATTTTGCTTGTACCATTGAACTAAGACCATTGAGCTTCCGGTGATATTTTTTATTTGAAAACTTTTAATGTCTGTAACAAAATGTATACCTACATTTTTTACTTTCTCTACACGTACTATGTACATACTGTATAGAGAAGGTATTGCACGCCACCCAAAAATTCGATACCGAGATTTCACCGGAAATATATATTTTAGGGTCCCCTGTATCCATAAAAAGCATTTTCTCAAAAAGGTTGTGTGTGTGAGTGTGTGTCCGTGTGTCTGTGAACACGATAACTCAAAAACGAAAAGTCGACAATATACCAACTTGGTATTTGAGTTTAGTATGTTCCTGAGCTGCGACGCGAAGATTTTGAGAAAAATTCCTCCATCCCAAACTACCCTTTACATGGAACTTTTTTCGAAAATTTTTATTTTCTTAAAAATGCCTCTAACGATTTTGATTAAAATAGCATATATTAAAGATATTTACCTGACAAACAAAATGTACATCTTGAATTTTCTGGGAATAACCTCTGAAGACTACTTTATTCTGGATGAACTTTACGGAATTTTGCATAGCTGCTAAACCGTAAGAGATGGTCAAAAACTTACCACGTTAAGACACGCAATTTATATTACATACATATTTTCTTGTAGTTGATTGTTTTTTTTAGATATTCCTTGTTTTCAGTTTCAGCTTGGGAAAACTCTACCGCCAACCTGTACATGAAGTTGGTTACATGCACTGTGATACTGGGTTCTGTCTTTAAATTGACTTTCCTAGATATGATTCAAATTAACTGGAAGTAGAAGATCAATGCGCTCCGTTTTACCTTGCATGAAGAGTGCTTTAGGAATTTGACACTTCTACAGCTATTTGGTATAACCATATCTATGCACTGATTAAACTTTGGTTAGTGGCACAGATACTGCCGAAACAATATGCGCAGAGATAAAACAACAACTTGCTTATTTCCTTTGGGCAGGAAAATAGAGTGGTCCAATGACAAATACAACTTCCTTTGAAAAATGTGGCTATGAATTATTTGACGTTAATAACAAATGCTTTGCGCTGCTGTAGACAACGATGTTATATGTGTTACATGGTAACAGCTCTCCGATTGAACGACCAATTAAATCACAGAACAATACAGAAATTTCTGCTCCTTAAAGGCCACGAAGAGTCTGAGAACCAATGGATCAGTTTCTGATCACCAGTTGCTTTTATCGATATCTTACCCTGTTCTCCAACGTACGTTGTAAAATAGAAATGACCACAGGTGTAACAAATGCAAGGGGACACAGTATACGAAGTTATCAACGAGAAGTTACAGAGTCATGGAAGGATAAACTCTAATGTAACATCGTGAAAATCCTCGAGCATAGGTTGTTCTGCTGCCAACGGCAAGAGGAGGTCTGGAACCGGTTCAGAGACATGCTGATTATACTTCATCCTAGGGACAGCAACTACCTTACGTCAAGCAGGCACCCAACTGGAGTTTAAAATCAAAAACACCAAATTTCATAACTTCACTCTGTTGTTAATTACAGGCACACTAAATTGGTTGATCAAAGCAAGAATGGGAGAAACAGTGCTTGGGAACATCATCTTAACTTCCTGAAGCAGTAACGTTGGAAACAAGTATGCAGAAAAGTTTAAAGTAAGACAAATAAAGTTCTGACGAGCTAATAAAAAACCTGATGTATTCAATTCACATTACTTTCTCTACATCTCTGCAACAAATTATTGTTAAAAAGCTTGCGCATCTATTTCCTTCATGCTAATCAAGAAAAAACTAGCAGAAAAAGTCTTATTACTTGCTTCCTTGTAAGTAGAAGCGAAATAAGGGACTACCATTGGTTAAAGTGATTGTCAAAAGCTGGCTGCTATGTGATTGAAGTTCCTTTGTTTGTTTGGACAGGAGTTGACAAATTCCTATATGAGAAAAGTATGTTTTAAAGCTGAAGCCAAAAACAAGGAATATTTCAAAGACGATCCACTCCACGATAAAAATGTATATAACATAAATTGCGTGTTTTAACGTGCTCTATATTTTTTGTGTGTTAAGTTCTTACGGTTTAGCAGTGATGTAAAGTTCCGTAAAATTCATCCAGAACAGCCTTCAGAAGCTATTCCCAGGAAATTCCATATATACATTTTATTTGGCATGTAAATGTTTTAAATATAAGAGATTTTAATGAAAATCGTTAGAGCCATTTTTTAGAAAATCAAACTTTTCGAAATAACTTCCATGTAAAGAGTAGTTGGGGGTGGGGGAATTTTATTGAAAATCTTCATGTCTCGTCCTTGGAAGATACTGAACTTAAATACCAAGTTTGATATTTAACGACTTTTCGTTTTTGAGCTATCCTGTGCACAGACCCACACGAACACAGAGAACTTTTTCTAAAAATTCAGAGGGACCCGAAATATGCATTTCCGGTGAAATCTCGGTATCAAATTTTTGGGTGGAATGCAATACCTTCTATATACACTATGTACATAGTAGTGTGAGAAAGTAAAAATGAAAGAAATAACAAAAGAAAGAATGAACGAAAGAAAGAAAGGAAGGAAGGGAAAAGGTCATATTGTTGCATTTAATGTTAGTTAAAAATCATGTTATTCTTTCTTATGTGTAAAAAACTTGAAAGAAATCCTGCTGTTAACAGATATGTAGTATGCATCAACTGTATACTCCTACTATAACAAAGAAGTAGAGAAAGTAAACATGTCCGACTATGGTACCATTTAGGTTTAAACGCAATATAAATTAAATTATTACAAATGCACACTTTACAGAAATCCTGCCCAGATTTTTTCGCCCTTGAATGTGCCTATGTAGAAGATTGAACGTTCCTAAATAAAGTTCGACTAAACTGCTATTGTTGAATAAATTTACATTATTAATTGTATTTAATTTAGATATAAAATCTGTAAAACAATAACAAAATGTTATCTGCTACATTCTCGTGGATTTCTGTACTTACACCTTAACAAACTAATTTTAAAAAACCTACTCTTCTATCTACTTCACGCTTAACGAAATAAACATTAGCAATAATCTTTATATAACCGTTCTTTCCTAAGAGTAATACGCAAATACAATAAACTAATATGATAACAAATCTTTTATAAGCTGGTAGCTATGGGATGGCTTTGAAATGCCACGTTTCTGTTTTGTTTTGTTTTGTTTGCTTTTTACTTTCTCTACATACACTATGTACATAGTGTATAGAGAAGGTATTGTAATGCACACAAAAATTCAACACCGAGATTTCACCGGAACTACTCGGGTCCCACTGAATCCAAAAAAAAAGCATTTTTGGAACAAGATCCGTGTGTGTCTGTGGACAGCATAGCTCAAAAACAAAAGGAACGTTAAATACCAAACTTGGTATTTAAGTTTGGTATATTCCAAGGATGCGACACGAAGATTTTCAAGAAAATCCCCCCACCCCAACTACCCTTTACTGGGTCTTTTTTCTGATTTTCTAAAAAATGTAGAGCATGTTAAAACACACAATTTATGTAATATACCTTTTTTTCGTAGACTTGATCATTTTTGAGATATTAATTGTTATCGATTTCAGCTTTGAAAAACTTTTCTCATTCAGGAATTTGTTAATTCTTGCCCATACAAACAAAGGAACTTCCGTCCCTTAGCAACCGCTTTTCACTATCACTTTAACCTATAGTACTCCCTTGTTTCGCTTCTACTTACAAGGAAACAAGTAATAAGACTTATTCTGCTAATTTTTTTTCGATTACCATGAAGGAGATAGAAGCATAGGCTTTTTAACAATTTATTGCGGATATGTAGAGAAAGTCATGTGAATGGAACACATGAGATTGTTTTACAAAGGGGGACCCAAAATCTGTATTTACGGTGAAATATCGGTATCGAATTTTTGGGCGAAATGCAATACCTTCTATATACACTATTCACATTGTACGCGTAGAGAAAGTAATAACCAATTAAAACAATATTATTAATTTCAGATTGCATCAAATGCACGATAAATAATTTCATTTATTTCAGTAGTTTTGTTACATTACACATTTTGTTATAGATTCAAAGGGTACAGCAATACCCAAATGTTTAGATCTGGACGCTATATGCAGGCCTTAAAATTATATATTGTTTCCATGCAATCGCGAAAAACAACTGAAAGTGCAGAGGACTTTAAAAGAATGAGAAGGAAAAAATTCCATTCATTAAGAACGGATATATCGCAAACAGATAAGCTATTTTTTCTTCATTACAGATCTATCTACTTTTTGTGCACGTGATAGCAAGTTTCCGCCTAACCTATACCAGTTATACAAGATTATACAAGATTCCTTACAAATGATGTGATTTCACAGGTATTCAAGACAATTCATGATATAAATTTAGTTTTTACTTTCTCTACACGTACTATGTACATAGTGTATAGAGGAAGTATTGTACTTCTCTCAAAAATTTGATACCGGGATTTCACCGGAAATAAATGTTTTAGTACCTTCGAATCCAAAAAGAAATTCAGAAAAAGGTCCGTGTGTGTGTGTGTGTGTGTGTGTGTGGCTGTGGACAGCATAGCTCTAAAACGAAAAGACCGTTAAATACCAAACTTAGTATTTAGGTCTGGTATCCTCCAAGGATGTGTCACGAAGATTTTTAAGAAACGCCCACCCACCACAAACTACCGCCTACGTGGAAAAAATTGGAAAATTTTGATTTTCTCAAAATTGCCTCTCACTATTTTGATTAAAATTCTGTATATTAAAGATATTCACATCCCAAATAAAATGTATATCTTGAATTTTCTGGGAATAGCCTCTGAAGACCCCTTTAATCTGGATGAATTTTGCCGAATTTTGGTTAACTTCTAAACCGTAAGTGCTAGACAAAAACCTATTACACAGAAAGTACAGATCTGTCAAAACATACATTGGCCTTTACATTTTCGTTGTGGTGGTAGCCGTTTCCGAGATATTCCTTGTTATTGGTTACAGTTGTGAAGTACTTATATTTTTCTCAGACAGTAACTATCCGTTTTCCTTTTGTTCTACTCCTGGCCAAGCAAAGAAGTGATTTGCAATGACAATCGCATAACTACCGCTTTTAAAGCATTTGACTATCAGTTTAGCCTAGTATATTCCCTTATTTTCTTCCTAAGTATAAGGATCTAAGTAATAATAACATTCTGCTAATGGTTATGTCGATTAGCAAGGTGGAGGAAGAAGAATAATATTATGTAAAAGTTTTGTAGAACAGCTAGAGAAAGTCATGTGAATGTAACACATCAGGTTTTTCATTTAAATATATGTAATATCAGGTGGCCAACTAACCCGTATTTGGCGTGTGCAGATATCCTGTGGTGCGTTAGAAATGGAAAAAATGTAAATGACGTGTTATTTATGGACGCTCTTTAACTACTGTGGTTTACAGCGTCCCATTCTAAATTGGGCGTGAAAGACCGCTTAATTTTGCTCAGAGGCCTCTCTATCAGGCTTGAGGTTCCTTTACGTGCCGTAAATCTACAACACAGGACCAACGGCTTTACTTCCCTCCCGAAGAAGTCCATGCTAAGGATTTTACACCCGAAAAAGCCATGCGCTGGGTTTGAACCCGCGACCTTGGGTATCTGAAGTCGCAGTTTCAAGCCCGGCTGAGGGTACTGGCGTGAGTGATCTTTGTTTTACTCCTTGCAATGAACGCGACCTGTTCTTCTCTGTGTACACTGATAGCAAAGCAAAGGTCACTCTCGCCAGTTTTTCACTGACAGGTTTTAACTTGAAATATCTCTATTGAGTTTTCTACAACTCTTTTAACTCACCAAAGGAATTCTGCATACATAAAATATGGGGTAGTAAGGCCACTGGTATATGGTATTTTAATCAAAATGGTTAAATCTTTAAATAAAACAAAAATGTCGTAAACTGTCTTTGTAAACCGTATTAGGAGTAGGTGATATATTTTTAAAATCGTCGTATGGAACCTTTGGAAGATACTAAACACAAATACGAAATATCGCATACACATCATTGCGATAAATAGAAGAAAATCAGAAGCAGAGATAATAGACTCAACCATCCGCTTTGAACTGAATAAAGACCAACCTCAAGAAGTTCATCTGGAAAAACAGAAAATATATAAACCCACCATACCATATTTTAAAGAACTAGACAGTATCAGAAAAATAACAATATTAGACCTATTTTTTTTGGATCTCGAGGAACAATTACAAATATGTTTGTGAAATGGAGGGCAAAGTATAAAATTAACAGAATTGAGGAACAAGCAATCACAGAGAACATCATAAAACATTCTGCAGTTATTTTTCGAAGTCATTGTATGGTTTAAACAGTACGTAAACTGTACTTTGGTTTATAAAATGCTTTATTTTTATAGTTTTTTCCTCTTTTATTGTTATAACTTTTATTGTTGATTCACATCTTTTATAATCTTTGTTACAATTTGTTCTTATTGCTTAATTTTTATATAACTATTATAACGTATGTTAAAATATTTTTTGCAATACTCACTTATAGCATTTTTTGTAAAAATTCCTAAATGTATATTTTATTCTGTGTCTCTAGGCAAACTCATTTATGAGTCAGACTAATAAATAAATAAATATCAATTTTTCGTGTCTGAATTATGTTCACACACACACACTCGGACCTGTATTTAGAACATGCTCTTTTGGGTTCAGTGTGCTTCAAGAACACAGGGAAATATGAACACAAATCGAAGTTGTGGGTGGAATGCAACATACTGTCCACCCACTGTGTACGTGGTAGAGAAACTAAAATGGCGATATGACATGTTAAAAATGTTAAAGGCGGTGTACAAATAGAATAAAAATGTTTTCTATATCAGTGCAGCAAAGCGGAATCAATATTTTGGATAAGGTATCAACGTCACATTTTTAGGTACATTTTTACCTTCTCTATCACGTGCTATGTACCTAATTAGGTAGAGAAAGTATTGTATTCCATCCAAAATTCGATTCTGAAAATTATCTTGAAATGTACTTTTTTAATCAAAAAAATATTTTTAGAAAAACGTCTGTGTGTGTAACCAGCATACTAAAAATCGCAAAATCGGTTAAATACCAAACTTAGTATTTAATTTAGCATCTTTCAAGAATACCACAAGAGATTTTCCCCACCCTAAACTACCTTTTCATGCAAAATGTTTTGAAATTTACAATTTTCTCTAAAATAGCTGTAATGGTTTTGATTGAAATACTATAGGCATGCTTAAAATATTTCATTCCTGGATGACTTTTGCAAAACCTTAAAACACATATAAGGTATTTCTAGACAAAAAATGTACTTCTTCTGAAACACAAAATTTATGTAATATACATTTTTGTAGAGTTAACATTTATCAATATATTCTATTTTATTAGTATTAAAGTTTAAAATATTTAGCTTTTCTCAAATGGGAAGTCGGAAGTCCTTTTTCACTTTTTATCCTGTTCATGTAAGTAGAAGGGAATTAAAATATCACATAGCGACCAGATTTTAAATATTTGACTATCGCTTTACAGTAGTGTATAACCTCATTTCCCTTCTATGAGCTTTTGAAAGTATATATGAATGAATGAATAATTATTGACGTAACAGTATCATACATTGAGCTTCATCAATCACAGGTCCACAGACCGTGCGAGCTTTTGTAATACACAAAATAGTAAGTAATATTAAAACAACGGCAACTAAGAATTAAAAGAGTAAACACGAAAATAAAAAGACAAAGATATTCAAATACAGCAATTTAACTCTACAGCACAAAGTACGCCTTATTCAGATGCATAAATGTACCCCATTATAATAGATAAATACACTTATAAGAAATATATACACATAATATATACACAATGACATAATATATGTGTATGTAAAACATTGTAGTCACTTTTGCTTAGTTGCTCTTATCCCCCCCCCCTCTACTCAATTAGCAACCTTCCCAGATCTCAGCTGCCATGCCTTAGGTATAAATTTACCTAGCCCGTCCAGGTCTTCCGTGCGAGCGTTGGCGATTGTCCATCAACCCGGAGAAAATCCACGCTATTCTTTTCACCAAGCGCCGCTTTCCCGCAAACTTCCCCACATTCACGTACCTCAGACGAAGGATACAATGGACCAACACCATCACCTACTTGGGGGTGAAGCTTGACAGGGGCGTCACTTTCAGGGAGCACATCAGGGGGCTGTGGTGCCGGGGCAATAGGGCTGCGGCCTCACTGTACCCGATGCTGAAGTCCTCGATGACGGTTCCCCTTAAGTTGCGCCTCTTGAGGGCTCTCATAGTCCCCTTGTTAATCTACGCCTGTGAGATCTGGGGCATGGCTTCAGTGGGTACAGAATAGGTGTCTTCGGACTATCTATTCTGTGCCTCGAGGCTTTCCAACGAGATTCCTGCACGAAGCCTCTGGTCTACCATACCTGGAGGACGAGATTAGGCGTTGGGCAACAAAATTCAACGAAGGGTTACCATTCCATCGGAGCGCCCTCGTTAGGTCTCTTGGGGATTACGATCCCACAAACCGCCGCTTCAGGCGATACCGGCTTCCCCGCATGGCTTGCGGACATCCCCGGTAACGAAGGAGCACCTCCAACAGCTACTACGGCTAAAGCTCCTTATAATCCTTCAAGAGTTGCTTGGATTAAAAATTAAAACCTCAAAACAAACATTTTGATAAACACACACCAGCGGTGCACAAGGGCCGTTGCACCATCATAAGCAACCGTCGAGGGGCAACACTTGCCACTTCCCGTCACTCCACAACCCCACCACTCACCCGCCATCCCGCAAAACCCCACAATCCCGTCAGAACGTGGTTAAGTTCTCTCCGAGAACAGGGACACGTCTATCACACCTCGGGCTGCCCTCAGCCTGCCAATTGCTCTGGTCTGGTCTTCCGTGTCTGCCAGTAGTGTCCAACATGCTTCTAGCTTTATATTCGCGGTGGTAATGAATCGCGGTAAATATTATCCCTCCATTCCTCTGTACCCCTACATCTTACCAAGATATGGGTCCACGACTCTTTCTACTCGCAAATGGAACAGATTCTCGTACCATTCTCGTCAGCAATTTTTATGCTCAACCATGCTCCTAGTCTAATCCTCGCGAGCCTATCTCTAATGAGTTTGGTACCTGTTTTGATGTATTGCTCCATAACCCACTCCGATTTTAGCCTAGACTGTACTTCTAATGAAATCTTCTCCTGTATTGCGCAATCATTTGCTGTCTTTCAAATATCACTCCGTCTGTTTGCCTGCCCCGCAATTCCAATGTATCCCATCCCAATGTTTCCAACCCTTTCATTAATTTTGAAGCCCAAGTCAAATTCCCTTCCATTCGCAACTGTTCACGGTAGCAGACTGCCCTAATTAGAGATTGGTTTCCGTGGACAATTCTCATCCAATATTTAACTGCTCCGATTGTCCACTCTATCGTTTCACTATGTGCCCCGAATTAGAAAAGGTCATGTAAACGGAATGGAACACATCCGAGTTGTTTCCTTAACAAAAGTAAGCTCAATATTTTAAAACGTGCTAAGAACCTTTTAGAAGTATAAAGTAACAGATTTCTTGAATTCAACCTATGAAGTATAAGTATGCTGGTTTTCCATTTTTAATTTTTCTACATAGTAGAAAATAGAGAGGGTATCCACTGCACTTCACCCAAATTCGATACTGAAATTTCACCGAAAATGCATGTCTTAGGGTCCCCTGAAACCAAAAAAAGTCATTTTTGGAAAAAGCTCCATGGGTGTGCGTTCGTATTATGTGCCTGAGAAACACGATAACTCAAAAACGAGGTCAGTCATATACCAACATTTTTTATTTAAGTTTCATAGCTCCTAAGGTTGCGACACAAAGATTTTGAAGACAATCCCCCAACCCCAAACTACTCCTTAAATGAAAAGAATTTGTGAACTTTAATTTCCTCAAAAATGGCTCTAACGATTTTGTTTAAAATACGGTATGATAAAAGTGTTTACATGATAAATAAAATTAATATCTTGAACACTCTGGAATAAGCTTGCGATACCCTCTTTATTCTGGATGAATTTTGCTGAGTTTCACATAACTGGTAAACAGTAAGATAATAAACCAAAACTTACTTATAAAGTGATAAATCTCGTTAAAACACACAATTTATGCCATGTGTATTCAAAAGTTTGCAGAAAAGGTAGCGAAAGTCATGTGAATAACATATTTATATGTGATTTACAGTTACTTAGTTTTATCGATCATAGTTTCCAAAAATACAGTAACATTTTCAGACATGATATTACTATTCTGAGAGGAGATATATTTTGAAAACACGTGAAAATCATTAATAACAAACGCTTTTAAAGCTACAGTCATTTAACATATACGTATACAATTTTAAATTCTTGGCTTTAAAACTCTAGGAGTTGGAATTGAAACCCATTTACCTCCGTAATCAAGTTAACGCGCAATGGCATTTGTGACGGGAACGACAGCGCTGGAAAAGCGCATGTATTTTTCTGCATGTGCAGCGGCAGATTCATTCTCCTTGGCAGTCATCAGAGTGGAAAAAGGTACGCGAAAAGTGTGCGCGCGAATCACTGGAGACTCCGGGCACGAATTAGAATCAGTTATCGCTGAAACCTCGGACGAGAAGGTTAGTTATGAGCTAAGGCACGTTTCGGATTTCAAAGTGTCGTGGAAGATATGTTTTCGCTTCTTGGCAGCATTAAGAATCTTCGTGTTGCTGCTTTATTCTAGAATTTGTTTTCGAGCGAATACTCTTAAGGGAGAATAAGATATGTAGAAGAGTTAATGATGATAATAATGATAATAATAATAATAATAACAACAACGACTCCATGGATGACAGCGAACCTTGGTCTATCTCCCGGCCGCTACTTCCTCCATCACAATCCATGACAGACGTCACGGATGGGGTGCAGAATTGGAGGGTGAGACGTGGTCAGCGTCTCGAACCCCCCCCCCGCCCTGGCCGGTCAATGTGGTCCTAATGACCTAGAGCCGCTACTTCTCCATCAAGTAGCTCCTGAATTGGCTGAGGCTGAGTGCACCCCGCACCAGGTCTCCCAGCGGGGGAAAAATCCCCACGCCGGTACTGGGAATTGAACCCAGGATTCCCGCTTGGTAGCAGCTGCACTACCACCATGCTAAGGAGACGACTATGTAAAAGAGTTAAAGAAGCAAAAAGAGTTAAAGAAGCAAAAAGAGTTTTCAGATAAGAAGCCATATGGAGGACATTTAACGGCTCTAAAAAGATGTAATCCTTATTTCACGTTAAATTCCTGAGTGGAAGTTTGTTATATGAAGTTAATGTAATTAAGAATTCTCTCATATCAGATGTATGAAATACTTGGATCCAAATTATTTGATATTAAGTTAAAAATAGTTCCTTGCTCTGTTCCTCTAACGCAAGAAATATGATTTACTAATCGTATTTATTTAACGAGCCATGGAAGTACTAGAAAAATGTTAAGAATTACAAATAAACCGTAACACATAATATGGGTTTACTTTATCTTAGAAGTTGGATATCTCTGACACAGATATTTATCTAAAACAGTAAGAAGAAAACAATACCGATCCATGGAAGTACTAGAAAGATGTTACGAATTACAAACAGAACGTAACATATTATATTGGTGTACTTCAACTTATCTTTGACACATATCCCTATTTTAACAGTAAGAACAAACCAATAACGACCCACGAAAGTACTAGAAAGATATTACGAATGCCAAACAGAACGTAATACATATAGGGGTGTACTTCAACTTAGGAGTTGGATATCTTTGACACAGATACCTATCTAAAACAGTAAGAAGAAACCAATACAACTGTTTTTATCTACTTCAGAGATCTGGACCGGCGAAAGCACGCCACTGCATTGCTGCCTATATCACGATATCTTGACGTGACGTCAGTAAAAGGGGCCTTGCGCAGAATCGCATCAGCTTATCTCCCGCGCATCAGTGGCCATTTCATTCTTGTTTATTCGTGCAACACGCATCAAACGGACAGAGCCAGCGGCCGGCCGCAAAAACAGCCAACCGTAGAATGCAAGTAGAAACGTTTTACATGTTCTAAAAGCTAAAGGTTCAGCCACGTGAAAAATTGAATCCCTGATTTGATTCCATGCTTGCAGTTCTTTCATTTCTGAGGCACGGAAATGCTTTAATGTTTCTGAAATCACTTGCTTGTATATAGATGTACATGTTTATTTTCATTCTTGCAGACAACCCTGATGGCTCTCCTGCTTGCTTTTACTTTTCGCTACTCAATAATCAGATGTGCTCCATTCACATGACTTTTTCTACATCTCTGCAACAAATTATTGTTAAAAAGCTTTTTACTTTCTCTTGCCCCGTATGTACAATGTACATAGGGATAGAGAAGTATTGCATTCCACACAAAAATTCCATGTCGAGATTTCAACGGAAATATATGTATTAGGACCCCCTGAATCCACAAAAAGCATTTCCAGAAAAAGGTCCGTGTGTGTGTGTGGTGTGTGTGTGTATGTGAACACGATAACTCAAAAACGAAAAGTAGCTAAAATACCAAACTTGGTATTTAAGTTTATTATCTTCCAGGGATGCGACACGAAGATTTTAAGAAAATCCCCCCACCCCAAACTAGCCTTTACATGGAACTTTTTTCGAAAATTTTGATTTTCTTAAAAGTGGCTCTAACGATTTTGATTAAAATATTGTATATTAAAGATATTTACCTGACAAATAAAATGTATATCTGGAATTTTCTGGGAATAGCTTCTAAAGACATGTTTATTCTGGATGAATTTTGCTTAATTTGGCATAACTAATAAACTGTAAGAGATAGACAAAACCTTACTACACAAAAAATGTAGGCCCTGTTAAAATCCACAATTTACGTCATATACATTTTTTTCGTGGAGCTTACCGTTTTCGAGGTATTCATTGTTATTGGTTTCAGTTGTGAAGTACTTATACTTTTCTCGGATGGGAGTGTCCGTTTTTCTTTTGTTCTACTCCTGGCCAAGAAAAGAAGCCATTTGTAATGACAATCGCATAACGACAGCTTTTAAAACTTTTGTCTATCGATTTAGCCTAGTGTATTCCCTTATTTTCTTCTTGCTTATAAGGAACTAAGTAATAATAACATTGTGCTGAATACCTCGATTAACAAGGTGCAGAAAGAAGAATAATCTTATTTAAGAAGTTTGTAGAACGGCTAGAGAAAGTCATGTGAGTGACTTTATGAGTCTTCTAGTAACTTCATGCTAATCGAGAAAAAATTAGCAGAAATAGTCTTATTACTTACTTCCTTGTAAATATAAGCGAAAAAAGGGAGTATCAAAGGTTAATGTGATAGTCAAAAGCTGGTTGCTAAAACCAGGATGGGGTATGTATGGGCAGGAGTTGACAAATTCCTGTTGGAGGAAAGTGAAACTCTTTAAAAGGTGAAACAAAGAACAAGGAATATCTCAAAAACGATCAACTCCATGAACAAAAATGTATATAACATAAATAGTGTGTTTTAGCGTGCTCTACATTTTTTGTGTGGTAAGTTTTTTCCATCTCTTACGGTTTAGCAGTTATGGAAAATTTCGTAAAATTCATCCTGAATAAAGTAGTCTTCAGAAGCTATTCCCACAAAATTCAAGATATACATTTTATTTGTCAGGTAAATATCCTTAGTATACAATATTTTAATCAAAATCGTTAGAGCTATTTGAGACAATTTTTGAAAAACGTTCTAAGTAAAGGGTAGTTTGGGGTGGGGAATTTTTCTCAAAATACTTATGTCGCTCCCTGGAATATACTAAACTTAAATACCAAGTTTTCGTTTTTGAGTTATCGTGTTCACAGACAAATGAACACACACACTCAGATCTTTTTTTGAAAATGTTTTTTTGGATATAGGGGACCCTAAAACATATTTTTCCGGTGAAATCTCGGTATCGTATTTTTAGGTGGAGTGCGATACTTTTTCTATAACACTATGTAAATAGTACGTGTAGAGAACGTAAAAATCAATTCATAAATCCACTACATTTTCGTATCTGAAATTTTCAGCTATCGTTTAAATAACCCAACTATGAAGTACATGACGTGGCATTATTTGTGATTTTTACTTTCTCCATACGCACTATGTACATAGTGTATAGAGAAAGTATTGCACTCCACCAAAAATTCGATACCGAGATTTCATCGGAAATATATGTTTTAGGGTCCCCAATATCCAAAAAAGGCATTTTCACAAAAAGGTCCGCGTGTTTGTGTGTGTGTGTGTGTCCGTGTGACCGTGTGTCCGTGTGCCTGTGAACACGATAACTCAAAAACGAAAAGTCGGTAAAATACCAAACTTGTATTTAAGTTTAGTATCTTCCAGGGATGCGACACGAAGATTTTGAGAAAAATCCCCCTACCCCCAACTGCCCTTTACATTGAACTTTTTTCGACAATTTTGATTTTCTCAAAAATGGCTCTAACGATTTTGATTAAATTTCGGATGTTAAACATATTTACCTGACAAATGAAATGTATATCTTGAATTTTCTGGGAATAGCCTCTGAAGAGTAGTTTATTCTGGATGAATTTTACTAAATTTTAAATAACTGCAAAACCGTGAGAGATGGACAAACATTTACTTCACAAAAAATGTAGAGCACATTAAAACACATAATTTATGTTATATACATTTTTTTCGTGGAGTTCGTCGTTTTGGTGACATTCCTTATTTTTGGTTTCTGGTATGAAAAACGTATACTTTTCTCATACTAGAGGTTGTCAACTCCTATCCATATAGACAAAGGAACTTCATTGACATAGCAGCCAGCTTTTGACTATCACTTTAACCTAAGGTTGTCCCTTATTTCGCTTCTACTTACAAGGATGCGAGTAATAAGACTATTTCTGCTAATTTTTTCTGATTAGCATGAAGTAAATAGAAGTATAAGTTTTTTAAGAATTATTTGTTGTAGGTATATGGAGAAAGTCATGTGAATGGTACACATCAGATATGGAAAATATGGAAAATTAGCCTTACTCGGCGTTTTATGGATGACTTTTTAAGTCTACCCCTGTACTTTTACTTTCTCCACACGTGCTATGTACGTAGTTTATAGAGAAGGTATTGCATTCCATTCAAAAATTCGATACCGAGATTTCACCATATATACATGTTTTAGGACCCCCTGAGCCCAAAAAAAGAAAAAAAAGCATTTTCACAAAAAGGCCCGTGTGTATGTGTGGACAGCATAACTCAAAATGGAAAATATCGTTAAATACCAAAATTGGTATCTAATTTTGGTATCTTCAAAGGATGCGACACGAAGTTTTTCAAGAAAATCCCGCAACCCAAACTACCCTTTGCATGAATATTATGATTTTCTCAAAAATGACTTAATTTTGATTAAAAGTCTTAAGTTTAAGATATTTACATGCAAATAAAATGTATATCTTAAATTTTATGGGAATAGCCTCTAAAGACATCTTTATTCTGGATTGATTTTTATTGACTTTTGCTTAACTGGTAAACCTTAAGAGATAGTAAAATTAGAACACAAAAAATTTAGATCAGGATAAAACATCCAATGTATGTCATATACCTTTTTTTCGTGGAGTTGATCGTTTTTGCGATATTTCTTGTTGTTGGTTTCAGTTATAAAAACTTATATATTTCTGTTACAGAAATATGTCAACTCCTGTCCATACAAACAAAGGAACTTCAGTCACATAGCAACCAGCTTTTGACTATCACTTTAACCTATGGTACTTCCTTATTTCGCTTCTGCTTACAAGGAAGCAAATAATAAGGATATTTCCGCTAATGTTTCTCAATTAGCATGAATTAAATAGAAGCATAAGATTTTTAACAATAATTTGTTGCAAAGATGTAGAGAAATTCATGTGACTGGAACGTATTAGAGTTTTTATAGTATCATTGTATTGTAATACAAAAAGATCTACCTGTATATTCATTTCATAAATCTCCTGCATATTTCAAATGAAAATGAATAAACTTTCTTATATTCACCAAATAGATGTACATATATAAGCATCAGTAGGTGTTGCTTTTATCATTTCCTTAACCTCCCTCCGACAGTTTTCAAAAATGTATTTCAGCGCTGAAACAGTTATCAAATTGGTTGAGCAATTTGCATTCAATCACAATGGGTTAAAATTTAAACATGGTGCTTTATCCTTGGTCCATGGTTCATTAGATTACAAAGTAAACGGTTTTCATATAATACACAAACTCAAACTTTTGTACTATATATTTGCACCCATAGTTTAGATCTGTGGTGTAGCAGAGATCATTTTTGTAGTGTTTTAACGCCCACTTTTACTATTTGTGGCACCGCAGGGAATGACACTGGTGGTTCATGGAATGCCGGTGGAATGCAATGGCGAGGGAAACCGGAGAACCCTGAGGAAACCCACCCCTGCGCCGTTTTCCATCACAAATCTCACCTGCTTTCGCTTGGGATCGAATCCGGGCCGTCTAGGTGAGACGGGAGTGGTCTAACCACTCGTCCAAGGCGTGGCTATTCCCGATAATAGCTATAAAACAGAAGATGCATGAGTGAATGGAATGATAGGAAATTGAAGTACGGGTTGATGCAAAGACTTAGAACATCCGCAATAAATAAACAAGTAAATAAATAAAATAGCTATAGGTGTATAAATTATAATTACTATATTTTAAAAATAGGATTTTGTTAATCCTTAATAAGTAACAGAAATCAAAGCCATTGTAAATTATATGCTCTTACAGGTGCGGTCAGTGTTAGGAAAGTTAACCCCGGTTATATAGGCTAACCTCATATTACCTGTCAGAGAAGTTGCCTGACCAGCAGGCCATACAATTTGCAGATGCACACGTTACAATCGGTAACCCCGATCTCTTTGAAGATATTAATGGATACCTTATTTTTCACAATTTAAAGTTCTCTGATAGCTCTGGGTAAAGTATTTTTTATTTATTACTGTTACTTAATAAATGATAGGCGATAATAAATGATAGGCGATACAATAAATAGGAATTAATTAAATTTTAAGTTTTTATACATGTTTCTTTTCGGCTTACCCTCGCCGTATTTCTAGGACCGACACCTCTTTATCAGAAACTGTTGCATTAATCTCTCAAATTTATATTTCGCAAAATTCGCCGCAAAAATTAACAAAGACATGCATCACGCAGAACTAGATTCATCTCCTGACATCTCCGTTAATCAGTAGAAGCACGCTTTAACCACTTAGGCTATTCTAGTCGCAGGCACAATTACTACTGATTGTAGTGGGATGTCAGTGGTTGGCTTCCGACGTTCTCAATTTAGCGGCTGATGAAGCTTCCACTTCTAAAGTTGCCTAGCTAATTATATCTCAGGGTACTTTTTGGGTGAAGCAAATATTGAATAACACTGCATTTCCCGTAAAACTTGAATATATTGCTTCCAAGATACTTTGAAATACTTAACATTGCTTTCTTAAAATATATTTACATTAATAATCTTCCCACCACTTCAATAAATTTACAAGGAGCCTATTCTATCCATTAGCACATCGTTCCCCACCCCTTAATCACGTAGACGTGCCTTCGTCATCTTACACACATTATGCTCACAGCACAGATCTACAGTTGGCAGGCAGAGGGCAGCCCGAGGAGTATTAGAGGTGTCCCTATTATCTGAGAGAATTTAACCACGTTCTCACGGGATTGTGGGGTTTGCAGGATGGCGGGTGAGAAATGGGGTTGTGGAGGAGGAAAGTATTGCTCTCAACGATTACCAGTCATGGTGGTGCAACGGCTGGTGTAATAGTTTTACAAAATGTTTATTTTGGGGGTTTTAAATGTTGATGTCCAAGAAACTCTTGAAGGATTGTAAGAAGCTTAGCCGTAGCAGCTGTTGGACTCTCTTTTTGAATGAGATATGCTCTCTCTTTTATACTGACTAAGGGTGACGTCAACCTTCGCGCCATAAAATATAACATCTTTGATTGGTCCAGTGGTAGCATCACATTACATACTACGAGAATGAATTGTGTCAAGTTTTGTCAGTATCCCGTTCACATGTCACGTCTGGGATAACCCAATACTTCCCTCTCACTCCCATCTTACCTCGTCTATTTTTCCAAGTTGCTATACTTCCTGGAAGACAAGTCACCACTTTTGCCTCACTCATTTATATCTCTTTCCTTTGCTAATTTATATTATTCAGCCTAAACCTGTGCTCATTACCAAGTGGTGGTTGATGGACTGTTACCTGGAATTAAGCTAGCTCGCTTCTGCCTTAAATACCTAAGTTATATCTCGGTTTATTCTTGTTTCTGCCTCTAAATATTCTCAACTGTTTTAACATTGCTTTGTGTACAATTCTACGTTTATATTGCTTTGTGTGCATACGGCATGTCCTCCTGCATGATTAAACTTGGCTTTGAAAGCAAAGCGCCCAACATTGGCAGCGCTTTACTTCAGGTTTGCCACTTTATTGAAACAATTTATGCAAGTGTACTGAAGTTAAATTTGCAATAATTTCCATTTCTTTACAGCGATTGCTGAAATATTGGTTTCCAAAACTGCGAGGTGAGCGGATGACTGCCATGTCTCCTTGAGCACAAAGGGAAGGGACGCATAGGCAATTGTTCTTCTCATACCAACGAAGCAAGAATACCTGAGAATGAGATGACCCATCATGCGCTGGGTATTTATTTACTTTACGAAGATAGTACATATACGCATGGATGCACACTGGACTCACGGGCACACATACTAATATTTTTCTAAAATGGGTTTTATTTAAAACGTGTATTTTCATTGGCATCCCAGTAAACTTATTACAGGTAAACCGGAAAGAAAGTAGAAGTTCAGCATCATCTAAATGTCAAACATTGTACTGAAGTTCAGCACCAGTCAGGATGCGACAACAAGGTTTTCAAAAAAGGATATCTTCTCGTAGACTCGAACAAGCCATAACTTGATCGTAAATCCAAAATGTAACGACTTAAATCCCCTGAGTAATTCGCCTCACTAAGCACGTGTACTGAAACAATAAATGTTTACCTAGAAGCTCTTACAAAAACAAAGTAACAGGATAAAATAATTTAAAAAAAATAATTTTACTTTAAGGAATTGATCAAATATTTAGAATTGATGATGAATTGTTTAATGTTCCTTTATTTACTATGACCTTCGAGGCGCTAACCACGTCTTACCCTCCAATACTGCATGGCTTTCTTCAACATCTAAACAGCCTCCATCCCAGCATACAATTTACAATGGAAATAGAAGAGACCGGAATGCTACCATTTTTAGACGTCTTGGTACAACGAGATGAAACGAGCAAGACTGTACACTGCTCAGTCTTCAGAATACCCACTCACACCAACAGATATTTAGATGCGTCTTTTCGCCATCCACCCGCCATAAAACGAGGAATGATAAATGCACTATTCCTCCGCGCCATTCGCATATGCAACCCAGAGCTCGTCAGAGAGGAAATGAGACACCTGAACAGCATTCTCAGGGCTAATGGTTACGCACACAAAGAAATACGGGAAATACAAAGGAACACCAACCGAAGAAACCCCCAAAAGGACGACGATCAGGACTCTAGAAAAAACAGCCAAAAATGGATCAGTTTACCATACATCCGAGGCGTCACAGACAGGATCTCCAAAGTCCTTAAAAGCTACGACATCAGAACTCGCTACAACTCAACAAGAAAGCTCAGATCGTTCCTACGACCAGCCAAAGATACCAGCAACCCGCTCCTAAACCCGGGTATATATAGAATTAGATGCGACTGTGGAAGGACCTACATTGGCCAAACAGGACGGTCCATAATAACGAGCATAAAAGAACACATACGCACTAGCTGAACATGTAATAACAACCGGCCACCACATTGACTTTGACAACACACAGCTTATAGCCACCTGCAGCAATTTTCATCACAGAATGACCCGTGAAAGCGTAGAGATTTTCAAAGAAAAGAACAACATCAACAGGGACGGCGGAAAACATCTCCATAACATCTGGAAAACTCTGCTCACAAGGAGAGTCATAGGCTGGGCTCTAGCCAAAGAGAGGCAAGGGACGGAGACATGCGGCACTCTAGAAACTGACGGCAAACTACGACAGCATTTACTAAAAGAAGACCCAAACCACAATCTAGAACAAGAAATAAGACAAAAAGGAAACAAAAACCTGGAAAAAAGAAAGCGTAAAGCAACCCCAACACCACCAGGAAAGAGCGGCGCCAGCACCCACGCCAATTGGGAGGCAACTAGCCAATCAGAAGCGAGAGGGCGGGGCAACCTTCACTATATAAGCGAGAGCAAATAAGCAACCTAGAAGGAGCCATACAGGACGCCATATCGGCTGCTGTCCCACATCCCGGCACGAAATCACCTACCCACCGGACCTGCTAGCCCTCATGAGGGAAAGGGACCACGAAAGACGCAAGTGACAACGAACCAGAAATCTCGTCCACAAAGCAAACACGGCAACCCTCAACAGCTAGGTAAAAACGCGGCTCTCAGAAATTGCGAAACGACAATGGGATCAAACATTAGAACAACTCCGACCGGGTGGACAAGCAATTTGGCAATTAACTAAAAGATTAATCAAAGAACCACTAAACATCCCAACTCTAATAAAACCCGACGGCACAGTTGCGGAGGAAAATGCGGAAAAAGCCAATACCCTGGCGATTACACTAGAAATGACCTGCACATCGAACCCGATGCTAAGCGATGAGGATCATGATGCTGAGCTGGAAACAAATATGCGTAACGTACTTACCCAGGCAGCGCACAACAAAAGTCGCAAAACAAATCCAGGCGAGCTGCGCTGGATAATTAAGCACCTACCAGACGCAAAAGCCCCCGGACCCGATGACATACTAAATTTGGTGTTGAAGCACCTAACCGACGACGCACTGCAACATCTATCTAACATATGCAATTACTGTCTGCAGGATGGTTATTTCCCGACGCCCTGGAAAATAGCCAATATTTTGATGTTCCCGAAACCAGGAAAGGACAGAAAAAATCCGAATAATTACAGGCCCATAAGCCTCCTGAAAACCATCAGCAAGGTCGCGGAAAAAGTTGTACTGAAGCGAATAACGTCACACGTTAAACGACATGACATATTAATTCATGAACAGTTCGGCTTTAGGGCACATCACTCCAGTACCCTGCAGCTTACAAGAACAATAGAAAACACATCACCCAGGGCTTCAATCAGAAAAGATCAACAGGGATGTTATTCCTGGACATCCAGCGTGCTTTCGATTCGGTATACCACCCGGGTCTCATATACAAGCTCCAGCAGCTGAACTTTAACCACAGTATGATTAAACTGATAGCGCATTATCTCACAGACCGTTCCTTTACAGTAACCACAAGAAATGCGACCTCCAATTCCCGCCCAACCAGGGCAGGCGTACCACAAGGAAGCCTAATCGGTCCGACTCTTTTTAACTTATACATTAATGACATACCCAAAACCAACTATCCATTTACGCGGATGACACCGCCATCGCGGCACAGTCCTGGAAACCAGAATTGGTAACCACAAGACTCCAAGATGCCCTTGGCGACTTAGAGCCCTGGCTCAATAAATTGCGCATCAAAGTAAACACGGACAAAACACAAGCAATCCTTTTTTCAAGGCGACTAAAACGCGCACGACGAAGCGCGCCTCTAAGCCTCCATGGTGACGCCATAAAATGGAGTAATAAGGTAAAATACCTGGGAGTCACCCTAGACTCAAAACTAACCTTCGCGGACCATGTTACTATCATTAAACGCAAGGACAATGCCCAACTAAGTAAAATCTATCCGCTACTCAACCGAAATTCAACACTCAGCCAACAACTAGGCATCACGCTTTACAAAATGCTCATACGACCAATCTTCAGATATGAGGCACCCGTATGGGGACACTGCGCAGCAACTGCAAATTCTGCAAAACAAGGTACTCCGAACCATCGCAAGAGTTCCCCGAACAGTTCCCTTAGATTTACTACACAGTGACCTGCATATGCACACAGTGGAGCAATTTATCAAAAGGCTGGCCCTAAACATGTATGACACCGCGAAGACCAATCACAATCCACTGATTCGGCAACTGGGACTATGCAACAATTGCTAATAAGCACAAGAGGCCCCTAGCGCTCTTTGACAGAACCATTCCCCTCAACAAACACAGCAATGATTCCACAGCAGATATAATCAGGCACATTCAGGCTCTTGTCCCCCCATAAACTGAAATAATCCGTTGCCTAAAGTCCTTGGATGGTTAGTAACACCCCATCCAGGGAGGCCCGGGGTACCAGGGCAGCCCCAATGTTGATGACACAAAGCCAACTACACGGACCTGATCAGGCAATTTGTAAATAGTTATCTGTAATATATGTGTAAATATGTATCCATTAAAAAGAAAAAATAAATAAATAAATAAATAAAAAGTTTACCTACCCACTCCCTATATTCCCTATATCCATATCTGTACATAACATAGAGAACTGTTTATTGTATATATGTTTCAGGACAGGCAGCTGACGCTGTGACCAACAATGCAGTTCCCTCTCCGACTGCAGCCACAATTACAGGTAATGTACACCTTTGTTCGTATTAAGCATGACACCTACCAGATATCCTGCTCTCAGCATGAAACACCACTACTAACATTTAGGTCCCAGGTCTGGGCAACTTGCCAAGGCCTGTACCTAACCCCACTCTGTCTGTATACTCCCTTGTATACAGGCGTCTATTTTAGTAATCACCCACTAACATCAGGTTTGCTTCGGCGGTACCTGACACCATTTTGCCACCTTGCTAACCATCCTAGTAGAGTAGTTAGTGCATGGTAGGGGAGGTGACGTAGATCCTTTTCGGATGATCGCCACCATGGCTGGCGGAGGCGGGGCCACCCAAAATAAAAAAAAAAAAAAAAAGCCCAGAAGAAGCTCACGGTAAGATGAGCGAAACGTCGGCAATCTCCGGAAGCGAAGAAGACAACTGTTCAAAGAATTTCTAAATATTGACCGTCTATAACATATCGGTCTATAAATTTGTTTGTTAAGACACAGGTCGTGGAGGCCTACACATCTATTGAATCCAATAGTATTGATAAAATTCCTTTCCATACTTACTTCACATTTAAAGACATTCTAGGATATATTATTCTATTTATTATTTTATCCCTAAGAGAACCTTATATTTTAGGAGACACGCATAATTTTACACTTGGCAATCCTTTAATAACTTAGTACATATTCAACCAGAATGATATTTTTATTCTCTTATGCTATCTATGCTTAACAAATTAGAAGGTGTATTTGCCCTAGTTATATCAATTGCAATCTTATTTTTTATACCTTTAATTATTGCAAACTCCCTAGGATCATAATCCTATCCAATTAACCAATTTATATTTCGAGCTATGGTTATGATTGTAACTTTACATACTTGAATTGGACCTCGTCCTTTTGAAGACTCTCATATTCCAACAGGACAAACTTTAGCAATTTTACGAGACCCGTTTTTTTCAACCTCCGAAGGCTATAAATAAAAGACAGGTGCATAAAAGGCAATTATTTTACTACTAAAAGTTTTGTACGCTTATGATTTCTTTTCAACATAATCACCGAAAACATTTGAGACATTTATCGTGCCTGTACACAAGCTTTGCAATACCCGCTTCAAAAAATGTTGCCGCCAATGATTTCAAATGAGCATTGACGTTGTTTGGAAGATCTTCGTATTTTACGACGTTTGCGGAAAGCCATCCAAAACAACCGAAGAAGAATGCTGACTTCAGGAATTGTGTTGATCCATGACAACGCTCGTCCACACACTGCTCGCGCAACCCATCGGCTCCGTGAATAATTTCAATGGGACATTTTCGATCATTCGCCGTACAGTCCTGACCTGGCACCCAGCGACTTTCACCTTTTCCCTGAACTGAAGATGTGGCTAGGAGGGCAGCACTTTCAAACCAACGAAGATAAATATGCGATAAATGTCTCAATCTTTTCGAAGATTATGTTGAAAAGTAACCATAAGTAATAAAATAGTTGTTTTCTATGAACTTATCTTTTATTTATAGCCTATTGGAGGTTGAAAAAACGGCCCTTGTATATTTCCTTTATTATATATTAAACCCCTTAATAATTAAAAGTTGATATAATATCCTTTATCAATAATAATGTAGTTATAAACTTAATGATTAAGCTTATATCTTGAAATCATACTGGAAGGGTGAAATTCCCTTATTAATTTTAATTACTAACTAAGCCTTTAAAAGATGGGTTAGAAACACCTTCTCTGCGTGGTTACGAGTGCTAGATTTAGAAACCCATCTGCCCTTTGAACTTTCGGTTTTACAGCTCTGAATACCCTTCATTCATCATACTTCAAATGCACGTTGGTAATGAGAGTGGTGGTGAAGACCACGAACTCCTGGAACATGCCTTACATTTAATAAACCCGTCTACATAACCAGCTGTCATTCTCCTCTTTGCGCGATTTCAACACGGGTATGAGCATTTTGTCTAATTCAACTGATCACTTGTTCGTCAAATAACATTGCTTTAAATTTTACTCACGTCGTATAATTTCAAAGTATATTTATATCCTTCCTAACCTAATTTGTGCAAATCCAAATTTATTTAAGATTCATATTTTCTGAATTTTCTGAATTCATTAATGTCGCATTACTTTCTCTACGCATAGTATATACATAGTGTATAGAGAAGTTATTGTATTGCACCCAAAATTCGATATGGAGTTTTCACCGGAAATATACGTTTTACGGTCTCTTGTATCCAACAAAAATCTGATGTGTTCCATTCACAGAACTTTCTACATCTCTGCAAAAATTCTTGTTAAAAGGCTTTTGATTCTATTTATTTACTTCATGCTAAACGAGAAAAAAATAGCAGAAGTAGTCTATTACTTGCTTCCTTGTAAGTAGAAGAGAAATAAGGGAGTACCATAGGTTAAAGTGATATTGAAAGGCTGGTTGCTATATAGCTGAATTTCTTTTGTTTGCATGGGCAGAAGTTGAGAAATTCCTTTATGAGAAAGTATACGTTTTTCAAAGCCGAAAAAACGGTATATCTTAAAAACGAAAGCTTCATGAAAAAAATGTAACTGACATAAATCGTGTGTTTTAATGTACTCTAAATTGTTGTGTGGTAAGTTTTTTCCCGTCTCTTACGGTTTAGCAGTTATGTAAAATTCCATAAAAGTCGTCCAGAATAAAGTAGGTTTTAGAGGCTATTCCCAGAAAATTCAAAATATGAATTTTATTTGTCAGGTAAATATCTTTAATATACGATATTTTAATCAAAATCGTTAGAGCCATTTTTTTAGAAAATCAAAATTTACGTAAAAAGTTCCATGTAATGGGTAGTTTGGGGTGGGGGCATTTTTCTAAAAATCTTCGTTACGCATCCCTGGAAGATACTAAACTTAAATACCAAGTTTGGTACTTTACCGACTTTTTGTTTTTGAGTTATCGTGTTCACAGACACACGGACACACACACATACGGACCTTTTTCTGAAAACACGTTTTTTGGATACAGGGGACCGTAAAACATATATTTCCGGTGAAATCTCGGTATCGAATTTTTGGTGGAGTGCAACACCTTCTCTATATATAGTACTTGTAGAGGAAGTAATAAAAAGGAATACAACAAGACCCGCAAATGTATTTTTAAAAAAATCTGATGTGTTCCATTCACATGACTTTCTCCACTTCTGTGTAACAAATTATTGTTAAAAAGCTTATTCTTCTATTTACTTCATGCTAATCGAGAAAAAATTAGCAGCTGGTTACCAGGTGACTGAAGTTTCTTTGTTTGTATGGACACGAGTTGACAAATTGCTGTATGAGAAAAGTACAAGTTTTTCAAAGCTGAAACCAAAAACAAGGAATATCTCAATAACGATCAACTCCTCGAAAAAAAATTATATAACATAAATTGTGTGTTTTAATATGCTCTACATTTTTTGTGTGGTAAGCTTTTGTCCATTTCTTAGGTTTAGCAGTTATGCAAAATTTCGTAAAATTTATCCAGAATAAAGTAGTTTTTAGAGGCTATTCCCGGAAAATTCAAGATATACATTTTATTTGTCAGGTAAATATCTTTAATACACGATATTTTAATCAAACTCGTTAGAGCCATTTTTGAGAAAATAAAAGCTTTCGAAAAAAGTTACATGTAGAGGGTAGTTGGGGGTGGGGGGATTTTCTTGAAAATATTCATGTCGCATCCTTGGAAGATACTAAACTTAAATACCAAGTTTGGTATTTAACGGTCTTTTCGTTTTAGAGTAATGCTGTCCACAGACACACACACTGACCTTTTTCCAAAAATTTTGTTTTCTGAATTCAGGGGGATGCAAAACATGTATTTCCGGTGAAATCTCGGTATCGAATTTTTGGGTATAAAATGTACATAGTACGTGTAGAGAAAGTAAAAATAAAACATTCAAACAATTAAAATATGTTTTCTCAATGAGGCACAGTTGCTGTCATTCCTTAAAGTTAAATTACGTTAGGATCATTAATACAAAGAGTTCCCTGTATCTCAAGATTAACTCACAGAGCAGAAAAAGTAGGTCAACTTGAAATGTATCAAGCAAAAAATTAAAGGGGGGCAGAGCAGTGATGCGAAGTGGCTGCAGATGGCGTCCGTCGGCCCCCAAAACTCTGCAACTCGGAGAGTATGCCCCAGTGGACAGGGAACCAGCCAAGTGGTTTTCCGGGATCATGGGCAACATCTGCTCCCGCCTTGTGTTCAAACTCTTTAACCAGAAGGGGAGGAAAAGTTGCTGGCATAAGAACAAAACGCTTACCTATTACACATATACAGTAAAAGCGTTTCAATGTCCGTGGTTGCTTTCGAATCGATAGTTGCTCCCAAAGTTACTGAAACCTTCAATTTGCTGAACGGCTTGTCTTTATACCTCTAGTTCTGGAGTAAATCCGGAGAGGAAACTCAAAATATTATTACAGATATCTCTACTGAAACTTATAAATTGTTGAGTTCATATTCGGAGATTTTACTCTGGTTTATCTCGGTAGTAATTTAGACCGCTCTCAAAGCAAAGTAAAACAATTTTAATACATATACAAATGGAAATGGCGTGTTATTTATGGACGCTCTGTAACTACTGTGGTTCTCAGCGTCCTATTCCGAATTGGGCGTGAAAGACCGCTTAATTTTGCTCAGAGGCCTCTCTTTCAGACTTGAGGTTCTTTTACGTGCCGTAAATCTACAACACGGGACCAACGACATTACTTCCCTTCCGAAGGAAGCCATGCTAAGGATTTTTACGCCCGAAAAAATGCATCGTCCTCCGCCGGGTTTCAACCCGCGACCTTGGGTATATGAAGTTAGCATGGTAACCACACCACGGAGGGCGATTAGTACATACACCCGGATAAATATTCGTATTATATGTTTCTCATTTAGGACTTTTATTACTCTATCACATATGCACAAGGTACTGTATTCCACTCAAAAATCCGAGATCAAGATTTCACCGGAAATACACGGTTTAAGCTCCCCTGAATTCAAAAAAAAAAGTTTTAAAAAAATGCCCGTGTGTCTGTAATATTGCATATTTCCTAAAGGTTCAAGGTGAATAAGGAATCGTCCTCCGTGGTGTAATGGCTACCATACCAACTTCACATGCCCAAGGTCGCGAGTTCAAACACGGCGGAGGACGATGAATTTTTTCGGGTGTAAGAATCCTTAGCATGGCTTCCTTCTGATAGAGAGGCACAGCAGTTAAAGAGCGTCCATAAATAGCAGCCATTAGCATTTTAAGTGAATAAGGGATAGCTTTAGACAAAGCGAAAATCAAATGTTTTAAGAGCTGGTCGCTATGTGATGAAACTCTGTTTCAATTATATGATAAAGATGAAAAAGAACGAAAGAAACTTTAACTGTGAGAAGATTGTAAGTACTCATAAATAGTTCTACTGATAGACTAAATCTTACACAATTTCCTTACAGTTTATTACGAAATATGTCAGTTTTTCATCCAGAATCAAGAAGGCTTCATACCTATGTCCATAAAATGCAAATATACTTTATATTTCTAACCTAATGTCTTTAATATCGATATATAAATCAAAATGGTTAAAACTATTTTTGAGGAAATAAAAAATTCGGAAAATCTAATATGTGAGTAGTTTAAGATGTGAGAATTTTGCTGCAAAATTTTGTGTCGTATCCTAAGAAGAAAGATAATGAACTAAAATATTAAGTTTGAAGTTTAACCATTTTTCGTTTTAAGTTATATTATTCATAGACACTTAGGCACATACATTGGAAAATCTTTAAAAATGCATTTTTTGTCGTTCGGGGGTTCTCAAAACATGTATTTTCGTTGACCCTCGGAATAAAATAATTTGGGTAAAATGCACAGTATCTTTTCTACATACCATGATTTATGCATTATAAAATTATAACGTTTCCTTAAATTTTTAATTTTAAGAACTTACGCTTTTTTACATCAAACGAGAAGTTATTTTACAAAAATTCAGATGTTCATAATTACAGTACATGAAATACACATTTGTTATCCATTGAGAATCATAAACTCACAAAATATGAAAATCATCTGCATATTCTGGTGTAGTGCTTTTTAGTAAGTTACCATTGCACATACAAAAATCAATGTGTTCCATTCACATAACTTTCTCTACATCTCTGCACTATTATTGTTTAAAAGCTCATGCTTCTAATTACTTCATGCTAAAATCAGCAGAAACTAGCAGAAATAGTCTTATTACCTGCTTCTTTGTAAGTAGAAGGGAAATAAGGGAGTACCATAGGTTAAAGTAATTGTCCAAAGCTGGTTGCTATGTGACTGAAGTTCCTTTGTTTGTATGGACAGGAGTTGACAAATTCCTGTATGAGAAAAGTATACGTTTTTTATAGCTAAAACCAATAACAAGGAATATCTCAAAAACGATCAATTGTATATGACATAAAATTGTGTGTTTTATCGTGATCTACATGTCTTGTGAGGTAAGTTTTTGTCCATCTCTTACAGTTCGCTAGTTATGCAAAATTCAATATAAATCATCCATAATAAAGTGGTATTCAGAGGCTATTCCCAGAAAATTCAAAGTATACATTTTATTTGTCATGTAAATATCTTAAATATAAGAGATTTTAATCAAAACCGTTAGAGCCATTTTTGAGCAAATTAAAATTTTCGAACTGTTTTCCATATAAAGGATAGTATGTTGTGGAGGGATTTTCTTGAAAATCTACTTATCACATCCTTGGAAGATACAAAACTTATATACCAAGTTTGGTATTTAATGGTATTTTCGTTTTTGAGCTATGCTGTCCACAGACACACACGGACCTTTTTCCAAAAATGCTCTTTGGATTCAGGGGGACCCAATACATGTATTTCCGGTGAAACCTCGGTTTCGAATTTTTGGGTGGAATGCAATGCCTTCTCTATACACTATGTACATAGTACGTGTAGAGAAAGTAAAACTTATCTTACAAAGTTTTAGACAAAATGAAACAGCAAGACTGGGTAGTGTGGTGGTAGCGTATCTGCCTCACATGTCGCTTAAGGTGAGTTACCCGGATAAGGTTTTCTCGGGGTTTTCCCTAATTCTGAGAAGACGCATGTCGAGTAACTTTAAGCTCTATGGACTCCGATATCATTTGGGCATCATTTCACCAAGTTCATTCATCATCCGATATGACCAACCAGGTTAAAGGACAACAACAAAAAATGTAACACAAAGTTTAATGGATCAATGTTTCTATTCAAGAAAGAGCTTTTATGTTACAAGTTTTAAAATGTCGGTTATGTATTTTATTGTGTTTTTCTTTTTATACTGTCATCTAAATCCATGTACTATTGGCACGTTACAAATAAAATTCAATCAATCAAAGAGCAATGTATGTAATAGAAAAAATAAACATGTTTCACTTAAACTGTGCCCTTTAAGATTTAATTTCTGTTTATTTTGTTTTTGTTATCTCTTTCTGTATACAAATTAAATAAACTCACACTCACATTCTGAATGAAGAGTATTTCGCAGGCTAATTTCCTAAAATTCAAGCTGTACATTTTCGTTGTTATGAAAACACTGTATAATTATATTGCATTTTAATCAAAATCAAAAATAACCAAATCTATGCAAAATACAGTTTGGAATGCGGTCATTTTCCTAAAAATCTTGTCGCATTCTTCTTAAACTCCAAACTTAAACGCCAAATATGGTATCTAAATGACTTTTCGGTTTTCAGTTATGCTGCTCTGAAATGTACTGACATAGACAGACACCCATTCACTGAAATGGGGTTATATGCATTTATCACTACTGTGATTCCTAGCGTCCCGTTCTATACTGGCCATGAAATACCGACACATTTTGCTGAAAGGCCTCTTATTAGGCTTGAGATTGTTTTACGTGCTGTACGTACGACTCGGGACCAACGGCTTTACTTCCCTTCCGAAGGAAGCCATGCTATATATTTTACGTCCTCCATGACCTTGGGCATATGACGTTAGCATGCTAACCATTACGCCCTGGAAGACGGCCAATCATTCACTCTCAAACACACATGGACCTGTTTACTTTCTCTATCACATATGTACATGAAAAATTCGACACCAAGATTCCACCGGAAATACATGCTTTAGGGTCGCCTGAATCTATTATTTTATTTTTATTATATTTTTAAAAAAACTATTTTAAGAAATCCTCCGGGTGTGTGTGCATGCGTCTGTGTGACGCATAAGTCAAAAACGAAAAGTTGGTCAAATACCAAACTCATTTAAGCTCAGTATTTTTCAAGGATGCGACACGAAATTTTAAGAAAAATTGCCCCCAACACCAACCATCCTTTACATGGAATACTTTTCGACAATTTTGATTTTCTCAAAAGTTGTCCTAACGATTTTAATTAAAATACGAGGGCTGTCCCAGAAGAACCCGACCTAACAAGAAAGCACAAAAAATTGAGGGGGAAACATCTTTATTTCTCTACACAGTCTCCTTTCAGCTCGATACATTTTTCCCAGCGATGTTCAGTAGCTTCGATATCCTTTTTATAGTGATAACTAGAGCCCGGATTTTTATGTAATATCAAGCTGCGACATACGTACATATTTATATAACAAAAACATTAAAATATGTAATGAAATATGTAATATCAACAAAATATGTAAAATTATGTGATATTCTAAATGCTAAGATTACCATTTCAAATCTAAATGCAGACCGCAAATTACCCAGAAGTTTGTAATTTGATGTTTCTGTAAGTACGTAAATTCATTACAATGAGTTAAAATTTAAAGACTAAATATAGAATTAATTATACGGAAAATGTTTTGTTTTACGCAGAATTTACCTATGAGTTATTTTCGAGTAGGTAATTACGAAATAAGAAGTAAGTGTTTTGGATTATATTTATTAAAACTACTCATTTCACATAATTATCTTACTTAAATTTTAGACGGTGAAGCATGTTTA
This sequence comes from Hymenopus coronatus, assembly GCA_030762935.1. Taxonomy (NCBI): domain Eukaryota; kingdom Metazoa; phylum Arthropoda; class Insecta; order Mantodea; family Hymenopodidae; genus Hymenopus; species Hymenopus coronatus. The sequence continues at coordinate 25,325,906 of CM060885.1, forward strand.
AATACTTAACCAATTTATCAATGAGTGAAACAATCAATACATTTTCAGTTTTCTATCTCTTGACATACAATGAACAACCAGGCATTTTCATTTTCAGCCTTTTGATTCTTTCAACGTACAGCGAATAACAATATACTTTTCCATGGGTCATTGTTTATCTATCGGATAAAATGTTTCTCCCCACGTCACACGAAGTAACAGGAGCATATTTTAGCGCAGGAATCTGATTTGCAGAGAAACGTTTTGGAAAATAGACACTGTCACCATTTAGCACTTTAGACACGGACACAAGCGTAGAGTATCCTGGATTCCTGTTTAATTAGCACAGTTTTGAATTTTTCACCTACCTGGAAAACAATGTTAGCTGTTACATTACTTTTTTTTTACTTAATATTAAAAAGTGCAATTATTTGATTGAAATAATTCAAAGGCTTGTTGTTATTAAATACCTGTAGTATCTATTAAATCTATTAGTGTAATATTACTACTCATGTTGTGAATTTCTTATTACTTGTTATTTGACCCCTCTTTTTATGGTTCCCTTTCCCTAATATACCTGCTTCCTCTCCGTCACCATCATTATAAGCCGTTCTTCCTGCTCTTACTCCTCGCCGTTGACTTGGACCACAGAAGTCTGGTAATCACTTTCCTGGAAATGTTTGTTATGCAGAAGTATACAACATACGATAACGGAAGGCACTGTGTAGCCCGCCAGCCTTGTGTGTGTCTGTAATAGTATAAAACCGAAAAAAACTCTATCACCATACAAGTTAAATGGGGCTATATACATGAAAATAATAATAATAATAATAATAATAATGTCTGCTTATTTTCCTGTTGTTTCGAAAAGAAAACTCATGCAAGCCACTGCACATTTTATTTTAATCTAAAATGTTCATTATAATTTAATTTATCATAATCCCTTCTGGTTTAATAAAATATCCTTCATCAAAACTCGTAACAAATTTTCCAGTCGTGTATTGCACGAACCTGTCACCCAATTGGGTGACTTAAAAATCGGTAAACGCTTCTCAGGAGAGTAAGACGCGGCTGCTGGTATTCATTCCAAAACCTGAGAGGGCCTCATTACGTAAACGAGTGAGGCGTTGGTCGGGTTCCAGTCGTCAAGTTTTATTCATACCACCGAACACTCACACCAACATACGCACCAAAACATACACACCAAAACATACACACCAACAGACAGCCAAAACACACGCACCAACTCACGCGCCAAAACATACACACCAACACACACACCAACAGACACACCAAAACACACACACACCAACACACGCATCAAAACATACACACCAACACACACCAACAGACACACCAACACACGCACCAACACACGCACCAAAACAGACACACCAACACACGCACCAACATACACGCCAACACATACACCAACAGACACACCAAAACACACGCACCAACACACGCACCAACACACACACCAACAAACACACACACCAACAAACATACACCAACAAACTTACACCAACAAACACATACATAAACACACCAACACACACACCAACGCATACCAACATACACACACCAACACACGCACCAACACACGCACCAACACACACACCAACACACGCACCAACACACACACCAACACACACACACCAACACACACACCAACACACACACCAACAAACACACACCAGCATACACACCAACACACACACTCCAACACACACCAATGCACACACACACCAACGCACACACCCACACCAACACATGCATAAACACACACGTAAACAAACTCACACCAACACACCCATTAACACACACACCAACGCACAAACACATACCAACACACACACCAACACACGCATAAACACACACGTAAACAAACTCACACCAACACACTCATCAACACACACACCAACGCACACACGTAAACACACTCACACCAACGCACACACGTAAACACACGCATAAACACACACGAAAACACACTCACACCAATACACACACCAACACACACCAACACACGCATAAACACACACGTAAACAAACTCACACCAACACACACACCAACACCCGCATAAACACACACGTAAACAAACTCACACCAACACACACACCAACGCACACACACCAACACACGCATAAACACACACGTAAACAAACTCACACCAACACACAACCCAACGCACACACGTAAACACACTCACACCAACACACACACCAACGCACACCAACACACACATACACATGTATAGGGTCTACAAGCTGTCCATAACACACATCACTAAGAAACCATTCATTCAAATTATTATTATTATTATTATTATTATTATTATTATTATTATTATTATTATTGTAATTATAATTATTATTATGATCATTATTGATTTATTATTATTGCGAATATTTCTGCAGCTATCGGAATTGCGTTCCTGAATAGAACCAGGTGATTTTTGCGTTAAATACATAAACATGTAAAATTGGATACCTTTTCTGGAGCTCGATCGTTTAGAAACAATTTTGATCGCACAGTATTTTCACTGAAAAAGCTATAATCTTTGATTTTGATATTGATATACGAGAACATAAAAAAGGAATTTTGTAAATCATCTTTTCATTTTTTGTGAACTCTTAATAGATCATCTGCAAACAAAACTTTTTATACACATATTATTATTGACACTTATTCTGAGTTTACTAAAGCTGTCCATTTATTTAAAATACTATTATACATATTAAATAAAGTAAGTGATTTGCCTTGATCCAGTTTTAATCTTATTTATCCTTGTTGTTTCAAATCCGAGTTTATAATTATATTTGCTAATTGCTTCAACAAGGCACATGGATATCATTTAGCTAGCAACATTTTCCATAATTGTTTCTATTCACTCGATCAAAAACTTTATCAAACCCAAAATAAATTTTAAAATGCCGTTCATTATTTCCTCTGTAAGTTGTTTTAATGTGAAAACATTGTCAAAACTTGAACTTTCTGAGTCAATGCTATGCCGGCATGTTGCCATGGTAGCTCAATGGTAGAGAAATGGCTAGAGACCGGGGGATCCGCGATTCAAATCCCGGCTATGGCATTGAATTCTTCAGTCTGGCTCAACCTATCCAACTCCTACTCACGGTTTCTGTGAGAAAACAAATAAATCAATACCAATATCTTTATATTTTACCTTCATGAACAGCACTTAATCGACAAAGACATGTATTTCCATGCTTCGTATGGATTGAGCACTTTCTTTTTCTGAATAGATTCTTATCAAATCCCACATACCGAGCTTTCTGCCCCTTCATTATAATAGAAACTATTGGTTCTTTCCCAATACGGTGGTGAAACCCCAAAAAATGAGATAATGGTCTTAGCTCTTTGTTTTTCTGTACTCTACATATGCAGACTTCAAAACATTAGTCAGTCATTGTGTAGGAACTGAAAACATTTCCTTTTTACTTTCTCTACACGTACTAAGTACATAGGTATAGAGAAGGTATTGCATTCCATCCAAAAATTCCATACTGATATTTCACCGGAAATACACGTTTTGGGTCCCTCTGAATCAAAAAAAATGTTTTTGGAAAAAGGTCCGTGTGTGTGTGTCTGTGGACAGCATAGCTCATAAATGAAGAGACCGTTGGTATTACGTTTGGCATCTTCTAAGTATGCGACACGAAGATTTTCAAGAATATCTCCCACACCAAACTACGCTTTACATCGACTTTTTTCGAAAATTTTGGATTTTCTTAAAATTGGCTAACGATTTTGAATAAAATATGGTATTTTTAAGATATTTACCTGACAAATAAAATGTAAATTTTGAATTTTCTGGGAATAGTCTCTGAAGATTACTTAATTCTGGATGAATTTTGCGGAATTTTACATAAATGCTAAACCGTAAGAGATAGACAAAAATTACCACACAAAAAATATAAATCACACTAAAACACACAATTTATGTTATATACATTTTTTCGTGTAGTTGATCTTTTTTGAGATATTTCTTGTTTTTTGTTTCAGCTTTGAAAAACTTTTACTTTTTTCATACAGGAATTTGTCAACTATCCATACAAACGAAGGAACTTGTTACATAGTAACCGGCATTTTACTATCACCTTAACCTATATTACTCCTCTAATTCGCTTCTACTTACAAGGAAGCGAGTAATAAGACTATTTCTGCTAGTTTTTTCTCGATTAGCATGGAGTAAATAGAAGCATAAGCTTTGTAACAATAATTTGTTGCAGAGATGTAGAGAGAATCATGTGAATGCAACTCATCAGATTTTTAGAAAAGAAATCAACAAGTGCATCAGATAGCCAGGAAAGATGTTGAATAAAATCAGCTAGATCATACCTGTATAGGCAGTGAGAACAGTTTAGCTGTTTTACTTCTGTGCATTTCTGAATACATTCTTAAGCCCTGAGACTGTTTAATTGCTTCAAATTATTCTGTCAATTGTCATATAATAAATATGAGCTGGAGCTTTCTGGTGACGTACATACTCTAGTCTTCAAATAAATTGAATTTTTGACATCAGCACATGAAGTCTAAAATATATATCGCTCAATTATCACAAAAAATTCTCAAAAATATGAAAAATTGTAAAAGAAAAAAAAAACCACACAAAAATAAACCTGTATATAATTTCAAAATTGTGTAAAAGGCATAAATTATTTTTGTTTTTTAATTTTTTACTCTTTCTAAAGTCTATCACCACACTTGTAGTGCATAACGGAAGTAAATGCCGGTCCCCTGCCGCGCTTGCTAAAGTGTCTTGCTTTGGTGCTTCGTGGCGCAGGGGATCGTGGTTTTGAGTCCCGCCTTGGGCATGGGTGTTTATGTTTGTATGTTTGAGTATTACAAAGCAAATGGTAATTAATCAGAAACAAAAAAGGTAATATATATATCAGTCCATTTGCAGCAAAGGCATTACTAGGGAGGGATGGTTATGAGAACCCCACTTGCTAAAAAAGTACAAGAAGTAATACGCCAAGTCCGTTTTAATTCAAATTGCTGCAACTATTCTATTAAGTATAAAATTATTTTTAAGTATTTCAATTTATTATCAATTCATATATATATAATTTTTCTGTACAAATTGGATTCCTAAACACAAAGAGCCCCCTTAATATTTCTGGCTACACTGCTGCTCTGAAGAAAACAAAAAAGTTCCCCATTTGAGAAAACTTCTTAGTGAAACAGAATAAATGTCATGGTGTAAGTTCCCGAAAGGTAAACGAGAGAACCTTTTTCATGAAGAAAGATCTGCAAACTCTTGGGCGATAACAATGGAAGATTTGTCAACTTCTGAATGGAGAAATTACATGCAGAAGATGAATTCCAGGTTGCTCGTGTAGAACTGCTCCCCGGGCGCTCCAAAATATTGCAGACTCTTCTAAAGTCAGCCTGAAAACCTTGCACATGTTACCCTACGGAACAACTAATGAGAATCAATAAAGACAACACCTTACGCACAATGCTAGTCACTTCTCTTGAAATTATAGTTCTCCAGGTTCGTTGCCTTGCCAACAATGGTATCATGTCAAATTCGCGTCATCGTGTTTAATTGGCATAAGCTCAAGTTGAACTCGGCAATAAGATTCCATTTGTCAAATACTCATCCTAAAGAAATTTACAACGCCAGTGAAACATATTGAAGTGATTATGTTTTCTTCATAGAGTAAGATATTTCAAGTATTTCTTAAATTGAGATTCCTACAAAATTGATAAGTTACTACAAAACCTATATTGTAATGTGAATTATAAAGCACTCAGGTTGTTATAGGTATTCCATGGTTGCGTAAAATAGAATTAACGTTAAAGCAAATGGGAAACAATTGCGGGATAAATGTATTATGTTTGAGAATTTGGGTGATATTTTACATTATTTAATAAGATATGAAAAGGGCTAAAGATGAAGATAGTGTGTATAGAACAAAAATGAGATTATATAACAATGAAATATTAGCGATTAAAATGTTTGCAAGTCTAAGAGCAAAATAATTAAAATGGTGGAAAAACTTAGAAAACATAACAGAGAAGTGATAAGGATTTTAAAAAGGGAACAATAGGGCGGGGACAAGTTAGAAACTGAAGAGTTAGTGTAAAGTATAGGGGCCAAAGAATGGATCCTAAAACTTTGTTATTCGAATTTAATTTATAAAAAGATGGAAATAAATCATTCATTTGTTTTACGTACATTTTATATTCTCATTTATCAACAAATTTACTTTTCCTTCCTGTGTATTTGTGACAAAGATATTTTTGTTATACATTTAAATAAAGAAGCGTGTTTACCAAATTAAACTAGATGCTTGTAAAGGCTATGATTTTGTGCTATTTTTATGTTTAGCATGAGCATAGGAAACAGATGAACTCGCTGTGCATCTTAGCCGCCGCGGGTCTAGCTACGTCAACGTATCGCGAGGACAAAAGCGAACTCTTTTGTTGCCTGCAAGCAGATGAATGGGCTCGAGGTAATAATGTCGGCCTGGATAACAACAGAAAAAGAAACATTACGGCAAATGGAGGCACTTTTGTGTTACGTGACAGGAGTGCAATTGAAGAATGTAGGTCATGCGCATAAAATGCAATGGGGTCCATGAATTTAGCTTTATATTCTTATTGGTATTTGTTTAACTACATTTGAAATTCTCTTCACAATGAGTAACGATTGTTTTCCTTGAAAATCAAATATGTAACATTCACTTGTCTTTCTTGCTCTATATTTTTTGCGCATTTTAATGGAGACAAATATAAGATTCTTTATGTATTAAATTCATATGACATACCGCATCACCGTCATTTGTTTGTGTCCTTATGAAGCATATTTTTACTTTCTCTGCATGTACTATGTGCATATTGTATAGAGAAGGAATTGCATTCCACCCAAAAACTCGATACCGAGATTTCACCGGGAATACTCGTTTTAGGGTTTTTGGAAAAAGGTTCGTGTGCGTGTATTTTAGCTCAAAAACGAAAAGACGGTAAACTACCAAGCTCGAAGGTTTTGAGAAAAATCCCCCCGCCCCAAACTATCCTTTACATGAAACACTTTCGAAAAGTTTGATTTTGTCGAAAAATGGCTCCAAAAATTTTTATTAAACACCGTAGATTAAAGATGTTTACGTGGCAAATAAAATGTATTTCTTGAATTTTCTGGGAATAGCCTCTGAAGACCTCTTTATTCGAATGAATTTTGCTGAATTTTGAGTAACTGTCAAACCATAAGAAATAGACAGGCATTTACTACACAAATATGTAGATCACGATAAAACCCAGTCATTGCCTTACACACGAACACATACACGTTGTTCCCAACTTTTTTTTATTCAGGGCGTCTCAGAGAGTCTTTTTAGAGGAGTAAAACATCCTCTACTTTTTAATATGTAAAGCAGTAGAGAAAAATAATCTGTGTTACATGGCATGGCTTACTTTAAAGTGACGCACTTTCTATGGTAAAGAAAGTCAAGAAAGTGTTTATGAAAGTTGTTACTTTCCCCACCTCGCAATCTCTTTGTATAGTCAGATGATTAGATGGACGGACAGACATACGGGGGATGGATGGATGGTATTGCAAAGTCAGTTCCCCCAATGTAAAGTCAGCTATCATTATTTTCATAGTATTTAAATATACATAGCACTCTACTCTCAGAGGCTTTCTGTTCTTGATCTACTTTAAATGGTAGTCAAAATGTAGCCATGAAATACGGGCAATGAGTCCACAGTAATCAGCCGGTAGCAATCAATGTTCACAGGAACAGGATGACTCTTTGGAGCAAAGAATCTGATTTCAGTGTCATGGCTGTATTGTTCTAACTCGTAAAGTATATTGGGCGGTGTGTATGCTCTTTCTGCCGCAAAGATATTAGTGTTAGCAGGATGCCGGATGCAAGAATTCACATCTTAGAGAGCTGCACTAAGATCCGATCCTTGTGGTATTCCGTTGTCAATTTAACGTGTTTTCTACCGTTCCAACTCTTGCCATACACACAGTTTGGAAAAAAATATTTAATTGTGATGTGATATTTTAATCAAAATCATTAAAACTATTTTTGACGAAATCAAACATCTTGATCAATAATTATTGTCTATATAGATTTCAAACTCTGGTATAAAATGTATCTTAGTTTTCGTTTCTGAGTATGCTGTTCAAAGATACATGCGGAGCTTTTCCTTAAAGTGCTTTATTTGAATTTAAAACATGGTAATGCTTACCTTACAGCGGTCAATGCTGTATTAAACTATTTGTTTGTTTGATTGTTTGTTTTTCTTTAGTAGCAAATCCAATCTTACCTTTTCGGCAGTTCCAAGAATTTTGCTCAGTTCGTCTAATTTAACGTATATTTGTACTTGCGACCATTTTATTGTTCATTTAGGTCATAGATAAAAGAATAATGGATCGGATCAAAGAAAGTAAAGGCTGCCAACACTAAAATAAACTGAAATACGACCATTTGAATTCTGAAAAGATAATGCGACGCAATGAAGAATTAACTATGTAAAAATTAATAACTAAACTTAAAAGCTAATCAAAACCAATCGTCGATTAAACATGTTGCAAATATTAACAGCAACTGTCACTTTTGTGGACTTGAAACAAAAGTTAAAGACTTAAACATTATATTGGAATAATACGAAAACGTATAGAAATGAAATGGGGTTTTATTTATGAATTTTCTTTAACTGTTCTGGTTCTCAGCGTCCTATTCTATATTGGAGGTGAAAGATCGACACGGGACCAACGGCATTACTTCCCTTCCAAAGGAAGTCATGCTAACTACCTTTACGCCCGAAAAAGTATAGGATAACTTTTGATTCGCGAGTCATGTCAAAAGTACTAGTTGTACTTCCATCTGTCTAAGACAAATGCTATGTCCCATCCACATAGCTTTCTCTACTTATTCTGCAGCACACTATTTTAAAAAAAGGTTATTCTTCTAACTGTATTAGCTAATCGAGAAAAACATTACTCAGTTCCTTGTAAGTAGAACAAAATAAATCTTGTGTGTTCCATCCACACGTCTTTCTCTATATCTCTGCAACAAATTATTGTTAAAAAGCTTATGCTTCTATTTACTTCCTAATAATCGAGAAAAAATAGCAGAAATAGTCTCATTACTTCCTTACTTGTAAGTAGAAGCGAAATAAGCGACTACCAAAGATTAAAGTGATAGTCAAAATCTGGTTGCTATGTGACTGATGTTCCTTTGTTTGTATGGACAGGAGTTGACAAATTCCTGTATAGGAAAACTAAATTTTTAAAGCTGAAACCAAAAACAAGGAATATCTCAAAAACGATCAACTCCAGGGGAAAAAGTATGTAACATAAATTGTGTGTTTTAACGTGCTCTACATATTTTGTAAGCAAACGTTTGGTCCATCTCTTACAGTTTAGCAGTTATACAAAATTCCGTAAAATTCATTCAAAATAAAGTATTCTTCAGAGGCTATTCCCAGAAAATTCAAGATATACATTTTATTTGTCATGTGAATATCTTAAATATCAGAAGTTTTAATCAAAATCGTTAGAGCCATTTTTGTAAACATCAAAATTTTCGAAAAAAGTTCCATGTAAAGCGTAGTTGGGGGTGGGAGGATTTTATTGAAAATCTTCATGTCGCATCCTCCGAAGATACCGAACTTAAATACCAAGTTTGGTATTCAACAGTCTTTTCGTTTTTGAGCTATGCTGCCCACAGGCACATGCACACACACACACACATACACACAGAGACAGACACACACACGGAAAAAAATTTTCAGGGGGTCTCAAAACATATATTCCCGGTATCAAATTTTAGGTGGAATACAATACCTTCTCTATACCCTATTTACATAGTACGTGTAGAGAAAGTAACAAGCTATTAGAATAGGCTATGGTTAGTCAAATCTTCTAAAAGCCGATCGCTAGGTCATGACCAAGAGTAAAGTAAGAAGAAAACGATGATGAGTTCCCGTTTGATATAAGTATAAATATTGGAAAATTTACATTAATATCTCAATAATCATTATCAATAAAATATGTATCGGTTTAAATTGAGTGTTTTAATGAGATCTAATTTTGTCTCTTACGGTTTACCAGTTATGCAAAAGTCAGCCAAAATGAAGAGAGCTTCAGAGGCTATTCTTAGAAAATTCAAGACATACATTTCACGGTAAGTTGAGTATACGGTAGGTATCACGCGCACGTCATACTCAGTCAAGGTCATTGCTAACAAATTAAAAGCTATAGTGCTGTGTAAAGATACACATTCAGATTTTCTCTATCGAATCGCAAATGAAATCGATAACTTGTTCAGTTCTAACCATTAGATTTAAAGGAGCAATTGTTTAAATAGAAAGGCTCACGCTCGCTAAATGTTACCCCCAGTAATTCAGGTATATTGCTGGAATTCTTCTGTTTGATAATAAATAACTCAACATATTAGTAAGTATTGCTGAAAAAACAGTAAGTATGCAATAAACTATATTACCCTATTTAGTATTTCCTGCTTCATGTACATATGCGTTTGTTTAATCAGTTATAGCACACTTTTCTCATTTTCTTCAATTTCTTTCTCGCCAAATCAATGTGTTTGTCTCCGTTTTTCTGATTTTCTCTTCAGCCTAAAAATGCAGGACGAACTTTTGCCTGTAACAGCTCAGATTGTGGCAGTTTATTAATATATTGTAAGCCATTATATTTTTGAGCATCAAAGTGTTTTTCAGAAACCTCTTTTGTGACTTCCTTACCATTATGTAAAACAAATTCTTCATCCAAAAAATGGTTTCTGAATGATTTCAACACGTGAGGAATGTCACAGAAAGCCCATAAGCTGTGATTTTCAGCTTCTCTAGCAGGATGCATGATGTAGGATTTCTCTCTTATAGGTCCAAGGTTAGAGAGTAATTTCCTATTGCATCCCCCCCCCCCTTATCACAGACAAGGGCACGGATTTGGGAACCTCCCTTTTGACCATTTGAACAATATCTGTTAGCAATTTTTTGTTACTGCCTCATCAAAATTGTAGTATATTGGTGGTTTCCACTTTCCTGCTAAGCCGCGTAGAGTCAGTAACTGCAGATCATTGTGCAGACGACAGCTTGTGTCTTCTGTGTTACATTCAAAACAGAATTTCACTTTCATCTTATCAAATTCTGAACAAAATCCTTCATTGACAGAACTTGCCTTCTGTTGTAACATGTACAAACTTAATTTAATGATACCTGGTAATGTGATAAATTGGCCCAAGAGTATTTTGATGGTAATATAACTTGGTAGAGGATATTTAAGGCATTCTCTCACATAATCACATGCCTTCTTAGACATGCATCTCAAAGTGATTTCCTTTGAAATGTTATCTACCTGTAACTAACACTTGCCGCTGGAAAAATGAAACATTTGCTGGAATGCACATTCAACACTTCTTAACTTATAAATTTCGGATTTTGCAATTCATTTTCAAAAGGGTTACTTTCTGCTCTAATTTCAAATTGTGACTTCTAAGTGCTTCAACTTAAGATTCAATGCCCTCTATATTTGTAGGTGCTGTGTTAAATGACGAGGGAGTCGTAACAGGATTTTCAGAGAAATTTCCTATATTTACTTCAGAATTGTTGTTTGCTACTTCTAACAGAGAATTTACTATTTTTGTATCTCTGTTTAGAAGCCATTTTTGTGTTCTTTACTTAGGACTGTCAACTTTCTGAAACAAGTCATCAGACAACTTTAAATTTAAATGTGGTACAGCAATGCGTTTTTATATTTTTAGGAGCAAGTTTGAGGACTTCCGCTTTTAAATCTCGTTCATAATCTTCCTCGTCAGAATATATGGAATGAATACGGAAATTATCTGGAGAGAAACGATCATCCCTTCTTCATAACTGAATCCATTCCGTACAACTCTCACAAGAAGCTTGAACAATCAAAATCATTATAAACACTGAGAGAGAAACCAGCTAGCCGGCTAGCGACCGCTTGACCAGCTGACGTCATCAGCACGGAAGTTTACTGCGCATCTAGCTGATAATACCTATCGTATTACTCTAAATTCCGTGCTACTTTAATGATGAAAATATCTTAAACACACGGTATTTCAATCAAATCGTTAGAGACATGTAAACATAGTTTGGGGTAGTGGGATATAAATAAAAATCATCTTATTAAATTCTTGTAAAATGCTTAACTCAAATGTTAAGATTGGTATATTTAATGAACTTTTCGTTTCTGAGTCATATTGTTTAGTCATATGCGTACATTTTGTAAAAATGGGGACCCAAAATATGACTTTCCGGTTAAATCCCGGTATCAAATTTTTGGGTGGAATGCAATACCTTCACTGTACACTATGTACATAGTAAGTGTAGAGAAAGTAAAAAAGCATTTCTGGAAAAAGGTCCATGTTTGTACGTGTGTGTGTGTTTGTGTCTGTAGACAGCATAGCTCAAAAACGAAAACACATTAAACACAAAACTAGGTACTTAAGTTTGGTATATTCCAAGAACGCGACACGAACATTTTCAAGAAAATCCCCCCACCCCCAGCTACCCTTTACATGGAAGAATGTTCGAAAATTTAGATTTTCTCAAAAAAGGCTCCAACGATTTTGATTAAATTATCGTATATTATAGATATTTACCTGACAAATAAAATTAAGAAACCGGAGTGAAGCAGTTGTTGCTACAATTACTGAATACATACTTATCAACGTTTGGGAAGAGCTCGGCTATAGACTTGATGTTTGCCGTGTGACAAAGAGTAGCCACATTGAACATTTATAAGCTTCTTCGTAAAACTGTTTCGAGTTGCTTTTTCATTTGACATATCATTCATAACTGTAAGTTGAATGTAATAAATATTATAAAGAGTGAAAACCCCGATATTCATTTATATACACCCTGTATAATTTCCATGAAAATGTTCTTATACAAAGCTAATATTTCATAAACAATATTTTGTTTCACTCTATTCTTATGCTTTGTTACCGGCATAAACAAATTATAGCACCCGGTATCTGTTTACTTTTTATTATTCTTATCCTTCTCCCATATTACTACTTTTGATTCTATTTTATTATAATTATGCTTTTATAAGCCCCATTTTATAGCTATATCTTATGCATTATAATATGTTGTATACTTCACATAAACTTGGCTATGTTAATGTCCATAAAATCACTCCATTTTAGGCTAATTTCGTGCGTATCATGTGGCGATGACGTCACGCTGCCATTTTGTACATACAATTCTTTGGCTTATTTTGCGAAACCTTATATAATATATTTTATAACATTCTTTTAGGGCGGTATTGTTCCATTTTCTCTGACTTGAATTGCTTAACACTAAATCCTGCGCCATCCTCAATATACGATACTTTAATCAACATCGTTTAGAGCCATTTTTGAGAAAATCAAAATTTTTGAAAAAAGTTCCATGTAAAGGGTAGTTGGGACTGGGGGATTTTCTTGAATATACTAAACTTAAATACCAAGTTTGGTGTTCAACGGTCTTTTCATTTTTAAGCTATGCTGTCCACAGACACACACACACATATATATATACCCACACGCACACACGGACCTTTTTCTGAAAATGCTCCTTTGGATTCAGGGGGACTAAAACATGTATTTCCGGTGAAATCTCGGTATCGAATTTTTGGGTGGAATGCAATACCTTCTCTATACACTATGTACATAGTACTGGTAGAGAAAGTAATAATGGCTGAAGATGCCTAAATCGGCTTTTTCTGACTTTGTAAATTCTGGATGCTCCACTCATTGCAGCCAGTCAGAGAAGAAACGATAAGCTTTGAGATGAAATGGTGGGGAACCAAATGCCTGTCGCTATGTCCACCACAAAATGGCCACGCTCTTGGCTCTTTTTACGTATCTGGTTTTTGTGTGCAACTGTATGGCCAGAGGGTAGACAGATGCTTTTTATCTTTCGGGTGCAGCAAATAGAGGTGAACATCAGCTGGGGAGCATCTATAAACTTGAGTTAGAAACGGGAACGGACGATATAAAAGGCTTTCGTTAGCAAGGGTATTACATTTTAATGTACATCCGTATCCAGCATTACAATTCGCTTTGTAATAGAGTCATAAAAAGTTTAACGAATCTAAACAGAAAGAGTTGGAGGCTGCCTTTCTTTCCTTTCTTTTCTTCTTACTTTCCTTCTTTTTTTAGAAGTTCCGCTAAGTTAGGGTTCCACATTACTCTGCAACAAAAGTAGAAGAAGAAGAAAGTGCTGACGCTGAAAGCAGTGTTTACTTTCCCAAAACTTTACGCCTTAAATACTCGCCAAACAAGGCTTTCCAATTTTGACTTTTACAACAAATGGCAATATTCGTGGCGAGTTTTAAGAATAAATGCAAATAAAGATTTGTAGGTTATAGCACGTTTTTGCATTGTCTAAAATATACTCGTACACTTTAAAATATCTTATATATTCCCTTTATATGGCTGTTCTGCAAACTAACCATTCTTATAAAAAGCTACCTTTCAGTCTACCTCAGTTTAAAACTAGTATAAATGTTCGTATTATTTAGTTCCTTATAAGCGGAAGGGAAATAAGAGCATACACAACGCTAAAGCGATAGGAAATATTCAAAAGCTGTCACATTTTATGTACATACCTGCTAAGAAAGTAAAAGGTGCTTATTTTGGATACGGAGGGCACTAAAACGTGTATTTGCAGTGAATAATCACATGACATTTTTGGGTGGAATACAATATTTTCTCTGCCTACTATGCACTTAACATAGTACGTGTAGAGAAAGTAAATATATTATATGTTAGATCTATTTATAAACTATTTTTTATATATTTGAAAGTATTAACAGAATATTTTTAAAAATACACATGTGCCTCATTTTACTATAACAAAGAGCTTCGACAGTAAAAACCTCAAGTATTCCATTTAGATGACTTTCTCTACATCTATACAATAATACCGCCTGCGGTGCCATTAGTAGTTAAATCGGGCGTTAAACATTACCAAAAAAATCTACACAATAAATTACTGTTAAAAAGCTTATTCTTCTATTTACATAATGCTAATCAAAAAAAAAATAGCAGAAAGGGTCTTATTAATTGCTTCTTGTAAGTAGAAGGGAAATAAGCGAGTACCATAGGCTAAATCGATAGTCAGATTTTTTAAGAGCTGAATGCTATGTGATTCAAGTACCTTTATTTGTAGGGACAGGAGTTGACAAATTCGCGTAAGAGAAAAGTAAGTATTTTAAAGCTGAAATTAATAACAAGGAATATCTCAAAAATGGTCAACTCCGCGAAAAAAAATATCTGACCCAAATTGTGTGTTTTCACGAGATCTACATTTTTTGTTAATACGTTTTTGTCTATCTCTTACGGTTTACCAGTTATGCAAATTCCGGAAAATCATTCAGAATAAACATGTCTTCAGAGGCTATTCCCAGAAAATTCAAGATATAAATTTTATTTGTCTTGTAAATATCTTAAATATAAGAGATTTTAATCTAAGTCGTTACAGCCATTTTTTCAGAAAACAAAATTGTTCCATGTAAAGGATAGTTTGTCTTGGGGGATATTTTTTTAAAAATCTTCGTGTCGCATTCTTAGAAGATACTAAACATAAATATCAAGTTTATGATCTTTTCATTTTTAAGCTATGCTGCCCCCACACACACACAGACACACACTGGGAAATTTGTGTAAAAATGCTTTTTTTTTTTTTGGATTTAGGGAATCTCGGAACATGTACTAACAGTAAAATCTCGAAATCGAATTTTTGGATGGAATACATATTTTCTCTAGCTAGTATCTACATGTTATGTACATACGTGCTAGAGAAAGTAAAAAAAAATTATTTTTTATACAAAGGACACTAAAACATGTATTTTCGGTGAAATCTCACATCAAATTTTTGGGTGGAATACAATATTTTCTCTGCCTACTATGTATTTAACATAGTGCGTGTAGAGAAAATAAATATATGATATCATAGATCTATTTATAAACTATTCTTTATAGATTTGAATTTATTAACTGAATATTTTAAAAATACATCATGCGGCTCATTTTATTGGAACAATAAATTTAGACAGTAAAAATCTTGTGTGCTCCATTCACAAAAAGCTTATTCTTCTATTTACTTAAATGCTAACCAAGAAAATATTACCAGAAATGGTCTCATTACTTGCTTTTTTGTAAGTATAAAGGAAACACGGGAGTACCATAGGCTAAATCGATTGTCAAGTCTTTTAAAAGCTGATTGCTAAGTGAATGAAGTACCTTTGTTGTATGGAGAGGAGTTAAATATTACCATATGTGAAAAGTATAAATATTTAAAGCTGAAACCAATAACAAGGGATATCTCAATAATGATCAACTCCACAAAAAAAATGTATATAACATAAATTGTGTGTTTTAACGATATCTACATTTTCATTAAGTAAGCTTTTGTCTATCTCTTACGGTTTACCAGCTATACAAAACTCCACAAAATTCATCCAGAAACAACATTCTCCAGAGGCTATTCCCAGAAAATTGAAGATATACATTTTATTTGTCACATAAATATCTTTAATATACGGCATTTTAATCAAAATCGTTAAGAGTCATTTTTGAGAAATCAAAATTTCCGAAATTTGTTCTATGTAAAGGGGTGTTTAGGGTGTTATTTTGTTCTCAGACAGACGGACACACACACATACACGGACCTTTCTCTGAAAATACTTTTTTCTGGTTACAGGGGGCCCTAAAACACGTATTTCCGGTGAAATCCCGGTATCGAATTTTTTGGGTGGAAAATTTGATGTACATAGTAGCTGTGCAGATTTTTGTGCATTATGTGATTTGTTAATTTTTATGTTTGTTTTTAAATTATTTATGCATTTGATTAGTTATTTATATAGATTAGATTATGAAAGTGTAATTATTTAAATGTTGAAATATTTTAATAATTTTATTTTATTTCTTTTAATTTAATTTGTTTTTGTTATGTATGTAGTTTATTATAGTGTATAACTTTATTATTTTTATTTTATGCTATATATTTTATTTTTTAATTTATAAATAATCTATCGTTATTAAATATATATTGTAGGAACATAAATAACTTTTAAAAATCTGGCATATTAGCCCTGGGTTTAGAAATTATGTACTAGGTTTTTATATAGACTTTTATTTTATTTTATTTATTTATAATACGTGTGGAGAAAGTAAAAATCATGCAAGCTAGAGTTCCCAAATTTCCCAGATACATTTCCTTGACAGGATGACGCGAATAGGATTTCGCTTGTTAAACCACAGTATCTGATCTGAAAAGCCCCCCACTGTGTATCCCAGGGGATCCCCACTGAAACATCCACTTTGCAAAATTCACTAAGGCTCTGACATCTTTATTGTACAATAATAGACATGAAGTAATTGTTTATGTCATTCAAAGCTAAAGCATTACATAACTCCATGGCACGACAGCTCACGGGGAACCTTGGCCTACCGCCCGGCCGCTGCGTCCCCCATCTCGGTCCACTACAGACGTCATGGATGGGGGTGCAGTATTGGAGGGTGAGACGTGGTCAGCGCCTCGAGTCCCTCCCGGCCGGTTAATGCGGTCCTCACGACCTACTCCATCAAGTAGCTCCTCAATTGGCCCCCCAGGGACCTCACGAGGCTGAGTGCACCCCGGTCCAGGTCTCCCAGCGGGGGAAAAATCCCCACGCCGGTACTGGGGATCGAACCCAGGTCTCCCGCTTGGTAGGCAGCTGCGCTACCACCGCGCTAAGGAGACGACCATTAAAGCATTACATACCCTTTACTATTTATGACCGGCAAAATGCTGAGTAGAAGGGAAATATGTCCAACATATTTTATTTTTGAATAATAAAGTTTTCCCATCGAATGTCTTCCTCCCAAGCTATAAAAATAAGGGAAGGAATGTAAAGGAAAGTAGTGCTAAACGAGTATTGGAAATCAAATGAACAGATATTGTGTTCACATGCACTTAGAAACATGTCTGTGATATATATGTCATGTTTGTCTGCTCTCACGCAACATGTAAATATCATCCACAAAATAATGGAAACACTCCAGTTTCAGACAATTTATTATAAGAAGAGGTTGCCTACCCTGAAGTTGTAATTAGATCTGCATTCTTTTGTTTGCGAGTACAAAGTGGATATAGTAGAACTGTTTTCCAGCATTATTATTGTTTCAGGTGTGCTGAAGTGTAAACCATTGGACAATGAATGACCTTTCTGATTTTCAAAGAGGGAAAATTGTTCGTGCCCGGCTAGCAGGAGCTACAGTGACTCAAACTGCCAATCTATTAAATATTGCAAGAAGTACAGTTTCTAAGGTTATGTCAGTATACTTGTCAAAAGGTAAAACATCTTCTGCAAAAAGTAACAGTGGCCGCAAACAGAAGTTAAACGACAGAGACAGGAGAGCCTTAAAGAAGATTGTATTAAGAAATCGTAAAACTACTGCAGATAAAGTGACAGCAGAACTGAATACATGTGTCAGTCAACCTGTTTCTACCAGAACTGTGAGGAGAGAGCTTCACAAGTTCGGATTACATGGCAGAGCAGCAATTGCCAAACCACTAATCACACAGACTAATGCAACAAAGCGAAAACAATGGTGCCATGAACATAAGACCTGGACAGTTGATGACTGGAAACATGTGATATGGTCTGATGAATCATCATTCACACTTTTCTCTACCACTGGTAGAGTATAATTTTGGAGAACACCTAAAGAAGCTGATGATCCTGACTGTTTAATGCCTACTGTTAAGCATGGTGGTGGGTCAGTCATGGTTTGGGCTGCAATATCTTGGTTTTCTGTAGGTCCTATCATAACACTGACTGCTAATGTCTATAAGGGAATTCTTGGGGACCATGTGCACTCTATGGTGCAAACATTGTTTCCTGCAAGCAATGCAATATTCCAAGATGACAATGCACCTGTTCATACCGCTGGATGTGTAGCAGAGTGGTTTGAAGAGCATGAAGATGAAGTTAAACATCTTCCATGGCCAGCTCAATCCCCAGATCTGAACATTGAGCCCATGTGGGATGAATTGGAAAGAAGAGTGAGGGCTCCTTCATCCCTTAAGGAGCTTGAAACTATTAATCATGATGAGTGGTATAAAATACCTCTAGTAACAATTCATACACTGTATGGATCAATTCCACGAAGGATTGAAGCTATTTTGAAAGCAAATGGTGGACCAACACCATATTAATAAAGTGTTTGTTCATTTCAAGAGGTGTTTCCATTATTTTGTCTACATTCCTTTTTCGCGTCTAACTTTGATTTTTACTTTCTCTACACGTTCTATGTACATAGTGTATAAAGAAGGTATTGCAATCCAACCAAAATTTGATACCGAGATTTCACTGGAAATATTCGTCTTATGGCACCCTGTATCCAAAAAGTATTTTCAGAAAAAGGCCCATATTACTGTGAACACGATAATCCAAAAACGAAAAGTCGGTAAAATACCAAACTTGGTATTTTAGTTTCCTATCTTCCAGGGATGCGACACAAAGTTTTTGAGAAAAATTCGCCCACCCCAAATTACCCTATACATGGAAAAAAATTCGAAAAAGTTTATTTTCTCAAACATGGCTATCGATTTCGATTAAAATACCGTATATTAAGATATGGTCGTCTTCTCAAAGCGGTGGTGGCGTGGCTGCTTACCAAGCGGGACACCTGGGTTTGACTCCCGATACAGGCATGGGGATTTTTCCCCCACTGTCGTGCCATGGAGTTATTGTATTAAATATATTTAAATCGCAAATAGAATGTATATCTTTAATTTTCTGGGAATAGCCTCTAAATTCTGAATGAATATTGCTGAAATTTGTATAACTGGTAAACCGAAAGAAATAGACAAAAGTTACTGCACAAGAAATGTAGATGACGTTAAAACACACAATTTATATCAATACGTTTTTTTCGTGTAATTGTCCATTTCTAAGATATTCCTTGTTATTTGTTCCAGATTTAAAATACTTACACTTTTTTCACATGGCTGGTTGTTAGCTCATAGAAACGGATTATATACACATGGCAACTAGTTTTACTATCGTTTTTGCCTAGTGTACACTCTTATTTTCCTTCTACTTACAAGGAGGCAAGTATTTCTGCTAATGTTTATCTCCATTATCATAAAGTAGATACAAGAATATGGTTTTAACAATAATTTGTTTCAGCGATGTAGAGAAAGTCATGTGAATGGAACACATCAGATGTTTAGGAAAGTAAGCTACTGCTTTAGTTAGTCGCTTTCTCTGTTCTTTCATTCATCGTTCTATTCTTCCCTCTTATCTCCAACCTTGGGCATTAGTATTACACGAACCGTTTGCATTATTCAAAGTCAGGAATAACTTCTGTAAGCACTTTTCAAATCAAGCTGAAAGTGTTATAATTTTAATTTAAGAAGACATATTTATCCATTACATTCTTTACCTATTCTACAGCAAACTAATCTTTAAAAACAGTTGTGTAAGCTTTCACGGCTGGAGTCCAAATTATAACTAGAGGCATTATCCGGGCCGTGGTCTGCTGGAGCTTTCTGGTCCAGACGGTTCGTTCACGACTACGGTGAACATCTTCAGTGGTGTGCTCTAAGTGTTCTCGATAAAGGTTTGGTCGCAAGTGACTCGTTGGCTGAAATAGCGGCAGTATTTATACTCAGACTGCTCTCACGCGGTTGGTCCGGCTGGAGCTGCATGTGCGGTGATGTTGGTGGGATGGTAGTTTTCCGGCCGCCTCTCCCTTCTTTACAGTTCTACCCGCCAAGTTAAGCAGCATCGGGCCCGGTCCCGACTCGGACGGGTGACCGTCCCGTTGTACTGCGACCAGATCTGCAACACTGGCTTCCCCCACCCCGTACCTACATCCCTTCAGTTCTCCCCGCTAGCCGGCATTGCTTTCCTTGACAGCCCGCAAGCGGCTGGCCAAGGTAAGCAGCATCGGGCCTGGTCCCTCTCTGGGTGGGTGACCACTCAGGTAGGTAAGCCAGCCTGCGCCGGCTGCACAGAGGGAAACACCCTGCCCACATTACTTCGACACAGACATAAACGCTTGCACAAGACTACATCTTTTATACCACACGGGTAAATCCGCGAGAAAAGCGGATAGGTACCGTGGCGATTTGCCCCCGCCCGAGTACACTCGGGCGACTAGTTCCTGCTCCTGGCTCCTGGCGGGAGAGGGTTAGCCACTCCGGTGCTTTTGATTCCTGATTGATTTGGATGATCTTTTTGGGTTTGTAAGTGTTTGATGTTCTCAAGCAGCGGATGCCAGTACCTGGAGGACGAGATTAGGCGTCGGGCAACAAAATTCAACGAAGGGTTACCATTCCATCGGAGCGCCCTCGTTAGGTCTCTTGGGGATTACAATCCCACAAACCGCCGCTTCAGGTGATACCGGCTTCCCCGCATGGCTTGCGGGTATCCCCGGTAACGAAGGAGCACCTCCAACAGCTACTACGACTGAGCTCCTTACAAACCTTCAAGAGTTGCTTGGATTCAACCTCAAAACAAACATTTTGAATAAACTCACACCAGGTCCATTGCACCTATGATAGGCAATCATCGAGGGGCAACACTTGTCTCCTCCCGTCTTTAGAGGCTATTCCGAGAAAATTCAGGATATACATTTCGTTAGTCATAAAAGTATCTTAAGTATAAGGTATTTTAATCAAAATCGTTAGAACAATGTTTTAGAAAACCAAATTTTTTTAAAAATGTTTGATATAAAGGGTAGTTTGGGGTGGGGGAATTTTCTTAAAAACCTTCATGTCGCATCCTTGGAAGATAGCAAACATAAATACAAAATTTGGTATTTAATGGCCTTTTCGATTTTGAGCGAAGTTGTCCACAGACACACACACACACACACACACACACACACACACACACACACACACACACACATACACCCACACACACGAACCTGCTTCTAAAACTGTTCTTTTTTTATTCAGAGGTACCCAAAACATATATTCTCGGTGAAATATCGATATCGAATTTTTGGGTGAAATACAATACCTTCTCTATATACTATGTACATAGTACGTGTAGAGAAAATAAATGGACTAACTCACAATTTTCAGATCACTTTATGAATACTTTTTATTAGCCTGTTTAAACCCTTAACAGATAAGGCACTCTACCTGTTGTCACGTTAGCACAAAAAAAAAAAAAAAAAAAAAACAAGTCAATAGAAAGGTATTCCTGAAGAGCACTCGTCCTGCACATTTGAGTTAATCTCTTCAGTGTTCACAATGAAGCATAAATTATCGATCACATGAAGAGGTTAGAGCTTTCAATAACCACGGCGCAAGTTGTAAGAGGTGATATAAGGGACTTCACAAAGAATAAGGACATGAACATTGCAATTTTACGTGTTAATTCGCCTTAAGAATTATTTGGCGTATAAGCTATTTTCGATTAGTTTTTACCGGTACTTTCTGGAATTTTTTGGAATTTAAACTGGATATTTTTGTGCAATTTGTGTAAAATGGTAATTTGCAAAAAATTGAATTTTTAACTAGTTTTTGTTTATTTGATAACTATAGTTGATTATTCATTATCTCTTAGCCTCGCCTGGTAATTGAAGGTTTATATTTTAATTTATCATCAATATCTACATTTATTTACTGAAGGAAACTATTAATGAAGCAAAAACTATTTAAAAATAGAATTTTTCCATTTTCCAATAACTACCTGTTAAGATTCCAAAAACTACAATTTACAAATTCCAAAAACTACCACTAACAAATTTTAAATACCACTAGTTACAAATTCAAATGCTCTGATGTGCTCCATTCACATGTCTTTCTCTACATCTCAGCAACAAATTGTTAAAAAGCTCATGCTTCTATTTACTTCATACTAATCGAGAAAAAATAGCAGAAATGGTCTTATTACTTGCTTCCTTGTAAGTAGAAGCGAAATATGGGAGTATCATAGGTTAAAGTGATACTCAAAACATGCTTGCTATCTGACAAAAGTTCCCTTGTTTGTATGGAAAGAAGTTGACAAATTCCCGTATGAGAAATGTATAAGCTTTTTAAATCTGAAACCAAAAACAAGGAATATCTCAAATACGATCAACTGCACGAAAAAAATTGATATAATATAAATTGTGTGTTATAATGTACTCTACATTTTTGTGTGGTACGTTTTTGTCTATCTCTTACGGTTTAGAAGTTATGCAAAATTCCGTAAAATTCATCCAGAATTAAGTAGTCTTCAGAGGCTATTCCCAGAAAATTCAAGATATACATGTTATTTGTCAGGTAAATATCTTTAATATACGATATTTTAATCAAAATCATTAGAGCCATTTTGGAGAAAATCAAAATTACATGAAAACGTTCCATGTAAATGGTATTTGGGGGTAGGGGACTTTCTTGAAAATCTTCGTGTGGCATCCTTGGAAAATACCAAACTTAAATACCAAATTTGCTATTAACGGTCTTTACGTTTTTGAGCTATACCGTCCACAGACACATACACACACATACCACATACACACAGACACACTCACGCACACACAGACACACACGCACACACAGACACACACACACGCACCTTTTACCAGAAATGCTTTTTTTGGATTCAGGAGGTCTCAAAACATATATTTCCAGTAAAATATCGGTATCGAATTTTGGGTGCATTACAATACCTTCTCTATACACTATGTACATATTACCTGTAGAGAAAGTAAACATTTGCAATCAGAAATTCCAAAAATTTCCAGAAAATGCCGGTAAAAACTAATCGAAAATAGCTTATGCGCCAAATAATCCTTAAGGCAAATTAACACGTAAAATTGCAATGTTCGTGTCATTATTATTATTATTATTATTATTATTATTATTATTATTATATCACCTCTTACTACTAGCGTGTTTGTGTATATGTTTGGTGTGTATGTGTGCGTGTGTAAACAAAGAAACTGTATTCTACTTCTTTCGATAATTAGGTGACAAATGATGAATCCATGCATTATGTCTTTTTATAGAACAGCATTGCGCGAAATTGCAGAATATTGCACAGGAACCTTCTTTCAAGATTTAGGGCTATCTTACGTGCAAATAATCATTACATGGGAACACAGATTTAGAAAGAAGCCATGCTAAGGGTTTTTGCAACAGAGGAGGAACCCAACACCCTCCGCCAGGCTTGAAACTATAATCTTGAGGTTTAGACGCCGGCTTTGACATTGAATTTTTCAGTCTGACTACCTATCCAGATTTTACTATTGTTTTTGCCCAGGTTATTCCCTTATTTAACTTATACATAGAAGGTAGCAACAAATAAGACCATTTCTGCTAATGTTTTTCTCGATTAGCATGAAGTAGGTGAATGTCTTTTAACTAGAATTTGTTAAACAGATGTAGTGAAAGTCATGTGAATGGAGCACATGAGATTATTACTTTCTCTACACGTACTATATACATAGTGTATAGAGAAGGTATTGCACTTACCTAAAAATTTGATACCGAGATTTCACCGGAAATATATGTTTTAGACCCCCTGTAACCGAAAAAAGCATTTTCAGAAAAATGTCTGTGTGTGTGGGTGTGGCAAACATAGCTTAAAAACGCAAAGCCTGTTAAATACCAAACTGGATATTTCATTTTAGTATGTTTCAAGGATGGAACACGAACGTTTTTAAGAAAATCCCCCCCAACTACCCTTTACATGGAAAAAATTCCGAAAATTTTGATTTTCTCAAAAATGGCTTTATAGATTTTGATTAAAATCTCTTATATTTAAGATATTTACATGACAAACAAAAGGTATATCTTCAATTTTCTGGGAATAGTCTATGAATAAACCTTTATTCTAGACGAATTTTGTGCAATTTTGCATAACTGGTAAACCGTAAGAGATAGACAAAAATTTACATGATAGAAATGTACAGCTCGTTAGAACACATAATTTATGTTAAATACATTTTTTTCGTGGAGCATATAGTTGTTTTAGATATTCCTTGTTATTGGTTCAGCTATAAAATATTTATGCTTTTCTCACACGGGAATTTGCCAACTGCTGTCCATACCAAAAGAACTTCAGTCATATAACAACCAACTTTTGACTATCACTATAATCTATTTTGTTTCTACTTATAAGGAAGCAACTAAGTAAGACCTTTCTGCTAATGTTTTTTCTCGATTTGTATGAAGTAGAAGAATATCCTTTTAAATATATAATTTATGAGAGAGATGCAGAGAAAGTAACGTGAATTGAACACATAAAAGTTTTACTTTCTCTACACGTATTATGTACATAGTGTATAGATAAGGTATTGTATTCCACCCAAAAATTCAATACTGAGATTTTATCGTAAATACAGGTTTTGGGTCCCCCTGAATCAAAAAAAAAAAAAAGCACTTTCAGAAAAAGGTCCGTGTGTGTCCGTGAGTCCATGTGTTTGTGAACACGATAAATCAAAAACGAAATATCTTGGTATTTAAGTTTAGTATCTTCCTGGGATGAGACACGAAGATTTTGAGAAAACTCCTCCACCCCAAACTACACTTTACATGGTATTTTGTAAAATTTTGATTTTCTTAAAAATGACTCTAGCGATTTTGATTAAAATGGCGTATATTACAGATATTTACATGACAAATAAAATGTATATCTTGAATTTTCTGAGAATAGTCTATGAAGGCAACTTCATTCTGGATGAATTTTATAGAATTTTGCATAACTACTAAACCGTAAGATATGGACAAAAACTTACCGCACAAAAAATGTAGAGCATGTTAAAATACAGATTTCGTGGAGTTGGTTGTTTTTGAGATATTTCTTGTTCTGGTGTGACCTTTAAAAAACGTACACAAAGTAACCAGCTTTTGACTATAACTTAAACCTATGGTATTCCCTTATTACACTTATTCTTACAAGGAAGCAAGTAATAAGACTATTTCTGCTAATTTTTCACGATTAGTGTCAAGTAAATAGAAACATATTTTTTTAAATAATTGTTGCAGAAATGCCGAAAAAGTCCTGTGAATGGAACACATCAGATTTTTATTTAGTATATTTTACATATTTTGAAACAGCAAGAAATAGAATAAAGTCACATGTAACAAAGTGAATACAGCATCCGAACCTTGACTTCCCTTACTTGTTGCAGTTCAACCGTTCGCATAATTGCGTCAAGAATGAATAGGTTTATCCATGCGCTTACCTCCGGGTTTGACAGAAGAAGCAACAAAGTGTTGCTCGCTTGTTGCGCAGTAGAGCTGAAGTGTCATCGAGCGCTGCCGAGGACTTGATTTATCTTGCGCTTCTTTTGTTTTTCCCCTACAAACAGAGTGTGGGTCACTTTCGAGAGGTTGTATATGTACCTCTGGTGGTGGAGCAATGTAACAAAACAGCTCGACCATAAAACATGCACTCGAAAACCGAATGTAATACTACTTGCGCGAGAGTGCTGTGAAGCTGTATAATGTGATTGCTGCTGCAGACTGACGCTCTATGTTGCCATGCTTATTATCGACAGTAAACTCGCTAGTGTCACCTATTTTAACTTTCTCTAGCCCGTTTGCACAATGTGCATATTATCATATTCCACCCAAAAATTCGATGTCGAGATTTCGCCAGAAATATATGTTTTGGGGTTCCCTGAAAAACAAATAATTATTAAAAAGCTTATGCTTCCTTTTACTTCATGCTAATCTAGAAAAAATAGCATAAATAGTCCTATTACTTGCTTCCATGTAAGTAGAAGGGAAATAAAAGAGTAGCATTGGCTAAAATGATAGTCAAAAGCTGGTTGCTATGTTCCTTTGTTTCTATGGACAGGAGTTGACAAATTCCCTTATGAGAAAAGTATAAGTTTCTTAAAGCTGAAATAAGTAACTACGAGTATCTCAAAAACGATCCAGTTCTAAAAATAATGCATATAACATAAATTGTGTGTTTTAACGAGCTCTACATTTTCTGTTACGTAAGCTTTTGTCTATCTCTTGCGGTTTGTCAGGTAAGCAAAATTCATCCAGAATAAAGTAGTCTTCAGAGGTTATTTCCAGAAAATTCAAGATATATATTTTATTTGTCGTGTAAACATCTTAAATATAAGAGATTTTCATCAAAATCGTTACAGGCATTTTTAAGAAAATCAAAATTTTTGAAACTTTTTCCATGTAATGTTTAGTTAGGAGTGGGGGAATTTCTTGAAACGCACCGTGTCGCATTCTTGGAAGATACCAAACATAAATACAAAATTTGGTATTTAACGGTCTTTTCGTTTTTGAGCTGTGCAGCCCACAGACACATACACACACATGGACATGTTTGTAAAATGCTTTTTTTTATTCAGGGGGTCTAAAAACATATATTTCCAATGAAATCCCGTTATCAACATTTTTGGTGCTATACAAAAATGTCTCTATATATCAAGTACATAGTCCTGTAAAGAAAGTAAAACCGTGTGTGCGTGTGTGTGTGTTTGTGTGTGTGCGTGTGTGTGCGTGTGTGTTTGTGTGTGTTTGTGTTTGTGTGTTTGTGTGTGTGTGTGTTTGTGTGTGTGTTTGTGTGTGTGTGTTTGTGTGTGTGTGTGTTTGTGTGTGTGTTTGTGTGTTTGCGTGTGTGTGTCTGTGTGTCCGTCTGTGTGTGCGTGTCCGTCTGTGTGTGCGTGTGTGTGTGTGTCCGTCTGTGTGTGTGTGTTTGTGGAATGCAGGGCTCAAAACCGAAAAGTCCTATAAATATTAAACCAGTTTTTACCTGGCTAGAAGCCCGAGAAGATTTTGAATTAAACTTGGTATTTAGGTTTAGTATCTTCCAAGGATGCGACACGAAGATTTTCAAGAAAATCCCCCTACCCCCAACTACCCTTTACATAGAGAAATTTTAGAAAATGTTGATTTTCTCAAAAATGGCCCTAATGATTTTGTTTAAAATGTCTTATATTTAAGGTATTTACATGCCAAATGAAATGTATATCTCCAATTTTCTGGGAATAGCCTCTGAAGCCTACTTTATTTTACGGAATTTTATATAACTATCACACTGTAAGAGATAGAGAAAACTTACTGCACAAAAAATTTAGATCATCTAAAACACACAATTTATGTCATATATGTCTTTTTCGTGGAGCTGGTCGTTTTTGAGATATTCCTTCTTGTTGGTTTCAGCTTTAAAATACTTATACTTTTCTCAAACAGGAATGTGTCCATAAAAAGGAAGGAACTTCAGTCATATAGCAACCAGTTTTTGACTATCACTTTAATCTATGGTACTCCCTTATTTCGCTTACAAGGAATCAAGTAATAAGACTATTTCTGCTAATTTTTCTCAATTAGCATGAAGTAAATAGAAGCATAAGTTTTTTAATTACAATTTTTTGCAGAGATGTAGAGAAAGTCATGTGAATGGAACACATCATATTTTTAAATTTGTTTTAATAAACAAGTAACATTGGCATCATTCGTTGAAAAATATACCAAATCGGTAAAAAAATGTTTCTACTATTTCTCGATTAAAATAAAGTAGATAAAAAATAAGCTTTGTGAAAAGAGTTTTTACATCGACTAATAAACAATATATGGTAGAGATTTTCATGAGAATGTAACACATTCCTTTTTTTTTAATTTAACATTTGCATATTTTGTGTTGTTTCTTGCCTTGTGTTTAATGTATGCAGATATCTCTTCGTGGCTAAAAGAATTGTAGAACTCTACGGAGTATTTTCAAGTTAGAACCCGCCATTGGGGAACAGAGAGTGACCTTCGTTTATCCATCTCAAAGATCTCGACCAGCTCAAGTTTTCATTAATAAGCCAGAGGGGTTAAACGAAGACCACTCAGCCACTTCCCCATCTACCGGTTTTATCTTGAAGTGGCCCCGATGAGCTCTGCAACACTTTTAACGCATGTAGAGATATCTGCATACGTCAAACACCTGGTCCGCCTTTTTTCCAGCAACCATTTCCGAGAATGTGTTTGCTACTTGTTTTAATTTTCAAATACTCATATTTTTCCCAAATTAAAACTGTTATTCGGTTTTTTTCTTTTGCTTAAACGAAGAACAGAATTTAATGTCTACACATGGTGATCGGCTCTTGTAGGATTTGACTGTCGCTTTGACCTAACGTATTCCCCTATTCCCAATGTCGCGTAAGAGAGGGTTTCTCCACAAGTGTATTTGGATTCACAAGAAGTATATAGAAAATACACTTTTTTGTTAATGAGTAGTGAAAATCGTGTGAATAACATGTCAGATATTTTTACTTTCTCTACACATACTATGTACATAGTGTATAGAAAAGATGTTGCATTCCACCCAAAAATTCGATACAGATATTTCACCAAAAATATGTTTTGGATTCCCCTGAATCCAAAAAAGCATTTTCAGAAAAAGGTCCGTGTGTGCGTGTGTGTCTAGGTGTGTGACTGTGGACAGCATAGCTCAAAAACGACAAGACCCTTGAATACCAAACTTGGTATTTACGTTTGGTATCTTCCAAGGATGCGACATGAAGATTTTTAAGAAAATACCCCCACCCCCAACTACTCTTTACATGCAACTTTTTCGAAAATTTTGATTTTCTTAAAAATGGCTCCAACGATTTTGATTAAAATATCGTATATTAAAGGTATTTACCTGACAAATAAAACCTATATCTTGAATTTTCTTGGAATGTCTCTGAAGACTACTTTATATTGGATCAATTTGACGGAATTTTGCATAGCTGCTAAACCCTAAGAGATGGACAAAAAATTACCACACACAAAATTTAGAGCACGTTAAAACACACAATTTATGTAATATACATTTTTTGCGTGGAGTTGATCGTTTTTACGATATTCCATGTTTTTGGTTTCAGCTTGAAAAAATTATACTTTTCTCGTACAGGAATTTGTCAACTAAAGTCCATACAAAGAAAGGAATGAAATCTCATAGTAAGTACCTCTTGACTATCACTTTAACCTATGGTACTCTCTTATTTCGTTTCTACTTACAAGGAAGCAAGTAATAAGACTATTTCTGCTAATTTTTTCTCGATTAGCATGAAGTAGATAGAAGCATAAGCTTTTTAACAATAATTTGTTACAGAGATGTACAGAAAGTCATGTGAATGGAACACATGATTTTTTTCAGTTCTCTCGCTATTCAGTTATTTCTTGAGATCTCGTATAACATGGCTATGGAAATTTAAGGGAAAATATTTCTCCCTGCCTTTAAACACCAAACTATCTTTTCGGCTGGAACTATTCAACGTAACCACCTACATGAACATGGATTTTTTATTGTTATTGTTGGCAGATCAGCAGTTATGCTATACTGGCCATAGATAACAAAGATTAAATACATTAAATACATTAACATTTGAGGTTGACCATGTTAGTTCTTTTAACATGAACAGAAATAGTTATTAGTGCCGAAATGATAATATAACTTTACAAACAAATATTACAATTGAATGAAAATATAAGTAATGACAATAATGAATTTAAAAACCGAAGCTACATGATTATGAAATTTATGAGTACTTATTAACAGGAGTTCTCTGTATCACTGGTTAAGTCATGTTGTGGTAATTTTCTTCTCAGCCTTTTGTGTGGAGTTTTGATGTGCAGGTTAAATGCTTGAGCACCAGTAACGTTGCTTAATTTGTTGAAGAATGTCTTCGAAAAGTGTTTTATATAGTGTTCTATTGGAGGAATGTTAAGTTCGTGGTGAAGCTGCGTATTTCTTACAAACCATGGTGCATTTGTAGCTCTGCGGAGAAACTTATTTTGTACAACTTGCAGTTTATGAATGTTAGTTATATATGTTGTGGACCATATAGGAGCTGCATAAGTGAGAAGAGGTCGCATTAAAATTGTTTAAGAAGAATGGAGCAGTCCTGGCCAATCTTGGAGCGTTTATTAATTAATGGATAAAGTTTGATGAACCTTGAAATAGCAAGTGTTGTGATGCGTGTAATGTGATCATTCCATAGCATTTTTGTGTCCAGAAGAACGCCAAGATATTTAACTGAGCTTTGAGATGGAACCAGGTTAGCTGTTTATTCTGTAAATGTAAATAATCAAGGTTTTGACAAGGTCTTGGAGAAAATATTTTTACTTCTTTCTTGTTGATGCTAAGTGAAATACGTCATACTGTAAGCCATTCAGCTAATAGTGAAAGAGATGCTTGTAGGCGTGAAATTGCTGTATTGCTGCATAAATTAGGTATATCATGAGTGAATATATTAAAGAGTAGCGGTGAGAGAACTGATCCTTGTGGTACTCCTGCGGCGATTGTTCATATAGTTAATTTGAAGGCGTCTATGCGGACTAGAAATTGTCGTCCTGTTAAAAAGCTCTTTATTGTCTGTATAAGATAATCTGGTATTCCTACTCTATATAATTTTACTACTAGACCTCGTGCCATACTGTATCGAAGGCTTGAGCAACGTCAAGGAAGATTGCAGAAGTAAACCATTTCTTTTCAAATCCTGTTGCAATAGCATCTATGACAATTAATAACTGATGTGTAGTGAAATGTTTAGGGCGAAAACCAAACAGAAAATCTGGGATTATGTGATTAGAGGTAAAAAATGCTGAAAGACGATTTCGAGTAGTCTTTTCAAACAGTCTAGACAGAGTTGGTAGCAGACTAACTGGTCAATAGCTGGATGGTTGGTGCTTCGGTTTATTAGGTTTGTGAAAAACGATAATCTCTGCAAGTTTCCATGTTTGTGGAAAATAACCAAGCCTCAGTGATGCATTGTAAATAGTCAATAGACATGCTAATGCTTTCTTAGTGAGCTTTTTTAAGACTATAATAGGTGTTAAGTCACGTCCAGGTGACTTTTTGAGTGGAAGTTGATATATAAAACGTTTCAACATGTTTCAATAGGTGGGCGAAGCGGCGCAATAGCAGGTTATCCCCAGGGTCTCTGGTTTCCCCCACCATCACATTCCCCCGGTGCTTCATTCATTTCATCTATCATGACGCCTACGGTGCCAAAGTAGCAAAAGCGGGTGTTAAACTATATAAAAAAACTACAAGAAATATGCAAGCAGCTTTATCTCGATATACCACGAAATAACATTTTCTAAGAATGTTCTGTAGAAGCTAAATATAAGTAAACGAGTGAAGTACAGACATTTATAAGAATGTGACGTATTCGATTTTTATTTTGTACTTATCAAAGCTATCCTATGTCACTAATACTCTTCCAAGACTTCCGTAATCTACAATGATAATGGAATTACGCAGAAATGCCATATTTTACTGAATGTTTCTGAGAACTGTGATAAAAGCAGCAAAATATAAGCATTTCTGTGAATTGCATGAAAATAGAGCCTGGTTCTCATACTAAATATGACCCTTGTTTTCAGGATGGTAACAACGCGTTGTAGTAAAATTATCATATTTTATGCGAAATCCACGAAGCACCATATCATGCACCATAATCTCGTTTGAATTCCGCGAAACCTCCACCATCCGGGATTATAACTAGTGTTATCATTTCTCTTCATGGCCACTTTATATATACTCGTAGCTTCTACTACAAGATGGACAAGAGATTCTGTACGTGGTCTAAGCCTCTGTAATGTGGCGATTTTTAAAGCAGAGGAGACAGTTTTAGACAACAGAGCAAGCAAACAGGCCCGTTTACAACACACACACACACACACACACACACACACACACACACACACACACACACACACACACACACACACACACCAGGTTTGGAGCATAACTCATGGCAACTATTAACAATTTTATTACTTTCTCTATACGTACTATGTAAATAGTGTATAGAGAAAGAAATGTACACCACCCAAAAATTCGATACCGAGATTTCACCGGAAATACATTTTTAGGACCCCCTGAATCGAAAAAAAAAGTATTTTCGAAAAAAGATCCATGTGTGTGCAGTCTGTCTGTATGTGTGTGTCTGTGGACAGCATAGCTCAAAAACGAAAATACCTTTAAATACCAAACTTGGTATTTAAATTTGGTGTCTTCAGAGGATACGACACGAAGATTTTGAAGAAAATGCTTCCACCTCCAACTAACCCTTCAAGAAACTGTTTTCGAAAATTTTGATTTTCACAAAAATGGCTCTAACGATTTTGATTCAAATGTCGTATATTAAAGATATTTACCTGAAAAATAAAATGTATATCCTGAATTTTTTGGGAATAGCTTCAGAAGGACTTTTACATAACTGCTAAACCGTATGAGATAGACAAAATCTTACCAAACAAAAAATGTAGAGCACGTTATAACACACAATTTATGTTCTATATATTTGTTTCGTGTAGTTGATCTTTTTGAGATATTCCTCGTTTTTGGTTTCAGCTTTAAAAAACTTATTTTCTTATAAAGGAATTTGTGAACTACTGTCCACACAAACAAAGGAACTTCATTAATATAGCAACCACTTTTCACTATCACTTTAACCTATGGTACTCCCTTATTTCGTTTCTACTTACAAGGAAGCAAGTAATAAGACTATTTCTGATAATTTTTTCTCGAATTACATGAAGCAAATAGAAGCATAATCTTTTTAACAACAATTTGTCGCAGAAATGTAGAACAAGTCATGTGAATGGAACAGATAAGATTTTTTGTTTGTGAAAAACTATTATTGGGTCACAAAATGATATATTTCGTAGGAAAGAGAGGTCGTTCTAATGTGTGTTAACATCAGACAATATTGGAATGGTCTTTAGGAGCGCATGAGCAATGCGAAATTAGTAGTGCAATGACCGCCGTGTTCAATGAATGCAATATATATAAAAACAGCAATGCTCTGTGAGAGAACGCACATAGAATGACACAGAGAACTGGTGAAAGCTGTTGGAAACAATGCCCTGCCATACCGGACAGTGACGAGGTGAAACATGAAGCCAATGTCGTATCAGTTACCCCTTAATAACTAATATTATGTAAAGCACAATATTTTGTGTGTGTATGTGTGTGTGTGTGTGTGTGTCGGGCAGACTAGCTAAGCAGCGCTAGAACACAGCACTGTGGCTTTGAACATAAACTGTGCAGAAATACCAGAACTTTAGACCAAATGAAAGGGAAGAGATATTTACGACATACAAATTACAACAGATAGTATGGTGTTCATAAACTGATTAATAATAGTATTTATTACTATTATTATTTTTACAAGTGTTGCAATCGCGCTGTATCGGCTGTGGATTCACATAGTTTGCTGAATTTAGTGTTCTAACACTTATATGCCTTTTCATATTTATTATCTGCTATTCATTTACTTTCCTTTTAGCTCATGTCGCCCTTCGTGGTGTAATGGTTACCATGTTGTGGTAACCATTACACCACGGAGAGTGTATAAACCCAAGGTCGCGGGTTCAAACCCAGCAGAGGATGATGGATTTTTTCTGGTGTAAAAATCCTTAGCAAGGCTTCCTTCGGAAGGGAAGCAAAGCCTTTGGTCCCATGTCGTAGATTTACGGCACGAAAAAGAACCTCAAGCCTGATACAAATGCCTCTTAGCAAAAGGTGGTCATTCATGCCCAGTATTGAATGGGACGCTGAGAACCATAGCAGTTAAAGAGCGTCCATAAATAAAACGTTTTTTTTTTCCTCCATTCCTAACTACGAGAATCAAATATGGCTACATTTACATTGTAGACAGCCCCTGTAGTCTGATAGCTAATACGCCATTGTAAATCAGAGGGTCCAGGGTTCAAGTACCGGCTATATAACATATTTGTCATATCGGTGTTCTAATTTAATTAAACCATTTCTGTAATGCGATTTATCAAGCTTCTCAAAATAACTGTTTGCCGCATCAATGGCCTCCTCGTTGCTGTGAAATCTTCGTCCTCCAAGAAAAATTTTGAGGTTAGGGAACAGGTGGTAGTCACTGGGTGCTAGATCTGGCGAAGAGGGTGGATGTTCAAGCAATTTAAACTTTAATTCCCCATTGCAGTGACAATGATGGGCCGGAGCATTGTGATTTTTTTCTCCTGCTGCTGCTAAATGGGGTATTTTTCTTTTCACCTCATCGCTCAAGCGTTACAGTAAGCTTGCGTAGTAGTCACCAGTGATACTTTTTTCCTTTTTCAAGTACTCAATAAAAATAATTCCCTGTACATCGCAAAAAACACACGCCATAACATTGTTAGCTGACAAAATTTACTTTGCCTTTTTTTGGAGTTGGTTCATCTGGTTCAATCCACTGTTTTCACTGTGATTTATTTTCTGAGGTGTACTGATGTATCCATGTTTCTTTCTTGGTAATAAGCCGTCTCAAAAAGTCACTGGTATTTTTACGTTAGAGCTCCACATTCTTAACAGAAACAGTTTTTCTCTGCAACTTTTGATCCGGTGTCAACAAACACGGCACTCATCTTGTACGACCTTGTGAAAGCCCAAAACATTAATTAAAATATTACCTGCACGTTTTTTTGATATGTTTATAGCCTCTGCTATCTCAAACAACTTTAATCTGCGGTCTTCCAGTAATAAACGATGAATTTTTGCAATGATCTCTGGAGCTGTCACTTCTACAGGGCGTCCAGAGCGAGGCTCATCGCTAGTGCTCATACGTCCCATTTTAAACTCTGCAACCCACCTTTTAATCATTGAATATGAAGGGGCAGGGTCTTTCAATGTACTGTCCATTTCCTCCTTGATTTCTTTAGGCGTTAAGCCTTTCAAATAGAAGTATTTAATCACTGTTCATTTTTCTAAATCCACTATTTTCGTGAAAACTCTGAAGTTGTTTTGTTTAAAATGCTGTCATTCAAAAACTAAACAAACTATTGACCTGTAACTATGGATACAAGCTAGTCTAGAGTTAAACTTACGATGCTACCGTCTAACTGGCCTAGTGGCGATAAATATCTATGTGAGGCACAGGACCTATCAGCCGACCCTAGTAGCGGTAGCGGTGGTGGTGGTGGTGGTGATGGTGGTGGTGGTGTTGTTTATATTTTTATTGCTAAACATTTTCAGTATATATTTGGAAATATAAAACAATCGCGTTAGCCTCATGATCATGCATGCTTTTCCTGTCCTTCAATATTTACAATAATACTTTTGTAAAATACTAAAAACATACGTTTAGTTATTGTAAAATAACAATAGAAAGTGAGAATTAAATACATACAAACCAATGTTTATAAAATACAAAAGAATGACAAAGCATTAAAACAAAATATCAACCATAAACTGAGTAGTGCATATAATATATAGTGCTCTCACGATTAAGAATAACCGCACCCTCAGTCTCTTGTACCCTGTACCCTCTTTCGTTCTCCATGGTATGTTTTTGTAAAACAGTAAAGATATACATTTAGTTACTGTCTAATAACAACAGAAAAATCTGATGTGTCTCATTCACATGATTTCCTCCACAACTATTGTTAAAATGCTTAGGCTTCTATTTACTTCCTGCTAATGGAGAAAAAATTATCAGAACCAGTCTTATTACTTGCTTCCTTGTAAGTAGAAGCGAAATAAGGAAGTACCATAGGTTAAAGTGATAGTCAAAAGTTGGTTTCTATGAGACTGAAGTTCCTTTGTATGGACACGAGTTGGCAAATTCCTATATAAAAAAGTATAAGTTTTTCATAGCTGAAACTAAAAACAAGGAATATCTCAAAAACGATCAACTCCACGAAAAAAATTGTATAACATAACCTGTGTGTTTTAATGTGCTCTAGATCTTCTGCTTATTAACTTTTTGTCCATCTCTTATGGTTTAGCAGTTATGCAAAATTCCGTAAAATTCATCCAGAATAAAGTAGTCTTCAGAGGCTATTCCCAGAAAATTCAAGACAGTCATTTTATTTGTCAGGTAAACATCTGTAATATACGATATTGTAATCAAAATGGGCAGAGCCAATTTTTAGAAAATCAAAATTTTCGAAAAAAGTTCCATGTAAAGGATAGTTGGGGTGGAGGGACTTTCTTGAAAATCTTCGTGTCGCATCCTTGGAAGATACTATACTTAAACACCAAGTTTGGTATTCAACGGTCTTTTTGTTTTTGAGCTATGTTGTCCACAGACACAATCACACGGACCTTTTTCTGAAAATGCCTTTTTTGGATTTAGGGGGACCCAAAACATGTATTTCCGATGAAATCTCGGTATCGAATTTTTGGGTGGAATGCAATACCTTCTCTACATAGTACGTGTAGAGAAAGTAATAAACCAATTCTACGGTGCCCAGCGTTCAACATTACTTTACATACAAGCCACAAGACAGAAACTGTTGTGATAAATATTGCTAAGCGTGGCATGGGACCGCACTTGCTCGTATTTCTGCTGCACGCTTCTAACGTCACCTGGGAATTCCTTTACATCTCTGTCACCTCTCCTTGGTCCTCTCTCTCCACAAACTTCACCTCTGTGTTGCTAATTACATATGGGAAATCCTATATATATCACTTGTCCGGTTCGTAAACCCTCTCTCTCATACAAGACATTACTTATTACTTTCTCTACATGTACAATGTACATAGGTATAGAGAAGATACTGCATTCCTTTGTGTACTTAGGACTCACATTTACAATGAACGGAAAATGGACAAAACACATTGACATTGCGAAACACAAGGCAAGGGTGAAAGCGGGGGAAGCTCTCCGGATACGCTGCAGAATTCCGAATATCTCCATAACCTTAATGGAAACTATATACGGAGCGACAGTTGATCCACGATGACATACGGAGGAGAAATATGGGGGTGGGAACAAACAGGAAATCTGGATCAAGTGAGGACCCAATTTTTGAAAGGAATTCTAGGTGTAGGGAGAGGTACGGCAAGGAGGGAATAATGAGGGAATTCGGGGCACATAGTGAAACGTTAGAGTGCAAAATCAGAGCAGTTAAATATTGGATGAGAATCGTTCACGGAAACCAATCTCTAATTAGGGCAGTCTGCTACCGTGAACAGTTGCGAATGGAAGGTAATTTGACGTGGGCATCAAAATTAAAGAAAGGGTTGGAAACCATTGGGATGGGAGACATTTGGATGGCTGGGCAGGAAAACAGGCTAAGTATTTGGAGAAAAATGTGATATTTACAGACAGCAAATAATTGCGCAATGCACAGAGAAGGTGCCATTAGAAGTACAGTCTGGGCTGAAATCGGAGTGGGGTATGGAGCAATACATCAAAACAGATACTAAACTCATTAGAGAGGGGCTCGCGTGGATTACACTAGGAGCATGGAGGAGCACGAAAATTTCTGACGAGAATGGTACGAGAATCTGTCCCATTGGCGAGGAGGAAGAGTCGTGGACTCACATCTTGGCAAGATGTAGGGGTACGGAGGAATGGCGGGAAAAATATTTGCCGCGATTTTTTACCACTGCGAATGTAGGGCTAGTAGCATGTTGGACGCTACTGGCAGGCACGGAAAACATGGACGGGCTAGGTAAATTTATACTTAAGGCAAGACAGCTGAGATCTGAGGAGGCTGCCAATAGAGAAGGGGGGAGGGATAAGATCAACTAAACAAAAGTGACTACAATGTTCTACATACATATATATTATGTCATACTTAGTTCAGTGTTGTGCTAGGGTTGTTATATATTATGTGTATATATGTCTTTTAAGTGTAATTATCTATGATAAGAGGGTGCATTTATGACGGTGTACTCTGTGCTGTAAATTTAAATTGCTATATTTTAATATCTTTGTATCTTTATTTTCGGATTCACTCTTAATTTTATTGTTGTTTAATATTACTTTTGACTGTGTATTTCCTTTGTCTTTTTATTTTCGTGTTTACTCTTCTAATTCTTTGTTGTGGTTGTTTTAATATTGCTTGTAATGTGTATTATAACAGCACGTACGGTCTGTGGACCCGTGCGACTGTTGAAATTCTATGTATGATATTGCTATGTTAATAAATACACTTATTCATTCATTCATTCATCAAAAAAAAAAAAAAAAAGCTTGTGCGTGTGCCTGTCTGTGTGTCTGTGGACAGCATAACTCAAAAACGAAAAGACCGTTGAATACCAAACTTAGTATTTAAGTTTGGTATCTTCCAAGGATGGGACACGAAGATTTTCAAGAAAATCGCCCCTCATCCAACTACCCTTTACATGGAACTTTTATCGAAATTTTTTATTTTCTCAAAAATTGCTGTAATAATGATTTTGATTAAAATATCATATATTAAATATATTACCTGACAAATAAAATTATATCTTGAATTTTCTGGGAACAGCCTCTGAAGACTACTTTATTCTGGATACATTTTACGGAATTTTGCATAACTGTTAAACCGTAAGAGATGAACAAAAGCATAGCACACA
Organism: Hymenopus coronatus; assembly: GCA_030762935.1. NCBI lineage: Eukaryota > Metazoa > Arthropoda > Insecta > Mantodea > Hymenopodidae > Hymenopus > Hymenopus coronatus. The sequence continues at coordinate 25,365,151 of CM060885.1, forward strand.
ACAAATGTAAAGCACGTTAAAACACACAATTTATGTTATATACATTTTTTTCGTGGGGTTGATTGTTTATGAGATATTTCTTGTTTTTGTTTTCAGCTTTAAGAAACATACTTTTATCATACAGAAATTTGTCAACTTTTATGCATATAAACAAAGAAACTTCAGTCACATAGTAACCAGCTTTTGACTATCACTTTAACCTATGGTACTCCCTTATTTCGCTTTTACTTACAAGGAAGCAAGTAATAGAACTATTTCTGTTAATTTTTTCTCGATTAGCATGAAGTAAATAGAATCGAGAAAAACAGTAACAGAAACTGTCCTCATTACTTGTTTCCTTGTAAAGGGTAAAAACCTAATGTGTTCCATTTGTAGCCGGAACTCTGCTTTCGTCTCTTTCTCCGGTGTCCTCGTCTCTCAGTAGATGATGAAGACTCCACTCCTAATATCTCCTTACTAATTCTATCTCAGGGTGCTTTGTGGGTGAGACGAATATTAAATAACACTGCATTTTCCCTTATTATTTGAATGATTTATTTCGCAGTTTTGTTTCCTTACAAAAGATGTTACCATTAAATACCTTCCCACCACTTAAATAATTATCAGGAGCTTAATCTAACCATCTGCACATCGTTCCCCCACCACTTAAGCACGTGGATGTGTGCACAATACATTGTAAGAGTAACTGGATAAGAATAAGAATCAAACTCAAGAGTAACCACATAAGAGATATAATCTCTCTTATACACTGCCACTGGGTAACGCCAATCTTGGCGCCATATAATGTAACAGTATATTTGATTCGTCCCTTGGTAGCATCACTTCACATGCTATGAAAATAAATTGTACCAAGTTTTGCTGGCTTCGCGTCCACATGACGCGTTTGGGAAAACCCAAAGTTTCGCTCTCACTTTAACTTCCTGCTTGCTTTGTATATTTCTCCAATTCCCTGTGATCCCTGGAGGAACAGTCACTACGTCTTTCACTTATTTCTATGTATGTCCTTTTCTATCCTAAATTATTTAGCCTAAACCGCATTAGCAAGTGGTGGCAGGTGGACTGTTACCTGGAATTTAGCTAGCTCACCTTGTCTTAATTACCTAAGTTACAACAACTCGCTTTTATGCACATTTCTACCACTAAATTTACACAACTATTTCACATTGCTTTCTATGCAATTATAATATTATGTACAATTTCCCTTTTATATTCTCAGTGAGCATATGGTATGTCCTCTTATACATTCACATGATGTCCTCTATCTGTTCGGTAAACAAACCATTAATCTTTTATCACCATCATGCTAATTAAGATATACATAAGCAGAATTAGTCTTATTACTAGCTTCCTTATAACGAGAAGAAATATGTCTTCAGTTTGAGAAACGTTTAAGCAGATAAAATTACAACTAATAAACCGAAATATCTCGAAACCGTTACACTCTACCAAAAAAAGTATATGACATAAATTGTGAGTTTTAATGAGATCTATATTTTTTGCGTGGTAAGTTTTTGTATATCTCTTACGGTTTCTTATTTATACAAAAGTTATTCAGAATGAAGATTTCTTCAGCGACTATTCCCAGAAATTCGAAGATATATAGTTCCTTTGTCAAAAAATATATTAAACATACAGTATTTTCACCAGAAACGTTAGAGCCATTTTTGAGAAAATCAAAAAATGTTATAAGTTTTCCACGTTAGTTGGAGGAGGAGGGATTTTCTAGGAAATTTTCGTGTCGCATCCTTGGAAGATACCAAACTTAAACAACAAGTTCGGTATTTAACGGTATTTTCGTTTATGAGCAATGCTGCCCAGACACACATACAAATAGTTTCTAAAAGTGCTTTGTTTGGACCCAGATTATCTCAAAACATGTATTTCCGGTGAAATCTCAGCATCGAGCTTTTGGGTGCAGTACAATACTATATACTATGTACACATTACGTGTAGAGAAAGTAAAAATGTTCCCACAGTTAGCACACCTTGTTTATAAAAAATATCTGTGTTCCATTCACATGACGCTCTCTACAGTTCTGCAACAAATTATTGTAAAAAAGATTATTCTTTTATTTACTTCATGGTAATTGAGAAAATATTAGCATAATGGTCTTATTACTTGCTTCCTTGTAAGTAGAAAGAAAATAAGGGAATACATTAGGCTAAAACGATAGTGAAATCTTTAAAAATCTGTTTGACCTGTGGTTAAAATCCATTTCTATGCAGGGCCAGGAACTTACAACTTTCCGTGTCAGAAACGTTTTAAGTATCTAAATCTGAAACAAATAACAAGGAATATCTCAGTAATGGTTAATTCCGCGAAAAAGCATATAGGAACGTAAATTGTGTGTTTTAACGTGTTTACATTTCTGTGTAGAAAGTTTTTGTCTATCTCTTTCGGTTTAGCAGTTAAGCAAAATTCAACAAAATGCATTCAGAATAAAGAGGTCTTTAGAGGCTGTTACCAGGAAATTCAAGATATACATTTTGTTTATCATGTAAATATCTTTAATATACGATATTTTAATCAAAACCGACAGAGCCATTTTCCATAAAATCAAAATTTTCGAAAATGTGTGCATGTAAGGGTAGCTGGAGTTGGAGGAATTTTCTTCAAAATCTTCGCGTCGCATCCTTGGAAGATACTAAACTTATATACCAAGTTTGGTATTCTACTGACTTTTCGTTTTTGAGTTATCGTGTACACAGGCTTACGGACACACTGACACGCAGACAACGCACACACACGGACCTTTTTCTGAAAATGTAGGGACCTTAAAACGTGTATTTCCCGTGAAATCATGTAATCTAATTTTTGGGTGGAGTGCAATACAAACTCTATACACTATGTACATAGTACATGCAAAGAAAATAAAAACAATGAAAAGCTTCCTCATAGGAATAATTTACATCCAAACAATATTTTATTTCGAAAGGTAGAGGTAGACTGAAAAATTCAATGCCATAGCCGGGATTTAAACCACGGATCTCCCGATCTCTAGCCGGTTGCTCTACCACTGAGCTGCCAAGGCAACATGCCGGCATAGTAATAAATTTCTCAGCTGACTCACATGTTTCCTGATCAACCACAAGGTGATCTCAAATTATTTTGAGATGACAACCCCAATGGCGACTCCCAATGACCCAATATTCATAGTATAGTCAATTGGTATTGGAATAATTGTTGTTTCACACAAGCCATGAGTAGGACAGGAGTTGGACAGGTAGAGTCAGACTGAAAAATTCAATACCATAGCCGAGATATGAACCACGGATCTCCCGTACCGGTTAGAGATTATTACTATATTTAAATATATGGTATGCAATACACCTGTGTTAAGTGGATTACAGATTTTCGTAAACTGAGAATATACTAAGTTTCGTCTTTTCAAACTTTTCCTCGATTCCCCAATAGTGCACTTCCCACACTTGTACCACAATATACTACTGTATTCTATACTATCGCATCTTTATTTTTCCTGTCATTTTTTAAATATTTTACTTTCTCCGTTATGAGTAGGATGCATGTTGTGATATCACTGGAAATATATGTTTTGAAAAATTCTCTAAACTCAAACAATTAACTTTTAGAAAAAATTGTATGTGATGTTTGTGTCTGTGTAACTCTTAACTCTAACTCTAAAATGAAACTTAAGATTACCACGTTCCAAGGATGCCCCACGAGAAATTTTAATGAATACCCCCAACTCAAACCACTCTTTCAATGAAATATTTCTGAAGCGTTTTATTTTCTGAAAAATGATCTAACGCTTTTGATTAAAATACAATATATTTAAGATGTTTACGTGATAAACGAAACCTATATTTTAAATTTTCTGGAAATAATTTTCTCTTCGTTCAGAAGGAAATTTATATAATCTTGCATATATGGTAATTCTTAAGTGATAAAACTACACAAAAATGATAATTTTTTAAAGAATAACTTCAAGTTAACTTATTTGTAGCATCAGCTATTTCCAAGATATTTGTTAATAATGGTTCGAATTGTTCAGTACATAGTCATTATTAAAGTCCTGACGATTTTCAGTTGTTTCTCCCGATGTCGTGGAAAGGGCATGGAAATTTAATGCTAGCGTAAAGCGTCCAGTTCTTAACCATTTGATTATACAATCTATTCCTTTTCTATATATAATGAAATGATAATGGCCTATTTCCACAAACGATTAGCTCACTTAAAATGAACTAGATAGGAAAAATATCTTCTATGTCCCATTCGCATAATTTTTTACCAACGCGCTATTTTTTAAAGCAACTTGTGCATATTAATTATGAGGTAGCCGGTAGCTATACACGTGTGGCCTCTTCATTTACCAGTTTTAAATCAGATGGATCGAGAGCTGTGTATGCATTTACACTAATAACTCTTTCCTGGAAATCTTCATGAATTGCTGCTAATGAAACAGTGGACACTTACGCTGCGAAATTACATTCCAGCTCCTCTGGCATGGCAAAAAAGGGTTAAAAATTATTGTCACATACCTATCAGCATTAACTGAGCCAGGGACAAATTATTCCCTCGCAACTGATGACATATTACGCCATCTTTCTCATTATGAAGGACCAGACCATGAACGAGACTGGGTTTTCGTTGTTATTTTCTGAATTTACATATCTCTGAGCATGGAATCGGTTCATCTGGGGGAAAGAATGAGGTTAGAGTCCACGTCTGCATTGTGTATGTTATTTAGTATCCACTCATGAAACTGCTTTTATTCAGAAATGCCAAGTTGTGGGCCTTGCCCCACAGTGGTAATTTTATGAGTTTAACTGCAATAACTTCCTAACCACACAGAGCAAGCTTTTGTTTTCAGAACAGACAAAATGTTACGAGAATTTTTGTGCTCAAGTCTTCGTTTGTGATTTCTGTTACGTTTTCTTCTATTCTTATACTATATTCAATTTCACAACTTTGTATCACATTTTCATGAAAATGCACATTTTTAACTCTTCGGAAATCAAAAAGTATTTTGAAGCGGTTGTGCACATATGTGAGTATATATACCACTTGGTCGAATTTCTCCATGTTTTGTCGTCCTCCACGGTGTAATGGTTACCATGCTAACTTCATATACCCAAGGTTGCGGGTTCAAACCCGGCGAAGGACGATGAATTTTTATCGGGCGTAAAAATCCATAACATGGCTTCCTTCGGAAAGGAAGTAAAGCCGTTGGTCCCGTGTCGTAGAACCTCAAGCCTGATAAAAGAGGCCTCTGAGCAAAATTAAGAGGCCTTTCATGCCCAGTATAGAATGGACACTTAGAGCCACAGCAGTTAAAGAGCGTCCATAAATAAAAATTCATTTCATTTGCCCCATATTTGACGTGCGTGAAAAGAATTGCAGAACTCAACTTCAAGTTAAAACTCGCCAGTGGAGAACAGGCGAGAGTGACTTTCACTTTACCGTCTTACTTTCTCCAGCACGTATGTACATAGTAGAAAGAGAAGCCATTATATTCCACCCGAAATTCGATGTCGAGATTTCACAGGAAATATATGTTTTGAGGTCCGCTGATCCGAAAAAATAAGCATTTTTTTAAAAATAATCCTTGTGTGTTTGTGTAGACAGCTCAAAAACAAAAAGACCATTAAAATGTAAACTTGGTGTTTAAGTTTAGTATCTTCAAAAAAAATCCCCGCATCTTAAACTAACCACCATTTACATGAAACATTTTTGAATTTTTTTTTTTACAATACCGTATATTAAAGTTATATACATCACATATAAAATGTAGTCACCTGAAATATATGTTTAGAGGTCCGCTGATCCGAAAAAAAAAACATTTTTTTTAAACAAATAGTCCTTGCACACAATTGTAGAAGCTCAAAAACGAAATGTCTCTTAAACACAAACTTTGTATTTATGTTTAGAATCTTCAAAAAAAGATCCCTGCACCTTAAACTACGCTTTACATGGAAATATTTATGGACATTTTGTTTTTTTTCATAAATTGCTCAAACAATTTTGTTTAAAATGTCGCATATTAAAGTCATGTATATCACAAATAAAATGCATATTTTAAATTTTCTGGAATAGACTCTAAAGACCTCTTTATTGTAGATGAGCTTTGCAGAATTTTGCATGACGGTTAAACAGTAAGAGACAAACAAAGACTTAATACACAAAAAAATGTAGTTCTCTAAACACATAATTTATGTCGTGTACGTTTTCTTGTAGAGTTGATTTTTTTTTTTTTTTTTTTTTTTTTTATATTCTTTGTCATTGGTTTTAGTTTTAAAATACCTAACATTTTTCAAAGGGGACCACGCAAAGCGAACCAAACTCCAATAGTTTCACATTGCGACCAGCTTTTAAAATATTTGAATAAGACTTTAGCATAATGTATCCGCTTATTTGCCTTCGTCTTACAATGAAGGAAGAATACTGCTACTTGATTAGTAGATAAAAGAATACTCTTTTTCAAGGATAGTTTGTGTTCTGAACAGCTAGAGAAAGGATGGCACACATCAAATGTTTTGCTTATTACCGGAAGTGTTTAGCGGGTCGAGCTCATGCGAATTTTACTATGAAATAGATTCGTCCGCCACAAATTAGACATGCTGTCCCCTGGGATCGAATCTGGGTCCATTAGGTGAGAAGTTAGCGGTGTAACCACTCGACCACTGCGCCACCTTTGTATATACCTTCTGTCAAGAAAGTACTAGGAATTGATCATTTAAAAATCCTGTTTAAAAGAGGATTCAAAATCATTGCTGTCGCTAAGTTGGTACAACTTTCCTCTATACCCTCGCGGAGCTTGATTGTCATCTGTCGTCTAGTTTGTTTACAGTACGCCATTTTGTTAGTTCATCTCAAAGGTGATTTGCGATTTTACGATGGATACAAACATTGAACAAAGAATCTGTCTCAAATTTTGAATTGCAAATGGTATTTCATGTGCAGAATCGCTGAAAATGTTACAGAGGGCTTACAGTGAATCGACTTTATCAAAAACACGTGCATATGAGTGGCTCAGTGCATTCAAAAGTAGTCGAGATGTGGAGGAAGATTTGCCTCGCTCTGGTCGGCCATCAACGGTTTCAACTGAACTGAACATCGCTAAAGTGAAGAAAATGGTGTCTGAAAATCGTCATTTAGGTCTGAGAGAGATTGCCGCTGAACTTTGTGTGTCTCACGAATCGATTCGTACCATTTTAAACGATTGTTTGGGCAGGACACACGTTGCAACTCGGTTAGTTCCGAAATACTTGAATTTTCTACAAAAACTCAATCGTGTAAGGATTGCTGAAGACATGCTAGAACGAGCCAGTTCCGACCCCTCGTTCGTGAAACGCATTGTAACCGGTGATGAGACGTGGGTTTACGAGTTTGACACTCAAACCAGTCAACAAGCTTCCGAATAGCGCCTTCCAACTGAACCGAAACCTAAAAGGGCACGTGAAACTCGATCAAAACTGAAGGTCATGTTGACAGTTGACAGTTGTTTTCGATTATTGCGGTGTCGTGCTCTCAGAGTTCTTGCCAGAAGGTCAGATGGTAAATAAAGACTATTGTCTGAGCATTATGCGGCGTTTGAGAGAACAAATACGGCGAAAAAGGCCAGATTTGTGGAACGACAACTCATGGATTCTGCACCACGATAACGCACCAGCCCAGAAGGCTATTATTGTGAACGAATTTCTGGCCAAAATCTGTACAAATTTCATCGAACAGCTACCGTATCCACTTGATCAGGCTCCTGCTTATTTCTTTTTCTTTCCAAAATTCAAGTTACCACTTCGAGGCACCCGTTTTCAATCGATAGAAAACAAAGGAAAATTAGCGGCGACAATTGACATCGATTCCTAAAAATGCCTACAAAAAATGTTTTGATGATTGGATTATTCGTTGGCATAAATGTATAATTTCAGAATGTATAATAGTTCATTTTTTGCGTTTTATTGGCAAATTCCCGCAGCTTTCTTGACACAGTATATATGTACTTTTATTTTAACTAGTTTTCGGTAATCAAAATGCTACAAAAGCGGAAACAATTGAACGCATATGCGCCTGCCAATTCAAGAACTATAATTCACAGGATGCAATGGAAGGTATCATACAATTCTACCGCACAGATTCGTAGCAATCTCGAATATTTGAACAAATTGCATGTAAATGAATGTTGAGTTTTCAGTATAAATTCTGTGAAGTTGTCTTCATTCTTCACTAAGCGAAATTCCTAGACAGTAAACATTTTAATACGTAATTTAATTAATTTTAATACTAACAAGATTTTATTTATATGTACATCGGGAATTCTTGAATTGAAGACAAATGCTTTGTATAATCTATGTAATGTTCAAAGCCATTTGTGATTTAAATGTGTTATGGATAATTCTCTACACGTATTATGTATATAGTGTATAGAGATGGTGTTGTATTACACCAAAAAATTAGGCACCGAGATTACACCGGAAATACATGTTTTGAGGCCCCCTGAATCTAAGAGAGGCGTTTTAGAAAAATGCCCGTGTGTGTGTATGTGTGCGTCTGTGTGCACATGTGTGTGCAGTATAACACAAACACGAAAAGACCGTTAAATACTAAAATTGGTATTTAAATTCAGTATCTTCCAAGCATGCAAGAGGAAGATTTTTCATGAAAATCCTCCCACTCCCCCTCAACTTCACTTTACGTGGAAAAAATTTCGAATACGTTTATTTTCTCAAAAATGGCTCTAACGAGTTTGATGACAATCTCTTATATTTAAAATATTTACATGACAAATAAAATGTATATCTTAAATTCTCTGGGAATAGTCTTTGAAGACATGTTTATTGTGAATGAATTTTGGGGAATTTTGCATTAACTGGTAAAACGTAAGAGATAGTCAGAAACTTATCACACAAAAAATATAGCTCTCGTTAAAGTACACAATTAATGCCATATACGTCTTTTTCGTAGAATTAGTCATTTCTGAGATATTCTTGTTATTTATTTCAGATTTAAAATACTTTTCTCACATGGAAAGCTGTAAACTCCTGGCCATGCATAGAAACGGATTTTAACCAAATGGCAACTACGTTTTAAAATATTTGACTATCGTTTTAGCCTAATGCATTCCCTTATTTTACTTCTATTTTCAAGGTAGCAGGTAATTAAGACAATATATGCTAATGTTTATTTCCATTATCATAAAGTAGATAGAAGAATATGCTTTTTAACATTAATTTGTTACAGCGATGTAGAGAAAGTCGTGTGAATGGAACACATTAGAATTTTATGTAGTAAGTTTTTTATTGCTCAGTTTAGAGATTACGAATTATACACAAGCCATCCAGACTACTCCCAGAAAAACAAGATATATATTTAATTTGTTATGATACTGTCTTCATTTTTAAGGAAAAATTTTAGAGCCATTTTAGAGAATATTAAAATTTACGAAATATATTCCATGTAAAGGGTATTTGGGTGTAGGTGGATTTTCTTGAAAATTTTCTTGTCATATTCTTGGAGGGATATTGAACTTAAATACCAAGTTTTTGAGCTAAAGGCACAAACATTTTGCTAAAAATCTGATGTGCTGCATTCACCTGACTTTCTCTACATCACTGCACTACATTACTATTGTTAAAAGTATATTCTTCTATATACTATATGATAATATAGATTAACATTAGCAGAAATTGTATTAATTGCTTCCTTGTAAGAAGAAGGAAAATAAAGGAATACTAGTGTAAAGTAATAGTCAAATCATTAAAAACTGTTGCCATGTGGTTGAAATCCGTTTCTATGAACGGACAGGAGAAAAGTGTAAGAGTTTAAATATTTGAAAGCTGAAATAAATACCGTTAAATATCTCAGAAATTAAAAGTTTTACGAAAAAACGTTTTTGACATAAACTGTGTGTTTTAAGAGACCTATATTATTTATGTAGTAAGTTTTTGTCTATCTCTTACGCTTTACCAGTTACGCAAAATTCATCCAGAATAATGAGGTCTTTAGAGGATATCCCCAGAAAATTCAAGATATACAATTTATTTGACATTTAAAAGTCTTTACGTAATACACGGTGTTTTAATCAAAACCGTTAGAGCCATTTTTGAGAAAATAAAAATCTTCGAAATTTGTCCATGTAAAGGGTAATTAGCGATGGGGAAATATTTTTCAAAGGCTGCGGAAGATACCAAACTTAAATATCAAGTTTTTGAGTTATCTTGTTCACAGACACACGGGCACACACACAAACACACACGGACCTTTTTCCAAAAATGCTTTTTTTTTTTTAGATACAGGGAGACCAAAACATGTATTTCCGGGGAAATCTTGGTATCAAAATTTTGGATGGAGTACAATACTTCCTCTATACACTATGTACACAGTACCTGTAGAGAAAGTAAACATGTTTTTTACTTTCTCTAGCCCCGTATGTACAATGTACATAGAGAAGTATTGTATTCCACCCACAAATTCGATGTCGAGATTTCACCGGAAATACATGTTTTAGGACCCCCTGAGTCCAAAAGAAGCATTTTCAGAAACATATCCGTGTGTGTGTCTGTCTTTGGACAGCATAGCTCAAAAACGAAAAGACGGTTGAATACTAATCTTTGTATTTAAGTGTGGTATCTTCCAAGGATGCGACATGAAGATTTACAAGAAAATCCCCCAACCCCTAACTACTCTTTACAAGGAAAAGTTTTCGAAAACTTCGTTTTTCTTAAAAATGGCTAACGATTTTTATTAAAATGTCACATATTAAAGTCATTTCTATCACAAATAAAATGTATATCTTGAATTTTCTGGGAATAGCTTCTAAAAACCTGTTTATTCTGAATGAATTTTGCTTAATTTGACATAACTAGTAAACCGTAAGAGATAGACAAAAGCTTACTACACAAAAATGTAGATCTTGTAAAAATACACAGGTTATGTCATATTTTTTTTTTTTTTTTTTTTTCGTAGAGCTTACCGTTTTCGAAGTATTCCTTGTCATTAGTTTCAATTGTGAAGTACTTATACTTTTCTCCGACGGGAGTGTCCGTTTCTCTTTTGTTCTACTTTTGGTCAAGCAAAGAAGCGATTTGCAATGACAATCGCATAGCGAAAGCTTTTAAAGCATTTGACTATCACTTAAGCCTAGTGCATTCCCTTAGTTCCAGTCTACTTATACGGAACTAAGTAATAAAATTCTGCTAATGTTTATCTCGATTAGAGTAGTGTTGAAAGAGGAAGTTTGTTTTGTAAGAAGTTTGTTTGTAGAGTAGCTAGAGAAAGTCATGTGAGGGTAACACATCAGATTTTTGTTTTACTCTGTGGATTTCAAAACACGTATTCCCGATGAAATCTCGGTATGGAAGTTTTGGGTGGAATATAATACCTTCCCTATCTACTATGTACATTGTGCATACAGATGGAGAAAGTAAAATGAAAATAAATGATTAAAGGTGCTGCTTATGGAAATTCATAGCGCGTACGTGTTATGTTGGAAAGTTAAGACTGAGAAGCGACACATGGAAATATCTCGGCACCATCGTCTGCTGCCCTCACACTTCCGGGGGACGCTCATCTGACAGTTAAGTGGACGTGGCGACGTCGAGGGACACCGCCTCAGATACCAATCCTTGAATCTAGACGCGTAATAGCAGCGCCGGCTTGATTAGTTTGGAGGGTTTAACGTCCCCCGGGGGAGGGGAGGTGCCTGGCGCTGACAAGAGAACCACTTCGCTTTACACAACCCTCGTCCATATGGTCTCACTTTGTTATTGGGCGTACAGCCTTCCTTGTAACACACATGCAACCATTTTTCAAACCAGCAGTGCTGTTCTTTGTTTAGGTAACTCTTTCACATTCACATGACTTTTTCTACATCTCTAAAATAAATTATTGTTAAAAAGCTTATTCTTCTATTTCCAAAAGGGGACACGGTAAGGCATCTAAAGATAATGTCATAATTTAAGCTTTCAAGGAACATTTTCTCAGAAACTATTTATTGTATCTACTTCAAAGTCATAGTGTACATTATATCGATTTTTATACACACTTTATCATGTGTTTTTTGGGTAGAATATTTACTTGAAGAGTAAATTTTTTCATTAAAGATATACTAATCACTTCAAAGTTTCTATCTATAGATAATTTTAAAAAATGACACTGTTAAAATGTTTAGCATTTATATAAACATAATGCCTGGAAGTATGCGCTTTCTAAGCCTAACAGTTTCTGAGAAAATGTTCCTTATGTATCAGAAAATGCAGTTTTGGGATTTCAAGCTTCAAAGTTAGAACTAATATTTTCAATACATTCCAGCAGCAAGCAGGAATTGTCAGGGTTATGAAGAATATCTGATAATATTTGGATATTTATTATTTCATTAGTACTATTTTAATCAGCATCTTTCAATAAATTATTATATTCATCTCCATAGTTATGCAGTTTCTTTTTAGAACTATTAAGATTCACATAATCACTATTATTTTTATCTACATCAGCTTTTATTTCAACATTCACATGTGGAACTATAATATCAATATTATTTGCACTGCTATCTGCTGGTTTTCCAACATTCTTTCCGGTTTCTGAAAACCCTATTACTGTGTCGTGGCATTGTAAACAAATTGAAATAACAGCCAAACACAACAACAAAATACTCACAATCACATCAATAACAAACTAAGATGTTTACACAAAACAAAATTGCTAGATTAGGTTGCCATGATAATTTTTTTCAAAAATTTTCCACAACATTTCCTTCCTAAATAAAAAAAAAAAAAAAAAAAAAAAAAAACAGGAACTTGAAATATACTAATTGCGTTCATTCCAAAAACAAATGGCAATAAATTGACCGACTACGACCTTTAAATCCAGCCCCTTGGTAAATACTCTATACAATCCTTAGAATTATTATATAAAGATAAATATTGAAGCATTTTACTCAGAAAGTTCTGTAATAGTTTTGTATACAAAAACAAAATAAGGTATTTTTACTCGCCTTTGCCTTACCGGGTCCCCTTAACGCTAATCGAGAAACATTTAAGAGAAAAGATCTTGTTAATTGCTTCTTTGTAGGTAGAAGGGAAATAAAGAAGCATCACAGGCTGAATCAATTCTTTTAAAAGTTGGTTGCCACGTGGACATGAGTTGAAAAATTCCTGTATGAGAAAAGTATAAGTATTTTAAAGCTGAAACCAAAAACAAGCAACATCTCAAAAATGATCAACCTCAGGACAAAATGTATATGATATGAATAGTGTGTTTTGTTGTGATCTAAATGTTTTGTGTAGTAAGTTTTTGTCCATCTCTTACAGTTTAGCAGTTATACAAATTAGTAAATAAACAGGTCTTCAGCGACTATTCCCAGAAAATTCAAGATATACATTTTATTTGTCAAATAAATATCTTAAATATACGCTATTTTAATGAAAATCGTTAGAGCGATTTTTGAGAGAAACAAAATCTTCGAAAAAAGTTCCATGTAAAGGGTAGTTTTGGGTGGGGGGATTTTTTCAACATCTTCGTGTCACGTCCCTGGAAGAAACTGAACTCAAATACCAAGTTTGATTTTTTTACCGTTTCTGAGTTATCGTGTTCACAGACACACGGACACACACACTGAAAATGCTTCTTTTTTTATACAGGGGAGCCATAAACATATATTTCCGGTGAAATCTCGTTACCGAATTTTTGGGTGGAGTGCAATACCTTCTCTATAAACTATGCAGACAGTAGGTGTAGAGAAAGTAAAAATCTTATGTGTTCCATTGACATGACTTTCTCTACATCGTTGTAACAAATTATTATTAAAACATTTTTCTGTCTACTTTATGATAATCAAGAAAATGACTTAATTGCTAGTGTCTTTGTAAGTAGAAGGAAAATGAGGGAATTCAGGATTAAAACGTTAGTCAAATCCTTTATAAGGTGGTTGCCATTTGGTTAAAATCCGTTTATACTCAGGGCCAGGAGTTAGCAGCTTTCCGTGCGAGAAAAATGTTAAGTATTTTGAATCTGAAACAAATAACAAGGAATATCTCAGAAACGGTCAATTCCACACATAAATTGTGTGTTTTAAAGTGATCTACAGTTTCTGTATGTAAGTTTCTGACCATTTCTTACGGTTTACCAGTTAAGCAAAATTCACCAAAATTCGCTCAGAATAAAGAGGTCTTCAAAGGCTATTTTCAGAAAATTCAAGATATACATTTTATTTGCCGTATAGATATCTTAAATTTACAGTATTTGAATCAAAATCGTTAGGGCAATTTTTGAGAAAATCAAAATTTTCGAAATTTTTTCCATGTAAAGGGTAGTTTGAGATGGGGTTTTTTTCTCAAAATCTTCGTGTTGCATCCCTAGAACATACTGAACTTAAATACCAAGTTTGGTATTTTACCAACTTGTCATTTTTGAGTTATCGTGTTCACAGACACACACACGCGCACTCAACATTTTCTACAAATGCTTTTTCTGGGTACAGGGGACCCTAAAACATATATTTCCAGTGAAATCTCGGTATTGAATTTTTGGGTGGAGTGCAGTACCATCTCTTTACAATATGTATACATTACGTGTAGAGAAAGTAAAAGCTACTTTCTGGTTTAAAGAGAACATAAGGCTCGCAAAACAGGTAACATGCAATTCATACTGATAACGTCGTTATATTAATGAACCAGGCTTTCGGCTCTAATGATTTCATTGAAAATCCACTTGTTTAGTGTAATTAAGGAATTTTGTCTAAATGCACAAAAACTGGATACCTAATTAATACATAAACGACAACATTTTGTAATTGTTTTTAGACACATTCGTAATACTGTGAAGGTTAAGGCCGGCTTATAGGCTCCAGTTCTATCACATTATGTATCGCTGTTTCCATTCTATAGTTATATTTCTGCAAAGGTTTGACGCAGTTAAAATGAAGTGAATAGAAAAACAGGTTTTGATAAGAACAGCTTCTATAACTAATATTAAACGATACAGGGTAGCGAAAAACCTGTGAATGTAATACATAATGTTTTTAGAAAAAGGTGCATGTCTGTGATGTGTGTGTGTGTGTGTGCGAACAGCATGAAAAATCTGTTTGAATACCAATTTTGGGATTTTAATATTGAACAAACAAAACAATACTCGTAATAACAAATATCTCGGATATGCCCGATACCACAAAACAACTGGTGTGTATCATTCACATGACTTTCTCTACATCTCTGCAATAAATCATTCTTAAAAAACTTATACTTCTATTTACTTCATGCTAATCTGAAAAAAATAGCAGAAACAGTCTTATTACTTGCTTCCTTGTAAGTAGAAGTGAAAAAGGAAGTACCATAGGTTAAAGTGATAGTCAAAAGCTGGTTGCTATGTCATTGTCTTTGTTTGTCTGTACAGGAGTTGACAAATTCCTCTATGAGAAAAGTATGTTTTTCATACAAGAAACCAAAAACAAGGAATGTCTCAAAAACGACAATCTTCACGAAAAAAGAAATGCATATAACATAAATTGGGTGTTTTAACGTCCTTACCTTTTGTGTGTAGTAAGTTTTTGTCCATCTCTTACGGTTTAGCAGTTAAGCAAAATTCCGTAAAATTCATCCGGAATAAAGTACTTTTCAAACGCCATACGCAGAAAATCAAGATATATATTTTATTCGTAAGCTAAACAGCTTTGATAAACGATATTTTAATCAAAATCATTAGAGCCATTTTTGATAAAATCAAAATTTTCGAAAAAGTTCCATGTAAAGGGTAGTTGGAAGTGGGGGGATTTTTCTCCAAAGCTTCGTGTGGCAACCCTGGAAGATACTGTAATTAAATACCAAGTTTGGTATTTTACCAACTTTTCGCTTTTGAGTTATCGTTTTCACAGACACACGGACACACACACACGGACCTTTTTCCGAAAATGCTTATTTTAGATACAGGGGACCCTAAAACATATATTTCCGGTGAAATCTCGGTATCGAATTTTTGGGTGGAGTGCAATACCTTCTCTAAACACTATGTACATAGTACGTATACACTATGTACATAGTATGTATAGAGAAAGTAAAACATATGAAATAGATTGTTTTTTTAAGGAGCACTACATTTTTGTGTAATGTTTTTCGTCTGCCCCTTAATGTTCAGCAATTATACATGATTATATGAAAAGCGTTTTAGAATAAAGACTACGCAGATATCCCCAGAAATGCTGTTATACATATTTATTTGGCACGTAAAGGCACAGTATTTTAATCTAAACTGTTGGAGATATTTTGCTGAAAATAAAAAATCTGATGTACTCCTTTCACACACCATTCACTGCGTCTCTGCAACAAATGATGTTAAAAACCTCATGCTTCTATTTACTTCATACTAATTGAGAAAAAATCAGCAGAAATAGTCTTATTACTTGTTTCCATGTAGGTAAAATTGAAACAAGCGAGTGGTATGGGCTAAAGTATTAGTCAAAATCTGCTTACTATGTGACTGAAGTTTCTTTGTTTGTATAGACAAGAGTTGACAAATTCCTGTATGAGATAATTTTTTAAAGCTGAAGCTAATAACAAGGCACACCTTAAAAACGATCGACTGCACGACAAAAATGTAAATTGCATAAATTGTGTTTTAGCGTGATCCACGTTTTTTGTGTAGTAAGCCTTTTTTTTTTTTTTTTTTTTTTTTTTTTTTGTAGCTTAACGGCCTTTAAGCAGGTTGGTCAAATTGGACAATGAATGAAATTGGAGAAATGATGCTCAAATGATTTCACGGTCCATGGAGCTTAAATTTACTTCACATTCGTCTTCTCAGGATAAGGGGAAACCCCGAAAAAAACCTTATCAGTGCAACTCGCCCTAAGCGAGATTCGAACTCGCGACCTTTCGAATGTGAAGCAGACACGCTACCACCACACTACCCAGGCGGGCTTGTGAGTTTTTATGTATCACTTACGGTTTACCAGTAATGCAAAATTCCATAAAAATTATCCAGAATAAAAAGGTCTTTAGAGCCTATACCCAGAAAATTCTTCAAGATATACATTTCATTTCGCACGTAAATATATTTAATATACGATATTTTAAACAAAATCGTTAGTCATTTTTGAGAAAATGAAAGTTTTCGAAAAAAATTTCATGTAAAGGGTAGTTGAGGCGGGGGTATTTTCTTGAAAAATTTCGTGTTGCATCCTTGGAAGATACCAAACTTAAATGCCATGTTTGGTATTTAACGATATTTTCGTTTTAGATGTATGCTGTCCGCCTGACAAATAAAATGTATAACTTGAGTTTTCTGGGAATAGCCTCTTAAGACTACTTTATTCTGGATCAATTTTACGGAATTTTGCATTACTGCTAAACCGTAAGAGATGGACAAAAGCTTAACCCACAAAAAATGTAGAGCACGCTAAAACATATAAATTATGCTATACATATTTTTCGTGGAGCTGATCGTTTTCGAGATATTCCTAGTATTTGGTCTGAGATTTGAAAAACTTATACTTTTCTGATACAGGAATTTGTCAACTCCTGTCCATTGAAACAAAGGAACTTCATTCACATAGCAACCAACCTTTGACTATCACTTTCACCTTAGGCACTCCCTTATTTCGCTACTACTTACAAGGAAGCAATTAATAACATTATTTCTACTAACTTTTTCTCGATTAGCATGAAGTTAATACAAGCATAAGCTTTTTGTAATATTTTGCAGAGATTTAGAGAATGTCGTGAATGGAACACATCAAATTTTTACTGTCTCTACACCTACAACGAACATAGTATTGTATTGCACCCAAAAACTTGATACCGAGATTTCACCGGAAATACATGTTTTTTGTCCCCCTTAATCCAAAAAAAGGCATTTTTAGAAAAAGTCCTGTGTGCGTGTGCGTGTCCATGTGTGTGTGTGTGTGTGTCTGTTGACAGCAAAGTCCATTAAATAAAAAAACTTTGCATTTAAGATTGATATCGTCCAAGGTTGCGACATGAAGGTTTTCAAAAAATCCCCCCACACCAAACTTTCCTTTATGTGAAAAAATGTTCGCAACTTAAATTTTCTCAAAATGGCTCTAACAATTTTGATTTAAATATCGTATATTAAAGATATTTACCTGAAAAATAAAACGTATCTCTTGAATTTTCTGGAAATGGCTATTTTGATTTAAATATCATGTATTAAAGATATTTTCCTGAAAAATTAAGATGTATATCTTGAATTTTCTGGGAATAGCCTCTGAAGACTGCTTTATTCTGGATGAATTTTCGGAATTTTGATTACTAAAGAACTGTAAGAGAAAGACAAAAAATTACTTAGCAGAAAATGTAGATCACGTTAAAACACACAATTTGTATTATATACAATTTCTTCGTGGAGTGGGTCCTTTTTTTAGATATTTCTTATTATTGATTTCAGCTTTAGAAAACATACTTTTCTCATACAGGAATTTGTTTACTCCTATCCATACAAACAAAGACATTTCAATCACATAGCAACCAGCTTTTGACTAGCACTTTAACCTATACTACTCCTTTATTTCGTTTCTAATTACAAGGAAGCAAGGGCTAAGACTATTTCTGCTATTTTTTTTTCTCGATTAGCATGACGTAAATAGAAGAATAAGCTTATTAACAATAATTTGTTATAGAGAAGTACAGAAAGTTATGTGGATGGCACAAATCATATATTTTTTCTTTTTGCTTTATTTCTCAACATAATGTCCAGAAACGCTAAAACATTTGTCATATCGGTGTTCTAATTTAATTAAACCATCTCTGCAGTGCGATTTATTAAGGTCCTCAAAATAGCTGTTTACCGCGGCCTTCAAGAATTTTTTGGGGTTTGGGAACAGGATGCTAGATCTGGCGAATAGAGTGGATGTTTGAACTTTAATTTGCACATTTTTTCCATTGTAAAAAATGAAAAGCGAAACAAAAATATACAAAGATTCTCACAGAAAAATTGTATGAGTTCCAATCACATAACTTTCTCTATAATAAATTATTGTTAAACAGCTTATTCTTTTATCTACTTCATTCTAATCAATATAAATTTAGCAAAAATGCTGTCTCTGGTATGTCTAGTTAGCATATTTATAAGAGTTATTTTGTGAAACCATGAAAGTTTAATTAAATACTTGTATTACTTTCTCTACACGTACTGTGTGCATAGTGTATAGAGAAGGTATTTATTCTATCCAAAAATTTGACACCGAGATTTCACAATAAATACATGTTTTGGGACTACCTGAATCTTTAAAAAAAAAGCATTTTTAAAAAATTTGGGTGTGGGTGTTTGTGGGTATCTGTGGATAGTATAGCTCAAAACGAAAATACTGTATTGGTATTTAAGTTTGGTATCTTCCAAGGATGCGACACGAAGATTTTCAAAAAATCCTCCACCCCAAATAACCATTTTTTGAAAATTTTGATTTTCTCAAGAATGACTAAGGATTTTCATTTAAATGCCTTATGTATAAGATATTTTTTATGACAAACAAAATGTATATCTTGAATTTTCTGGGAATAGCCTCTGAAGAGCACTTTGCTCTGGATGACTTTTATCTAACCGTAAGAGATATACAAAAACTTACAACACATTAAAACACACAACTTATGTCATACACTTTTTTTTGTAGAGTTAACCGTTTTCGAGACATTCCGGATTATTGATTTCAGTTTTAAGCCACAAAGATTTCTCAAAGACGAAGGCATATTTTTTCTCGTTTCTCATGTGTTTACTCCTGATTGGAATTTCAATTGTTTCACATAGCGACCGGCTTTTGAAGGACAAGACTTCCACTTTACCCTGTAAATTTACTTATTTGCCTTCTACTTACAAAAAAACTAGTAATAAGTGAATTTCTGCTGGTGTTTATCTCGATTATCATTAAGTGAACAGAAAAAGTGACTTTTTAACAGTAATTTGTTACAGAGATGTAGAGAAAGCCATGTGAATGGTACACATAAGATTTTTCTTATACTGAAAATAGTCGAGCTGTTAGAATTGTCGTTTGAGAAATATGTAGAGGGTCTTGTGAGTTATTTCTTTCTTTTTAAGCTTAACGTCCTTTAACCTGGTTGGTCATATTGTACGATGAATGAAAATGGTGCAATGATGCTCAAATGTTCTCGGGGTACATGGAATTTAAAGTTACTCAATATTCGTCTTCTTAGGATAAGGGAAAACCTAGAAAAGAAACCTTATCGAATAACTCACCCTAAGCAAGATTCGAACTCGCGACCTGTTGAATGTGAGGCTGACACTATGAGTTTGTATATCATTAACATGAAATTAAATTTCTCCTTTGAAATGGTACGGAATTTCGAATTCTAAGCCAAGCAGTAATTACTTTATCTACACGTACTATGTACATAATTATGGAGAAGGTATTCTTTGCATCTAAAAATTCGATATCGAGATTTCGCCGCAAATACAGCGTTGGATCCAATGAATAAAAAAAAATCTTTAAAAAATTTTCCGTATTGTGTCTGTGTGTGTACCTATGGGCAGCATAGCTTAAAAACGAAAATACTCTTAAATACTAAACTTGGTGCAGTATCTTCCAAGGTTGCGATACAAAGATTTTCAAGAAAATCCTTCCACCCCCAATTACCCTTTATATGGAAAAACATTTCGCAAATGGCTCTAACGATTTTGATTAAAATCCTATTATTTTAGATATTTAAATGACAAATAATTATCTTGAATTTTCCAGGAATAGCCCCTGAAGATCTCTTTATTCTGGATGAATTTTTTCTGAAGTTTGCATAACTGGTGAACCGTAGGAGATAGACAAAAACTTATTACAAAAACTGTAGATCTCCTTAAAATACACAATTTATGTGATATAAATTTTTTCGTATTAGATATGTGCCCAAAATTCAAACTTTTAAGAATAAATGAAAACATTAGTTTCATTAATATTACTTTTAGTTTATTTTTATACTCTTACATTCAATTTTTTATTGATTTCAGTTTTAAAATGCTTAAAATGTTTCTTATTCGGGAACTTATCCACTCCTAGTCACGCAAAGGAAGATTTCAATCCCATAGCAGATTTTAAAAAAAAAAATTATTGTTGGTTTAGACTATTCCCTTACTTCCCTTCTACATATAAAGGAACTAAGTAATAAGACCTTTTCTGCTAATGTTTACCTCGATTAGCATGAAGTAGATGGACGAATAAGCTTACTAACAATAATTTGTTATAGAAACGTAGAGAAAGTAATGTGAATGCAACACATCAGATTTTACTTTCTCTACACGTACTATGTACATAGTGTACAGAGAAGGTATTGTATTCCACCCAAAAATTCGAAACCGAGATTTCACCAGCAATGCATGTTTTGGCTACTCTGAATCCAAAAGAAGCATTTTTGGAAAAAGGTCCGAGAGTGTGTGTGTGTCTATGGACAGCATAACTCAAAAACGAAAAGACCGTTTAACACCAAACTTGGTATTTAAGTTTGGTATCTTCCAAGAATGCGACACGATTTTCAAGAAAATCTTCCCATTCTAAACTACCATTTACATGGAAAAAATTGGAAAATTTTGATTTTCTCAGAAATAGCTTTAACGATTTTGATTAATATCCTACATATGTAAGATATTTACATGCCAAATAAAATGTACATCTTAAATTTTCTGGCCACAGCCTCCAAAGACCTCTTTATTCTGGATGGTTTTTATTGAATTTTGCATAACTGGTAAACCATAAGAGATAGACAAAAACTTACTACACAACATATGTAGATCACGATAAAACACACAAATTATGTCATATATATTTTTTTCGTGGAGTTGATCGTTTTTTTAGATATTTCTTGTTATTGTTTTCAGCTTTAAAAACATACTTTTCTCATAGCGGGTTTTGTCAACTGCTGTCCATAAAAACAAAGGAACCCCAGTCACATAGCAACCAGCTTTTGATTATCACTTTAACCTATGGTAGTCCCTTATTTCACTTCTACTTACAAGGAAGCAAGTAATAAGACTATTTATGCTATTTTTTTCTCAATTTGCATGAAGTAAATAGAAGCATAAGCTTTCTAACGATAATTTGTTGCAGAGATGTAGAGAAAGTCATGTGAATGGAACATCAGATTTGTTTTGTCTTGCGTTGAAAGCTATGTGCCAAGTTTGATTGAAATCGATGCAGTGGTGTAGAGGTGTATAAGAAAGTACATACATACATACATACATACATACTAGTCTCCCTCGTGGTGTGATGGTTACTATGCTATCTTCTTATACCCAAGGTCGCGGGTTCAAACCCGGCGGAGGAAGATGGATTTTTTCGGGCGTAAAAACATTTTTACAAAAAGTCCCGTGTGTGTGTCTGACTGTCTGTGTGTCTGTGGACAGCATAGCTCAAAAACAAAAAGACCGTTGAATACGAAACTTGGTATTTAAGTTTCGTATCTTCCAAGGAAGCGACATGAAGATTTTCAACAACAACAACAACAAAAAATCCTCCCACCCCCAACTACCCTTTACATGGAACTTTTTTCAATTTCTTTACTTTCTTAAAATGGCTTTAAATTGTTTTGATTAAAATATCGTATATTAAAGATATTTACCTGACAAATTATATACAGGGTTACTACAAAAGAAATAGACAACTTCAACTGCCTGTAAAACAAGAACTATTAGAGATAGCAACCTAATTATTTTGGAGGTATGTTGAGAAACTCTCAAAGTTTTGTTTGCTTATATTGGTAATGCTGTAGTGTTTTGCTTGTTGTTGCAGAAGCTGAAATGGCGGAAAATCCTGTGGAAAAGGCATATTGCGTCTTGCAATTTGCTAGAACGCAATCAGCAACTGTTGTCCAACGACATTTTAGAATGAATTTTGCGGAATTTGGCATAACTGCTAAACCGTAAGTGATGGACAAAAACTTACCACACAAAAATGTAGATCACGTTAAAACACACACTTTGTTATATGTTGTTTTCGTGGAGTTGATCGTTTTTTGGATATTCCTTGTTTTCGGTTTCTGCTTTGAAAAAGTTACTTTTCTCATGCAGGAACTTGTCAACTCGTGTCAATAGAAACAAAATAACTTCACATAGCAACCAGCTTTTGACTATCACTTTAACCTATGGTAATCCCTTATTTCGCTCCTACTTACAAGGAAGCAAGTAATAAAATCATTTCTGGTAATGTTTATCTCGATTAGCATGAAGTAGATAGAGGAATAAACTTATTAATAATAATTAGTTTTAGAGATGTAGAGAAAGTCATGTGAATGGAGCACATCAGATTTTTTTTACATACATACTCATTAGTACATGCACCATACATTCACGCATACATGCTTACATATTATGTATTATAAGTAACAATCGACAGATGACAATCCGGAAGCTGGTAAGAAATACGGTGTTGTTTTGAGAAACGTAGATAGCAAGGTGAGGAAATGTTTCACCAAAAGCAAACAATTGCTAAGCGGGCTCTCTTTCGTCTCATTAAGCCGGAATGCATGCGGCGGTTGGAGTCACGCTTCTTGGTAACATCAGTTTTTCGTCGAGTGTAATAGAGTACATTTTTTGCCGTGGCCCGCAACTCTGAATAGAGGGGGTTTTTGCTGGCTGGCACGTGTGATATGTGGCACCGCCTGTCTGTAATTAGCAGCAATTAATTAGTTGTCTTCCATCTGTGTAAACCCAGAGCTGCTGAAGTGAACACAGCTTCTCAATATTTTCACCGAACTAGGCCACTTTTGTTTGCCTTTTTCCTTCTTTCCCTCCACGCTTGTTTGCTTTCTTGGCATCATTATCGGTTATTTTATTTCCTACTGCAACTAGGCCATCCTGTTCCGTGCGCGTGCGAATGAGAAATTATCTCTGTTAAATGTAAGCAAAACGTTTACGTAATATTATGGCCTTTATTTATGTAGCACCATTCTATTATGTTAAAGTAAACATTACTTTGGTGGGGGGAAAAACAATAATTTAAAATACAGTGGTAGTTACACAACAGCAATAACATATATAACAGCTTATATGTATTTAAAATTTGTATAATTAACTTCCTTAACATAAAACTCCGAGTGTTAAACTCACATGACTTTCTCTAGCTGCTCTACAAACCTCCTACAAAAGATGATTCTTTTTTGTACACAATGCTAATCGATATAAATATTAGCAGAAAATTCTTATTGCTTAGTTCCTTATAACTAGAGGGGAATAAAAGAATGCGCTATGCTAAAGTGATTGTCAAATGTTTTAAAAGCTATCGCTATGCGATTGTCATTGCAAATCGCTTCTTTGCTTGACCAGGAGTAGAACAAAAGAAAAACGTACATTTCCTGTCTAAGTAAAATGTTAGTACTTCACAATTGGATCCAATAACATGGAATATCTCGGAAACGGTTACCTCCACAACAAAAACGTAAAGGACATAAATTGTGTGTTTTGTCGTGATGTACATTTTTTGTGCAGTGAGTTTTTTTTTTCTATCTCTTATGGTTTTGCAGTTAAGCGAAATTCAGCCAGAATAAAGAGCTCTTCAGAGGCCGTTCCCAAAAAATTCGAGATATACATTTTATTTCGGATATAAATAGCTTTAATATACGGGATTTTAATCAAAATCGTTAGAGGCATTTTTAAGAAAATCAAAATTTTTGAACTTTTTTCCATGTAAAGGGTAGTTTGTGGTGGGGGGATTTATTGAAAATCTTCGTGTCGCATCCTTGGAAGATGCTAAATCAAAATACCAAGTTTGGTATTTAACGGTCTTTTCGTTTTGGGGCTATGCTTTCCACACACACACACACACATACACACGGACCTTTTTTTAAAAATCTGATGTGCACCATTCACATGACTTTCTCTACCTCTCAACAAATTATTGTTAAAAAATCTTATGCTGCTATTTACTTCATGATAATCGAGAAAAAATGAGCAGAAATAGTCGTATTACTTGCTTCCTTGTAAGAAGGGAAATAAGGGAGTACTACAGGCTAAACTAATAATCAAACGCTGGTTGCTATGTGACTGAAGTTCCTTTGTTTGTATGGACAGGAGTTGACAAATTCCTGTATGAGAAAAGTATAAGTTTTTCATAGCTGAAACCAAAAATAAGGAATATGTCAAAAACGATCAACTCCCCGAAAAAAACATGTATATAACGTAAATTGTGTGTTTTAATGTGCTCTACATTTTTTGTGAGTTAAGTTTTTGCCCATCTCTAACGGTTCAGCAGTTATGCAAAATTCCGTGAAATTCGTCCAGAATAAAGTAGTCTTCAGAGGCTATTCCCAGAAAATTCGAGATATACATATTATTTGTCAGGTAAAATATCTTTAATATACGATATTTTAATCAAAATCGTCAGAGCCGTTTTTGAGAAAATCAAAATTTTCGAAAAAAGTTTCATGTAAAGGGTAGTTGGGGGTGGGAGAATTTTCTTGAAAATCTTCATGTCGCATTCTTGGAAGATACCAAACTTAAATACCAAGTTTGGTATTTAACGGTGTTTTCGTTTTTGAGCTATGCTGTCCACAGACACACACACACACGCACACACACGCACACGGACCTTTTTCCAAAAGTGCTTTTTTTGGATTCAGGGGGATCCAAAACGTGTATTTCCGGTAAAATCTCGGGTGCATTATAATACCTTCTCTATCCCCATGTACATTGTGCATGAGGATAAAGAAAGTAAAAATGATTATTCATTTAACATGATTCTTCATACAAATGGGTTAGGTTCTTAAAATGTATACCTACTTTATTACTTTCTGTACACGTACTAAGTACATAGTGTATAGAGAAGATATTGCATTCCACCCAAAAATTCTATACCGAGATCACCGGAAATACATGTATCTAAAACAAGGCGTTCTTAGAAAATGTCCGTGTGTGTCCGTGTGTCTATGAACACGATAACTCAAAAACGAAAAGTCGGTAAAATACCAAACTTGGCATTTAAGTATAGTATCTTCCAAGGATACGACACGAAGCTTTTGAGAAAAATCCCCCCACTCCAAACTAGCCTTTACATGGAAAAAAATTGAAAATTTTAATTTTCTGAAAAATACCTTTGACGGTTCTGATTAAAATACCGCATGATAAAAGATATTTATATGGCAAATAAAATGTATATCTTGAATTTTCTGGAAATAGCCTCTGAAGACATCTTTATTCTGAGTAAACTTTGCTGAATTTTGCGTAAATGGTAAACCGTAACTTATCACACAAAAAATGGAAACTAAGTTAAAACACACAAAAGTTACGTCATATACGTTTTATTTTTGTTGAATTGACCATTTCTGAGATAGTTGTTTCAGATTCAAAATACTTAAACTCCTCTCACACGAAAAGTTGTAACCTCCTGGCCTTGCATAGAAACGAGTCACATCCACATGGCAACCAGCTTTTAAAATATGTAATTATTGTTATAGTCTACTGCATTCACTTATTTCCCTTCTACTTGGAAGGAAGCAAGTAATACAACCATTTCTGCTATTTTTTCTGGATTATCATGAAGTAAATAGAAGAATAAGTTTTTACTTTCTCTATACGTACTATGGACATAGTGTATAGAGAAGTTATTGCACTCCACCCAAAAATTCGATACCGAGATTTCACCGGAAATATATGTTTTGAGACCCTCTGAATCACAAAAAAAAAACATTTTTAGAAAAATGTCCGTGTGTCTGTCTGTCTGTCTGTCTGCTCTGGGCAGCATATCTCAAAAATGAAAAGACCGTTAAAATCCAAACTTGGTATTTAAGGGTGTTATTTTCCAAGGATGCGAAACGAAGATTTTCAAGTAAATCCCCCCACCCCAAACTACCCTTTACATGGAAACAATTTCGAAAAGTTTGATTTTTTTAAAAATGGCTCTAACTATTTTGATTAAAATCTTGTAAATTTAAGATATTTACTTGACAAATAAAATATATGTCTTGTATTTTCTGGGAATAGCCTCTAAAGCCTACTTTATTCTGGATGCATTTTTCAGATTTTTGCATAACTGCTAAGGCGTAGGAGATGGACAAAACCTTACCACACAGCAAATTTAGAGCACGTTAAAGCACACAATTATGTCATATACATTTTTTTTCGTGGAGTTGATCGTTTTTAGGATATTCATTGTTTTTGTTTTCACTATGAAAATCTTATAATTTTCTTTATACAGGACTTTGTCAACTCCTGTCTGTACAAACAAAGGAACCTCAGTCACATAGCAACCAGCTTTTTTGACTATCGCTTTAACTTATGTTACTCCCTTATTTCGCTTCTACTTATAAGGAAGAAAGTAATAAGGATATTTTGCTATTTTTTTTCTCGATTGACATGAAGTAAATAGAAGGAGTATCTTTATAACAATAATTTGTTCAGAGATATAGAGAAAGTTATGTGAATGGATCACACAGATTTTTAGATAAAGACTATTTCTCTGTCTGTCTGTCTGTATGTCTATGAATAGCATAATGCAAAAACGAAAACTCGGTTGAATAACAAATATATTATCAAGTTTCTATGTCCAAGGGCTCGACACGAAGGCTTTCAAGAAAACACCCCCCAGCCCATATTAGCCATTACATGGAGCAGTATTCGAACTTATTGATTTTCTCAAAAGTTATTCTTATAATTTAGGATTAAGATGTCGTATAGCTAAGATAATTACATGACATAAAATGTACCTATGAACCTGGAATTCTCTGAAATAGTGTCGCCCTCCGTGGTGTAATAGTTACCACGCTAACTTCATATGCCCAAGGTCGCGGGTTCAAACCCGGCAGAGGACAATGGATTTTTTCGGGCAAAAAACCCTTAACATGGCTTCCTTCGGAAGAAAAGTAAAGCCCTTGGTTCCTTGTCGTAGATTTACGGCACATAAAAGAACCTCAAGCCTGATAAAAAGGCCTCTGAGCAAAATTAAGCAGTCATTCGCGCCCTATATAGAAAGGGACGCTGAGAGCGATAGAATTAAAGAGCGTCCATAAATACATTTTTTTTGAAACCCCATTCATTTTGACTGACTTTATAAATTTTCCGCACAAAAAACGCAGAATTTGTTACAAAACAAAACAAGGCATTCTCCAGAGGTTATGCCTAATAGGTATAAGAAAAACATTGAATACAAATGTGATGTGTTAAATCCACGTGCTTTTCTTAACTCTGTGTCGTTTATTAGTGGGTATGCAAACTATTCTTACCAATATTTTCTATCTACTTCATTTTGACGCACACCTTTCCAGAAATATATACAATACACAAATCGTCCGAGACAGTAAAATATTTAAGAACTGGACGTTACAGCAGGTGACCAAACTGCTCCGGATTTGACGCGTGCAGATATCCCTTTATGCGTTAAAAGAGTTGCAGAACTCAACGGGGAATTTCAAGTTTAAGTCCGCCAGTGGAGAAATGACAGGAATGACATTCATTTTACTCCTCTTGCTTATCAGCAGAGACGGTGAACGTGTTGTCCTCATTGAGAGGAGTAAAACGAAGCTCGCTCTTGCCATTTCTCCATTGCCGGGTTTAATTTGAAATAGCCTCGTTGAATTCTGCAACTCTTTTAACGCACGAAGGAACGAACATCAGTAAACTTCAAATACGGAGCAGTAGTTGAGCCACAGCCTGAGAAGGCCAACAATAGAAAAGATGATGGGGGGGCAATAAGAATAACTAAACAAAAGTGATTATATAATGTTTTACATACATATATTTTGTCATACTTATGTAATTGTTGTGTTGTGGTTGTGTATATATTATGTGCGTATATTTCTCTTAAGTTTATTTGTCTATTATAATAGGGTACATTAATGCATCTGAAAAAGGTATACTCTGTATTGTAAATTTAAATTATAGTATTTTAATATCTTTGTCCTTTTATTTTCGTGTTTATTCCCTTAATTCTTTGTTGTTATTGCTGTTTTAATGTTCTTACTGATTTGTGTATTACAAAAACTCGTACGGTCTATGAACCTGTGTGATTGATGAATCTCAATGAATGAAACTGCTATTTCAATAAATACACTTATTCATTCATTAATACTCACTTTAAAACAACATAATCTTACAATGCAATCGCGAGGAACAACTGAGCATCGTTAGAACTTGAAAGTATTAATTTGAACAGTAATAAATGGTATGTCGTGAATATCTTACGGCACAAATATGTTATTTGAAACAAATACTGTGTTTTAAAAAGATATATATTTATATGCAGTATATTTTCATCTATCACTTAGCATTTAAGACTTACACAACATTATAGCTCCCTTCCAAATAAAGAGGAATTCCAGGCTATTCCCAGGAAATTTATGATATTCCTTTGGATTTTTGACAAATTAATCAGATTTTACAAAGATCTCCAACTACGTGTGCGTGTATGTGTGTGTGGACAGCATAACTCAACAGAAAAAGACGGTTAAAAACCAAATTTGGTGTTCAAGTTCAGTATTTTCCAAGGATGCAACTATCTTTTACATAGAGCATTTTTCGAATATTTTGATATTATCAAAATTGGCTGTAACGACTTTTAATAAAATTCCATATATTTAGTACATTTTTATAACAAATCAGATGTATATTTTCTGGGAATAGCCTCTTCGTTCTGGATAACTTTTGTATCAGTGGTAAAGTAAGAGATAGACAAAACTTACTACATAAAAATGTATATCTCTTTAAAACAATCAATTTATGTCATATATGTGTATATGACCATCTCGAGAACTGAGTATATCAACTGTTTCACAAAACATTTTATTTTAAATGTAAATATCTTGAATATACAGTATTTTAATCAAATCATTAGACAAAATCAAAGTTTTCGAAATGTTTTCATTTTTTAGTTACAATGTCCACAGACACACGGACACACACACACACATTGACAGACAGACATACCTCACATTTTTCTAAAAATGTTTATTTTGGATTCAGGGTGTCTCAAACATATATTTCCGGTGAAATCTGATATCGAATTTTTTGGGTGCATTACAATACTTTCTCTATATACTATGTACATAGGTCGTAAAAGAGAGAGTAACTTTTTTTTTTTTGTCAGAGGGGCTCTAAAACGTTTATAGAAAGTAACAAGGAAAAAGACAAATCTGCTTATGTTATCATAATGTAGATAAAAGTGCAATTTTTTGTATGGAAATAATGTTTTCGGAACTCCATGTGAATTGAACTCATCAGATTTTAATAACAAAATATATATATGTCTTGCTGAAACTAAGCGCAGTTAATTTGATTTTTCTGAAGAATAATTTAGGAGTCATATATTTATATAATTATTTAAATTGTTTATTTTTAATATATAAATGATTTTATTAATGTTTATTTACAAACTTGAATAATAGGAGTAGTAATTTTATTCTTAGCTGTAGCAACAGCTTTTAATGGTTATGCATTACCTGAGTCTATTGACATCTTATATTTAGTTTATATAGTTTAAATATAACTTTACAAATAACTTTACTCAGAGAATCTATCTCTGACTCTCCTCCAACATCAAGGAGCTGCTATCAACTTGACGGAGTAATATGATTCAGGCGGTAGCTTCTGAGGCTACCCATTCAAACTCCAAGTGGTTAGACCATCCTGGGTGATGCTATCTGCGAGGCTTTTTCTGGCGACTGTGATTTTGGAATGGATTCTTCTATGGTCGAGTCCGTTCCTCTTACGGTAGCATGGCTGGGTGGCGTAGGATCATATGTATCGATACCTCCAGGTAAGTACCGTGTGATCCTCTCGCTAGAGGCCCCTAACCTCCACTCATATTCCAACCAATCACTTTTCTGATGAAAACCCGTGTGGACATGCCTTGAGCAATGTAATGCAGTGTTCCACCGCTTGGATTGTTCAATTGACCTTGGCGTGTGCACCTCTGTGTATGGTTTCAAACTTTTATTAATCGGAATCCTTGGATTTTGTTCTCTACTTGGTTCACGGATGAAGCGTGAGTGGCTACATAAACTCTCAGAACACGCGTATTTGGTCACAAACAAATCCTATTTGCAGAACCTCTACATGCACAGAAAATTGGAGAGTGGTGCGCAGTGCCTCGTAGGCGTATTATAGGCGCAATTTTGAATGAGAATATGGTAAACACTGAAGAATATTCAGTGACTTTGTCAATCAGCTAACACATGATGAATTAACTCACGGATATCATCAACAAGATGGTACAAAGTCACATGCAAGCATGAGGGAAATCGAAAACTATTTTGAAATCGAAAAATCTTTGGCCACCAATATCTCCTGACCTAACACCATCCGACTTCTTCCTGTAGAGATGTCTAGAGGAAAAGGTATACAGAAATGGGCCATGTACAGTGGCAGAGTTGAAATATGCTATACGTCAAGAGATTGAAAGCATCACCGAGGAGACGTGTATTTCAGAATTTGGAGCGACGTATACAAACATGCCTGTATGTGGGAGGGGAATATTTTCAGCATCGAATGTAACAAGGTATGTGTACATAAATGGCCAAAATATAGACAAAAGTTTGGGGTCACTAGCAAGAGAACCACACTGTATAACAAGTTGCAGGGAACTGTCTACCCGAATGGATAAGCGAAATACATATTAGGAATCACGTTACTGTGTGCTTGCGGCCATCAGATCTAACCGCTTTCGATGCTCTTCCTCCCGGAAGTTATGTATACTCGTAGGAGCAACAAGACAATAGACGGCCGCAGTGCCAGAATACTTCTCTGTATTCATGTGCAAATGAATACAAATTATTTTAATAATTTAATATTACTTGAAAGATAAACGAAAATATCGGAACAAAATATGTTCAAAATAATATCAGACACAACCGGTTGAATACTAATGTCGCCCTCCGTGGTGTAGAGGTTACCATGCTAACTTCATATACCCCAGGTGGCGGGTTCAAATCCGCATGGCTTCCTTCGGAAGGAAAGTAAAGCATTTGGTCGTAGATTTGCGGCACGAGAAAGAATCTCAAACCTGATAAAATAGGCCTCAGAGCAAAATTAAGTGGTCTTTCAGCCCAGTATAGAATGGGGCGCTGAGAACCACAGCAGTTAAAGAGTGTCCATAAATAAAACTACATTTTATGTTTCAGTTACATGCTGTATAAATAAGAAAACAAGATAGACAAATACAGGAAAGTAGGTTTGAAATCAGGGTAGACATTGCTTTCCTCGATCGAAGGGTTATCCCGGGTTGTACGTGAAAGGAAGAAGGGAGATACCATTGTTCGCGCACGTCTCTTTTTTTCCCATGGTCATAAAACAGTCGCACTCTGACGTCACGAGGTGGGTCACCGCGGGTCAGCAAGGTTTACGATGCGAGCAGCGACTGACTTTGCCGCCAATGTGAGATGATCTCGGGTCTCCAGATCACACACACGCGCTGCCATCAGCCACACAAATTTGATAGCCAACATCAAACGGTTCGATTTTTACCCCTCCCCTCCAACTCCGCACCGGTTTAACGTGAAAACCTTGTAAAACCCAGTTATTTTTACGTACCACCGTTCCATACCATGCCCATTGCCTGACTTTAAAATGCCATCAAATTGCATGAGGCAACTGGTGTTCGTTTTCAAAACAAAGCTCTCTGCACTGTTTCGAGTGTGTTTTAACAGATTAGAACACTTGGAGGTTCGCAGTGATACCAAATTGCGAGACCGAAAATATTATATGTAAAAATCTTATGTGTTCCATTCACATGACTTCCTCTACATCTCTGTAACAAATTATTGTTAACAAGCTCATTCTTCTATCTCATGCTAAAACATTAGCAGAAATGACCTTATTACTTAGTTTCTTATAAGTAGAAGGGAAAATAAGGAGATACACTTGGCTAAACCGACAGTAAAATGCTTTAAAATGTAGTTGCTATGCTATAGAAATCCGATTCTTTGCATGTCAGGTGCTGACAAGTTCTTATATGAGAATAGTATTATTTTAAAACTAAAATCAATAACAAGGAATATCGTAACAACAGTCAACTCTAGGAAAAAAATGTATATCACTTAAATGGTGTGTTTTAATGAGCTCTACTTTTTTTATAGAGTAAGTTTTTGTGATTCTCTTACGGTTTACCAGTTATGCAAAATTACATAAAATTCATTCAGAATAAAGATGTCTTCAGAGGCCATTCCCATAAAATTCAAGATCTACATTTTATTTGTCATGTAAATATGTTTAACATGAGATATTTAATCAAAATCGTTAGAGAATTTTTGAGAGAGTGAAAATTTTCGAACATTTGTCCATGTAAAGGGAACATTTGTCCATGTAGTTGGGCGTGGGGGGGGGGGGGCATTTAACTGACATTGTGTTTTTGAGATATGCTGTCCACAGACACACACGGTCATTTTTCTAGAAATGCTTTTTTTATTGTTATTCAGGAGGGCCCAAAACATGTATTTCTGGTGAAATCTCAGTATGGAATTTTTGGATGCAATTCAATACCTTCTCTACACTATGTATATAGTACGTGTAGAGAAATGACTTCTGATTCTATGTGCGCTTGATACAATTATAGTAATGTAATTGATGTTCGATTTAAGGGGACACAGAAATGCTTTTTAGCGATTTTAGACAAAATCACCCATTTTTGGATTTTGTGTACTAAATGCACCATAATTTAAAGCGCACATTTAAAATATCCAATTCTCTATTGCGGATTTAACACATTTTTGGACGTCATTTTAAAGCACAACGCTTTAAAGCCACGTTTCCCAGCTTCAATTTTCTTGTTCTTTTCCAATATTCAAAATGTATCTTCCCTCACAAACATTTACCAGAGGTCTGAAATTGTTTCTCAAAGCAATGCAAATGTTAAATAAAATATCTAGTTGGAATTTTGATATAGGTCATAGATTAGCTTTAAAATAATTACTATAACCATACGCTGGTTTTCGTATTTTTACACTTTTTGATATTAAATAAACTTTTAAAGAAAAAACTGTCCACCATACCAAAAATTCAAGCAAACAATTTTAAAGGTAAATATATTATGGAATAAAATTTTAAAAGTTGTGCATTTATCTCTATATCTGTATGAAAAGATAAGTATTCATTTTAATTAAGTAAAACGAACAAATTACTTAATATATCCAGAATGAAACACAGATTTAAATGAAACTTAGTATGAATATTTCTTCGGCTAGCAGTAATACCTTTTAAAAGTTTAAAGTTCAGCTTTAATTCTTTAAAAATCACTTTTATACTTCGGTATCCCTTTAAGAAGGCGGCTACCGTAGCTCAATTGATAAAGGGAATCAACACAGAGCCATGGCTCGAATTCCAATATAGCTCTCTCTTGCAACATACGGTATTTGCGCAACACACGACTTTCTCCAATCGTTTTTACTTTCTCTACACGTACTATGTATAGAGAAGTATTTCAAATTTCGATCCCGATATTTTACCAGAAATACATGTTTTGGGTCTCCCGGAATCCAAAAAAAGTATTTTTAGAAAAAGCTCCGAGTCAGCATAGCTCTAAAACGAAAAGACCGTTGAATACCAAACTTGGTATTTAAGTTTGATATCTTTCAAGGATGTGACACGAAGATTTTCAAGAAAATCCCCCCATCCCCAACTACCCTTTACATGGAACTTTTTTCAAAAATTTTGATTTTATGAAAAATGTCTAACTATTTTTATTAAAATATCGTGTATTAAAGATATTTACCTGACAAAAAAAATTATATCTTCAATTTTCTGAGAATAGTTTCTGAAGACTACTTTATTGTGGATGAATTTTACGGAATTTTGTATAACTGCTAAACTGTAAGAGATGGACAAAAACTTACCACACAAAAAATGTAGCGCACGTTAAAACACACAATGTATGCTATGTACATTTTTTGGTGTAGTTGGTAGTTTTTCAGATATTCCTTGTTATTGGTTTCAGCTTTAAAAAAATTACTTTTTCTCATACAGGAATTTGTCAACTCCTATCCATACAAACAAAGGAACTTCAGTCACAGCAACCAGATTTTGACTATCACTTTAACCTATGGTACTCCCTCATTTCGCTTCTATTTACAAGGAAGCAATTAATAACACTATTTATGATATTTTTTCTCAATTAGTATATAGTAGGTAAATTTATTGCAGAGATGTAGAGAAAGTCGTGTGAATGGAACACATCAGATTTATTTTTTTTATTTTCATACGGATTGTTTTATGACAGCTACTTATTTTCTGCACCGCTTTTCTATTACAGACAGAAGTAGGTCTTCCGCCAAGAAAAAAAAAAAAATATTTTAAGTGTCTGAATCCATGTGAGTGTCTGCGTGTGAATATATAGGGGAAGCTAGGCAAGAGAAATCACTTTACCTTTGAGAGCCTTTAGGTTAAATCTAGAACAACTTTTGGCACGGGATCTTTGCATGCATATTTTTGTACTCCAGAAATTAATGCTATTTTAAAAGCTGTCACGTATTGTTGATTATATGACGTAACGGACAATTTTCTTAATATTTGGATCTTGAAACAGAATATCGGAACTGTGGCAAAGAGGGAGGACTTGAGACAAGAGCTGCAAGTTGATAAGTCCGGATTTATCGGCGATAAGCAGCCATTTAGCACACGATTTGAGGTTACCAGCTAATATTGTTGGTCTCTCTGTTGACTATCACCTCAACACTACGAAGCACTGACAATGTTGTTGGCTTAGGCTTCCCGCTGCTGTGAGGAGAACATATTTCACAAAATTACAAACACAACCAACGAAAAGAGCAAAATTCCCCAAGACGTGAAATAGGACTGACTACAATGGCGCAGTCAATACAATAAAATGACATGAAATAAACAAACAAAATAATAATACAAATAACCCTCCCTTGGTCCCGCCTTTTCTACTGTATCTTTCTCTCTCCTTTCACCTCCCCACACAAAAACAGAATAAATAAAAAGTAATATGTAGTTAAGCTAAGCTTAAAAAACAGAAAAAAAAACTCATAAAAACAATAAGATACAATTTTAACAAAACAAAAAAACAACAAACAAAAACAGCAATGATTCTTCTTGCCCATAATAGGCAAAAGTAATCGCCGGCTAGGGCAAACAGAATTCTAATAAAAAGTTAGGTAGCAAATACAAAGTGACCAAATTCTACATTTTCTAGACACTGTTTTACGCTAATTATATAAATAAACCTGCTTTAGCTAGCGAACTGTGCAGATCTCCATTTCACAATCCATGCATATGCAATTATGAACAATACTGGTTTAATGGTGTCGATAATTTATTTTAAACGATTAGAGTTTTGCAACATAGAACAATAAGTTTATATGTGAAGCTGGACCAGATCTAAATAGTAACAAAAGAGGCTAGATACCCTTTTAAGTTATTACATGACTTTCATGCACTGTAGCATCTATTACAAATTGGATTAGTAATAATCTAGTAAATAAAGCATATCAGAGAACAAATCCAACTATAATGGCAAATTCTATTCCTATTGAAATTACATAATGGAAATGAGCTACAACTTATCATGGAGAGTAATATCAATTCCAATCCAGTACGTTCACAGTTCATGAACACATTCACTGCATATGTTGAGTTGAATCCTTGTTTATCCTTCTATTGTCTGAGTTGTGAGACTCGCATTCGGGAGGTCCAGGTTCGATCTCATTCTGATCTATGAGTTTCCCCATGGTGTTGGTAAGTGAATGCTGGAGAGGTATCTTCTGGTCCTCAAGGTTACTTCAAACCCGGTGAAGGGTAATGGATTTTTTCGGTCGTAAAAGCATGGCTTCCTTCGGGAGGAAAGTAAAGCCGTTGGTCCCGTATCCGGATTTACGGCACATAAAAATCTTCAAAACTTATAAAGTGTCTCTAAGCAAAATTAACGGTATTTTATGTCCAATATAAAATGAGACACAGAGAACCGCAGCGGTTAAAGATAAATAGAACTCAATTTCATTGAATTTAATTTTGGAGTAATATCTCATTTACAAAGATTTCCTTTCCCACCCTTTCATTCCGTTTCCTATTGATAATAGTGTTTAACGCCCGCGTTTACTACCAAGGCACCGCAGGCGATGACACTAGTGACGCAGTGAAGGAAGATGGAGCACCGGTGGAATGCGGGGCAAACCGGAGAACCCGGATAAACCCCGCCCCTGCACCGCTTTGTCCACCACAAATATCACATGTGGTTGCTTGGGATCGAACCTGGGCTGTCTAGGTGAGAGGCGATGGTCTAACCACTCGGCAACGGCGCGGTCTCCTTTCAGATGTGCTTGTAGAATTCTTGGCATATGGCGCTGCCAGACAGATGGCGAAGATGCTTGCTCAAAGAAACCCGTGGACGCTAGGGGATGCATAGCTTTTAACCGCCCTAAGTAGCTCCAGCAGTGTCAAGGGTGTTCAAGGCACAAATTGCAAGGGAACAATTCCAGGACTTCTCTAGGAGCTAAAGTCTGCTTTACTTCTCTCCCTTCATCCCTTTCTTTGGTAGCCATAAGTGTAAGCGGTATGGTGTCCCCTTCCGTTGTATAAATCTAACCCTATCCTGCTGTTAACTCAAAATATTTACAAGTAATGCAGAAAGATTACTGGTCTGGAACTTCTTCAAAAGATTTCTGGGGGAATTTCAACAATTTGTTCTTGTGTTAGAGTACCCTGCTTGTTCGCAATTTCTTGACATATTTGCAGGGTGTTTTTATTTATTTTACTCATATATGTATCCATAGTATAGAGCTAGAGGAGTTGATACACCCATTTTATTAATTGTACCTTAACATGTATCCGTTTGGGTGTGTTAGTTGTGTCCCTAGATAAGGCAATGCACCTCTTCCAAGCATAGGTTGTCATAATGAGGTGAAATTAATGTAGGACCATCTCTCACGAAGTGATCAAATCTGCATAAGCCATATTTCTCAAAAGAACATCAGACATATAAAACATTTCGCCAACTAGAGTGGGCTGGGTCTTGACAGGAGAACCTTTCCTCATATCAGGTGGTTCAATAGCCCCCTACACGAGGTGTATAGATACTCTTCGTGCATTTAAAGCCAAAACATCATCACTAAATAGTGGAGAACAGCTACAAATCCAACTTTATCAGGACCTTTTGCAGAACTCAACGGGGATATTTCAATTTAAACCCGCCAGAGGGAAATGGCCTGAATTTTTCCGCTCTTGCTTATTAGTGGAGACAGTGGGTGGTATGAATAAAAGGAAGCATTAGCTTTATTCTCACTAATTCCAAGTTACAGCTCGGTTTCGTATAAATACAAGTCTTCTGCTCGTCCGACTCACGAGCTGGAGCTGGCTGACTTTGAAATGATATAAATAAAAACAAGACGTGCTGAGCATTTCTTAAAGTACCTGAGTATAGTTGTGTTCTGGGCTCGTGAGCCCTACAGCATGAGGTGTGGGGAGAGGGGAAAGCGATATCTAGTTACCCGGTGAGCTGTTATGCAGTAATCATTCGTGCAAATAGGTGTATTAACCTAGCATAGACTACTTTGCAGAAATGGTTCAATGCTGTAAGAAGAGTTTCTATTGTTTTCACCATGTCTGGAGTTAAGAAATGTAAGGTAGTGCATTCAAAAGGACGTGAAATTTTAAGTAGCGTAATGCATAAATGAGAAAGAAGCTCTGAATAAACAGTATTTATATCCAATGTCATAAGCGACACAATGGGCTGCATATTATACTGGTATTTCCGTGCAAATGATAAAGAGAATTCGTAAGGAGAAGAAAGAGCTGCAGTCAAGAGGATGAATTAGTGTATTGAGCACTTCTGGAAAAAAAAGAAAAACTACACCAGAACTTATTGTTGTGCAAATCGAAGATTTGATGCTGCCGTTATACAAAGAATAATACACGAGTTTTATGTTCAGGAGAAACAAGTACCAACAGCCAGGAGATTACTGCCCATTGTGAAAGAGAGAATACATTCTTCTTGGGGCAGAACTGTTAAAGAGAGAAAATCATAATTGTCGAAAAAGAACACACATACACGGTAGAGGCGGTGGAGGGTTTTCCTGAAAATCTTGGAAGATACTGAATTAAACTAGGTACCAACTATGGTACTTAACGAGCTCTTCGTTTTTAAGTTATAGCAGACAGACACATAGACACACTTCTTGTTCTTCAACAGCGTTTCTATCTGCTAGTGTCACCTTATCTGTACTCGTGTACTATAGCTTGCTCAACTGCAGTTTAGTGCATGGCGGAGTTCATGATGATGGTTCCTGAGCGGAAAATGAAAGCTTATGCAAGACGTAGGAACTCGAATGTAAACAGATGCAATTATACCGATTTGAAAGAGAAAATGTAGACAGACTTTCACAACATTTTCTTCCAGTCAAATGAAACACAAGGTGGAGCTCTCAACAATGCTGAAAATAATGCGGACTTATTTAAAGTATGTAGGAGATCTTGGTTTTCAATTTGGCGTTGAAGAGGATCTGGGTGTTACACAGGCTACGGTCTCAAGTACCTACTGGGAAGTTAACGCAATCAACGCTAGAGCAAGGAATTGGATACATTTTCCTACAACTGCTGCCTCTCTTCAGGAAGCCAAGGCGGAATGGTCAGAACGTTATAATTTCCCTGATGCAATTGGGACAGTGGATTGTACTCACATATTGTAATAAGGAGATCAAAATATACACGGTCTTTATGAGGCAGTTGAGCAGAAAATTGTTATTTATACGAAACCGAGCTGTAGCTTGGAATTAGTGAGAATAAAGCTAGTGTTTCCTTTTTATTTATACCACCCAATGAGCCGCGCTCACTGAGAGGGGTGAAATGAAGGTCATTCAGGTAGCTCCTCACTGGCAGGCTTCAACTGAAACAGCCTTGAGTTCTGCAACTCTTTGGAAAATCTGCACGCGAGATTGCATTTTCTACTTCAGTTTTAGACTAAGGCTCCTTTCTGAGCCTTTCCTGTTGGTTACGGAGACAATATGGCTACGTGACAGGTGAACAACACGTTTCGAGATTTCGTCAAGGTTAGGCTACGTTAGGTTAGGTGTATGTAAATGAACAGGATCGAAATAAGGGGTAAAATGGACTTTCTGAAAGTCGGTTCTCCTTTCCAATGCGAAATGCGCAATGCTCAGTTCGTTCTGTGTGCTTGTGCATGGACAGCCATGTTGGTCAATCGACCAATGGTAGAGTCAAATCTAAAACTGAACTAGAATTTGCAATGTCGCCATCAGCCCACGTCAAACACAACAGTTACGCCACCTGGTAGAACAACTCAGGCTACAACTGACATATAACATTCAGGAAACAGACTTTCTATGGATGAGAGAGAGAAAATCTGATGTGTTCCATTCAAATGACTTTCTCTACATCCCTGTAACATATTATTGTTAAAAAGCATATGCTTCTATATACTATATGATAATAGAGATTAACATTAGCAGAAATTGTTTTAATCAGTTGCTTCCTTGAAAGTAGGAGAAAAATAAGGGATTTCACTAGGATAAGTGAGTCAAACCTTTTAAAACCTGGTTGCCATGGTCTATGCATGGCCAGGAGAAAAGTGTGAGAAACACTTAAGCATTTTAAATCTGAAAAAAAAAATAACTTGAAATATCTCAGAAATGGTCAATTCTACGGAAAAAAAAACGTATATGACATAAGTTGTGTGCTTTAACGTGAGCTAATTTTTTTTTTTGTCTATCTTCTACAATTTGCCAGGTACGCAAAATCCAATTACGCAACCAGTTATCAAGTTTGGTATTTTACCGATTTTTCTCTTTTATGTTATCGTGTTCGCAGACACATGGACACATACACGTAGACCTTTTTCCAAAAATGTTCTTTTTTTTTTTGGTTAAAGGGGACCCAAAACATATTTCCGGTGAAATCTCGGTACCGAGTTTTTGGGTGGAATGCAACACGTTCTCTATAAACTAGGTACATAGTACGTGTAGAGAAAGTAAAAAGAGAGGAAATTGATCTTGATTTCTACTCAACAAAGACATGACCAAACAACGACATGAGAAATCCACTGAATGGATTGATAATACGGATTCCATCACAACTTATGCACTCGAAATTGTTTCCTGGGCCCCTCTATGGACTGTGTACACTTTGTGCAAAAAACATTGTTAAGGTTTTCACTGTGATAAATGCGGTAAATGAACAAACACCTTAATGGCCTACTACAAAGAATAGTTACGCACATTTGTTCACATTCTGCTATAATTACAAACAAATGCGCAAATTCGAATTTGAGCGTGAGCGTGATCAATCGAAATTGTTGAAGTTTAATTATTCACACCTTATTGTAGTCCTTTAAAAACCAAATTTCACTGATTTTTGTAAACTCCTTCCGCTGATTAAAAACGTAAATTTTGTAATTTTTTCTGTTGATTTATAAGTACTGGGTGTGCTATTCCAGCTGAAAATAATAGAACATTATGGAAGTTATAGATACAATGTTAACTATTGACAATGAGAATGCAGTGATAATTCCTACTGAAAAATATCTCCTATACATTAGTCATTATTACAGAAAGAAAGTACAAAGGAAATTCCTTAGAAATTCGTCTGTGTATCACAAAGAAGCGATGGATAGACATACAATCCCAGAAAAAATCTTATGTGTTCCATTCACATGACTTTTTCTAGCTGTTACACAAACACTTGCGTTAGAAATTCGTCTGTGTATCACAAAGAAGCGATGGATAGACATACAATCCCAGAAAAAATCTTATGTGTTCCATTCACAGGACTGTTTCTAGCTGTTACACAAACACTTGCCTTATAAAAGACATTTCTTTTATCTACGTAATGCTGATCGAGGTAAGCATTAGCAGAAATTGTCTTATTACTTGCTTGCTTATAAGTAGAAGGGACATAAGATAGTCAAATCTTTAAAAGCAGGTCGTATGTAAAACAACTGAAGTTCGCTTTGCTAGCCTGCAATAAGAGGTGAAACGTCACTTCTCGTTTGAGAAAAATTGAAGTAGTCTAAGAGTGAAACCAATTACAAAGAATATCTCAAAACGGCCAGCTCTCATAAAACATAAGACAAATTACAAAATCTACTTTTTACTTTCTCTATTTGTACTATGTACACTTTATTGCATCCAAAAATTCGATACCTAGACTTCACCGGAAATACATGTTTTGAGAACCACCTGAATCCAAGAATAAGCACTTTAACAAAAATGTCCGTGTGTGTGTATATGTGATCTGTCAGGAGCTTATGCAGTTGGCCCTGAACACTTTGACCCTGAGGATAAGATTTAGGCAAAGCATTCAGAATACAGCAATAGTGCCTACCCTTTACCAACAAGGAAAAATAAAGGCATTAGGACCTCTAAAACTTCAAGGTAAAGAAATCAAAATGCCTGATGGAGTCAAATACCTAGAAATCTATTTAGGTACCAGGATGGACTGGAATCAACAAGAAAATAATAAAACGTACGAAAACAACTTTTGAAGCAGTTAGACGCAGACATAGTAAAAAAGGAGGATTAGGGCCTTCAGTGATTCTTTGAATATATAGCAGAATAATCACACCATTCACAACTCATGTAGCGCTGATTTGGTGACCTAAACTCTTTCAAACAGCTCCAAAGACCAATTAACTAAATTTCAAAGAGCATGGCTACTGCAGGAGTCATGAAGACGACCTTAACTGCAGCAATAGAGACAACCTTAAACCTAACTCCGTTACACTTAGTTGTGATAAAGGAGGCACTCTGTAGACTGTGATGTGGGAAGCAACTGAGAGTTCCTGAAACAGAATCAGGTATGCTGAAAATTAGCAAGTATATAGAAGATGCATCTTTAGAAATGCATTCAGACTGTATAACTCCAATTAAACTAACAAAAACTTCTGGAAAAGCCTGAGAAGTCTTTGACCTGATTTACGGACGACTCAAGAATGAATCAGGAACTGGTTCTGGAGTATATGGCATAAAACTAAGGTATAAAAATGTATCCCTTGGGTAAATGTGCTACTGTTTTGAAACAGAAATGTTATTTTCAATGCATTCATGAAAACATAAGGAGAAGATACATTGGTAAACAGGTCCTTATACACTCAGCGCTTAAGGCTCTTAGTAGTCATAAGGTTACATCAAAATTGCTATATTTGCTCAATGACCTGGCAGAACAGTATGAGGTTCAACTCATCTGGATGGGTCGCCTGCGGTGCCACAAATACGAGGGCCATTTTTTCTTAACCTCCGATAGGTTGTAAATAAAAGACAAGTTCATAGAAAATAATTATTTTTTTACTAAAAGTTTTGTACACTTATGGTTACTTTTCAACATAATCACCGAAAAGATTGAGACATTTACCTGTGCGCAAGTTTTGCAATACCCGCTTCAAAAAATGCTGTCGACAATGATTTCAAATGAGGATTGACGTTGTTTTGAAGATCTTCATACTTTACGTTGTTTCCGGAGAGCCATTCAAAACAAACGAAGAGGAATACTGACTTCAGGAATTGTGTTGATCCATGAAGACGCTCGTCCACACACTGCTGGCACAACTCATCGGCTCCTTGAACAATTTCAATGGGACGTTTTCGATCATCCGTAGTACAGTCCTGACCTGGCACCCAGTGACTTTCACCTT
The DNA here is from genome assembly GCA_030762935.1 of Hymenopus coronatus. Taxonomy (NCBI): domain Eukaryota; kingdom Metazoa; phylum Arthropoda; class Insecta; order Mantodea; family Hymenopodidae; genus Hymenopus; species Hymenopus coronatus. The sequence goes on from CM060885.1 coordinate 25,408,617, forward strand.
TTCCCTGAAATGAAGATGCGGCTAGGAGAGCAGCACTTTCAAATTAACGAAGATATTCAAAAGAACGTCAATGCTCATTTGAAATTATTGGCGGCAACATTTTTTAAGCAGGTATTGCAAAGCTTATGCACAGGTGTGATAAATGTTTTAATCTTTTCGGTGATTATTGTTGAAAAGTAGCCATAAGTGTACAAAACTTTTAGTAATAAAATAATTGTTTTCTATGAACTTGTATTTTATTTATAGCCTATCGGAGGTTGAAAAAAGCAGCCCTCGTAGTAAAAGTGGACGCTAAACACTACCAAAAAAAGTTCATCTGGGTATCGGGCCTAGAGGGCAATGAAAAGGCTGACGAACTTGCAAGACATGGAGCAGCTTCACAATTTATTGGACCAGAGTTGTCTCAAAAACAGCTCGGTGTTTAATTAGAGAAGCTACCAAATACTGGTCCAAAAGAGAACATCCTGGCGTAAAACCCCAGAAAACAGACATGGGAAACTATTTATCAAAGGATCATGTAAGGAAAGAGCTGTGAGCCTGCTGAAATGTAGCAGACCGCAGCTGAGAACAATTACTGCTTTCCTCCCTGTGAAACAGCATCTTAACACAATTGGGGTGCTTCAGGACACCTTTGACTACAGATTTTGCAGGAAGGAGTCTCAAACAGCCCAGCACATTGAATGTTCCTGTGAAGTTTTGGCTCGCAGGAAATACAAAGATTTTGGGAAAATGTTCATAGAACAAGAAGGAGCATCATCCAAACCCATTGCAAGGCTGTACTCATTTTAAAGGATGCAGGTGTAATGGGTTGGCTCTAAACGATACATATAGCAGGCTGAAGTGCGCCCGGAGAAATGACAGGAATCTGTATCGCAAATGAAGAAGAAGAAGAAGAAGAAGGGTGCTTTCGCATGTGGTTAGAAAATATTTATGCAACATTTGACTTTTACTTATGCTGCTCATAGAAATAATTCCATACTACGGGATTCCAAAATCCTCAATGCGCGATATCTCAATATAGAATTTTATAGTAGTATGCAATAATTCCTCTACCTTGGTAAGTATTAAAAGTAAGATTTGCCCATAAAAGGATTGTGAATTTAAAACACTCCTTAACACAGAAGCACAGGTCAGAATAGAGAAGTATTTGTTTTCATTTACATCCCACCTATAACTGCAATGTCCTGTTGGTATTTTTCCCTTTGGAACAAATTGGCTATCGGCACTGATATTAACTCGTGTACAGATGTCGTTAGGTTTCTATCTTGAAATTTTAATCACTAGGTCGCTCACATGTTCATGCTTCCAGACTCTGGTGACAGCTCAGGACACTATCGGAGGGGACTCGGCTCTGAACCTGGGGTTATTCCACCTACGCCGCAGGAGAGAGGATACACCGGGCGGCCGGAACCAGGAGCGACGGCACAAGAATGACAGGGTCCCTATAGTTTCCAGATGGAAGCACCTGTAGATCGGAGCCTTCCGCCACAACTCCCTCGCCAGGAGCGGTATCCCGGCAACCAGCCGAAATCAGTGGATGGAGACATTTACTCAGAGCATCCTTTAACCTTGCCACGCCGCACCGAGCATCATTGTCGACACCTCCAATCATGAAAGAAGCCAACGGAATGGAGTATGAAGGAAATGGCAATGGAAACGACATGGAGAGTCAGGAAAATCGGGGGATAAAAGAAACCTACCCCGAAAAAACAAAAACAAAAACATCTCATGGGTCAGGTAGTCCGGTCACGGGAAGCGAACCCGGGTCATATGCGAAAGTGCCTAGATCGTCCTGCTCGGCACTCTGGGGAAAACAGGGAAAAATTAGGTTTAGAGAAAAATCACTACATCCAAACATTAATAGAATGCGGAAAGCCGCATAGCTGGCAGGTGCTCAAGCGACTGAGCTACCGGGCCAGTCTTTAGGAAGCTGGTCGGGATGTAATAAAATAATTAGCAGAAGCATCGGTATATAAGACGTAAACACAATGACCCAACTCATAACACTGGCTAGAGGTTTTCAAACCTGTTTTAAGTAAACATTTATTTATTTGGTTATTTATTTATTTACATAGAATGTCCCAATGAGCATATTGCTTTAGGTGGGGACTGCCTTTTAGTGAGGTGGTAAACAAAGTATAAAGAATAAAATAAACACATTAACACATATAAAAAGGAGTATATAAGTATAAATATAATTATATATATATAATTTTTAAGTAATGTGTGTGGGTGTGTGATTAAACTTAATGCAGTATTTCAAAAAACATCATAGGGATTTTCTGTTGTCAAATTTTTAGGAATTACAGTATTGCTCAAGTACGTATTTGAAGAGTTTGTTTTTAAATTGGGATAAGTTAAGTGATTCTTTGATGCTAAATGGGAGACTGCTGTAAGTTTTAGTGGCACCATGTACTATTCTTTTTATTCCATACTTGGTAGAGTTAACTGATTCTATACATATGTGATTGGCTGATCTAGTTTTGTAGGAGTGAATATTTCTTTTGTTTTTGATTGCAGAGTTGGTAATTAGGAAGTTATTTTCAGTTTTGTACACGAATCAAGATTCACTATATTTACAGAAATAGGAAAATGTGTTTCCTTAAATGCTTCTACAAAAGGCTTTAAAATATTACATCCATAAAGTAGTTTACAATTGGTATCTACAGACTAATGATGTTCAAATTCGCATTCAGGAGAAAACTAGAGGTCCGATATTCACCAACTTAATTTTCAGTAGCACACGGTGAACACAAGATTAATATGTGCTTTCTACCAACACAAATAATGTTTCTGTTCCTAGAAATATAAATGAGACGATTATAATAACGGGAACTTTCAAAGCAGCTCAATTCACTTACTTTCTTCACAACCTCTTCTTAAAAGTGCACATTATTATATCCGTTTATCTGTTAATAAATATAAACTTTCAATATGCGTTTGCATTTTTCATTGTACAATAAGGAAAACGATAGCGTATAGTGAAAGGTACCTCGTTGAGAGAGCCTTTGAAATTCCGTTACCAAGAGAAAAGTGCAGCAGTGTTTAAGGCCAGACGTTTAATTTGAAACAGTTAAGTATAATCAATTAATTATAAATAGATTTGTTTCGCAGAAAGCAGTAATAAAATATAGATAAGGACTGTATGTCAATTATTCAAATGTCGGATGAAATAAAACTGTTAAAGTACGCAAAATATCCATATGTTGGGCGTCATAAAATGGCCACGCCAGGAAAACTTATCTATTTATGGTATAAATATCATGTATATTATTTATATGCATTTCCTCTTGTCAAATTGCTAAGAATTTGCATGTATAGCTAAGAACAGTTAACTAAGGGTGTAATAAGAGCCAAGCAATAAAATATAATGGAATTATGTTTTAACACAGGATGTTTACGAGTCAAAATTCACATATTGAAAGTTGAGAAAGTTATTTATTATTTCACAAAACATTTAGCATGCTAATGTTATAAAGTAAGTGCAGTTAATTTTGTTATTTTATTTATTACTTTCTCTACACGTACTATGTACATATTGTATAGAAAGATATTGTAATGCACCCAAAAATGCCTTACCAAGATTTTACCGGAAATACATGTTTTGGATCCCCTGAACTCATAAAAAGCATTTTTGGAAAAAGATCCACGTGTGTGTTTTTGTGTGTCTGTGAACAGCAAGGCTCAAAAACGAAAAAAAATACCAAATTTGGTATTTAAGTTCGGTATCTTTCAAGGATGCGACACGAAGATTTTCAAGAAAATTCCTCCACCCCCAACTACCCTTTATATGGAAAGATTTTCGAAAGTTCAGATTTTCTAAAAAATAGCTCTAAAGATTTTGATAAAAATATCACATATTAAACCTATTTACCTGACAAATAAAGTGTATATCTTGAATTTTCTGGGAATAGCCTTTCAAGACTACTTTATTCTGGATGAATTTTACGGAATTGTGTATTACTGGCAAGACATAGACAAAAACTTACCATACAGAAAATGTATGGAGCGTTAAAACACACACTTTATGTTATATACATTTTCGTGGAGTGTGTCCTTTTTGAGTTATTGGTTTCAGCTTTAAAAACTTATACCTTTCTCATACGGGAATTTGTCACATTCTGTCCATATAAACAAAGGAACTTCAGTCACATAGCAACCACCTTTTGACTATCACTTCAACTTAGGGTACTCCCATGTTTCCCTTCTACTTACAAGGAAACAAGTAATAAGACTATTTCTGCTAATTTTTTCTCGATTAGCATGAAGTAAAAATAAGCATAAGCTTTTACATTAATTTTCGTAGAGATGCAAAGAAAGGCATGTGAATGGAACACATCAGATTTTATTTTTAAATAGAATTGAGGGAAATACTGTTATGGCAGAGTGTGAGAATATATAGTAGCAAATATTGCTTCAGATTTTGTAACTCAGATCCAAAACTTACCTGATGTGGGTTTATCTCGTTATAAATTCATAACAAAGATAAACAACATATCATACTGTTTAAATAATTGTATGTTGTGAATTACTTACTGTAAGTATGTTTTTGTAAACGAGAGAAATAAGAAATCAGGCAGCAAAATTCACGCGTCAGTAAAGATGACTTCATTACTAATTGTGCCTACGAATAAAGTTAATTATTTTGTTGGGAATAATTGCACAATTATTTAAATGTTTACCTTCATACACACGTGCTGTCCTCGTAGTATAGTGCTTATCATACTAGCCCAAATACCAAAGGCTGCAGGTTCAAACCCAGTGGAGGGCGATGATATTTTTCGGGCGTAAAAAGTCCTTAGCATTAGTAAATGTATATGGAAATATGGAAACCGGTAGAAAAAGAAGGGAGGGAGGAGATGACATTAGGAAATTTTTTACAAAAAAGCTAAGGGAGTATAAACAGCTCTTACGAGAAAAGAGAACTACAAAATTACTCAGAAAATTAGTAATATTTTAACGCGGAATTTTAACGCTGAGATGTGGCAAGTAGTAAAACATTTAAGAGGCAACCGTCAGGCGCCCAAAGAAATTTCTCCCAGAAAATGGGCAATGCATTTTATGGGAATATTCGGGAAAGGTGAAAGGGAAGGAATTTTTATAAAGGAAGTGCAAATTTTGGGAAATCTTGAGATCCCAATACTGGACGAGGAAATATCAGCACGAGAAATAGTACAGGCGCTGAGGAGCCTGAAGGGAAGCAAAGCTCCAGGGCTGGATGGGCTGCCCCCGGAAGTTTTTAAAGCCGCAGCCAATGTTAATGAGTTTGGTAGGAGTATGCTCCAGATATGTAACAGATTTGTTTATTGAGGGGAATTACCCTACCTGTTGTGGAAAGGGCATTATTCATCCCATTTATAAAGGGAAGGGAACTATTGGAAATCTGGATAACTATAGGGGGGTTACTCTTTTGCCAATTATGGAGAAAATTTATTGTAGAGTTTTTTTTTGTTTTTTTTTTTTGTAGTGTTTAACACCCGCTTTAACTACTAATGGCACCGCAGGCGGTTTTTATTGTAGAGTGTTATATAACCGGATAAAGGACTAAGAATCTAAATTTGGCAAACTTTCAAAATTTCAAATGGGTTTCAGAGAAGGACACAGTACCATAGATGCCGCTTTTATATTAGACACTTTAAGGACGAAGCAACTGTTAATTAAGCGGGGAAAGCTTCATTGTGCTTTTGTGGACTTTAAGAAGGCATTTGACTATCAATCGAAATGCATTATGGTACAAACTAGGCAGAAAGGGGTTATCAAGTAAAATGGATAGAGCATTGCAGGCAATGTATCAAAATGTCGAATTCTGTGTGAAGTACGACAGAAACAGAGTGTCCGAGAGCTGCCGAAGCTATAGGGGAGTGAGGCAGGGTTGTATTTTATCTCCCTTGCTATTTAATCTCTTTGTGGATGATATTACTGATACAATGATAACAGAGAATATTCAAGCACCAGTAGTAGCGGATTTGCAGATCCCAACACTTTTATACGCAGACGATTTAGTATTGTGCTCTACGACAGTAAACGGATTGCAACGAGGACTGGACAAACTTAAGAATTATTGCGATGAATGGCTACTTACAGTTAATGTGAATAAGACTAAGGCAATGACTTTCAAAAAGGGTTGTGTTTACAGCAGGGAGGAGACTTGGACATATGCAGGACAGATAATGGACAATGTTAAATCTTTTGTGTACTTAGAACTCACATTTACAATGAACGGAAAATGGACAAAACACATTGACATTACGAAACACAAGGCAAGGGTGAAAGCGACGGAAGCTCTCCGGAAACGCTACAGAATACCGAATATATCCATAACCTTAATGGAAACTGTATACGGAGCGACAGTTAGATCCACGATGACATACGGAGCAGAAATATGGGGGTGGGAACAAACAGGGAATCTGGATCAAGAAAGGAACCAGTTTTTGAAAGGAATTCTGGGTGCAGGGAGGGGTACGGCAAACTGCGGAATAATGAGGGAATTCGGGGCACATAGTGAAACGATAGAGTGCAAAATCAGAGCAGTTAAATATTGGCTGAGAATCGTTCACGGAAACCAATCTCTAATTAGGGCAGTCTGCTACCGTGAACAGTTGCGAATGGAAGGTAATTCGACGTGGGCATCAAAATTAAAGAAAGGGTTGGAAACCATTGGGATGGGAGGCATTTGGATGGCGGGGCAGGAAAACAGGCGAAGTATTTGGAGAAAAATTAAGAACCGCCTCTGTGATATTTACAGACAGCAAATAATTGCGCAATGCACAGAGAAGGTGTCATTAGAAGTACAGTCTGGGCTGAAATCGGAGTGGGGTATGGAGCAATACATCAAAACAGATACCAAACGCATTAGAGAGGGGCTCGCGTGGATTAGACTAGGAGCATGGAGGAGCACGAAAATTTCTGACGAGAATGGTACGAGAATCTGTCCCATTTGCGAGGAGGAAGAGTCGTGGACTCACATCTTGGCAAGATGTAGGGGTACGGAGGAATGGCGGGAAAAATATTTGGCGCGATTTTTTACCACTGCGAATGTAGGGCTAGTAGCATGTTGGACGCTACTGGCAGGCACGGAAAACATGGACGGGCTAGGTAAATTTATACTTAAGGCAAGACAGCTGAGATCTGAGGAGGCTGCCAATAGAGAAGGGGGGGGGATAAGATCAACTAAACAAAAGTGACTACACTGTTCTACATACATGTATATTATGTCATACTTAGGTCTCTGTTGTGCTATGGTTTTATATATGTTGTATATATTATGTGTATATATGTCTTTTAAGTGTAATTTTCTATTATAAGAGGGTGCATTTATGTAGGTGTACTCTGTGCTGTAAATTTAAATTGCTATATTTGAATATTTTTGTATTTTTATTTTGGGGTTCACTCTTAATTCCTTATTGTTGTTTAATAATGCTTTGGACTGTGTATTTCCTTTGTCTTTTTATTTTCGTATTTACTCTTTTAATTCTTTGTTGTTGTTGTTGTTTTAATATTGCTTGTAATGTGTATTACAAAAGCACGTACGGTTTGTGGACCCGTGCGATTGTTGAAATTCTATGTATGATATTGCTATGTCAATAAATACACTTATTCATTCATTCATTCATACTTTACTCTGGGTGAATTTTACGGAATTTTGCATAAGTGCTAAACCGTAAGAGAGAGACAAAAACTTACCACACAAAAAATGTAGAGCACTTTAAAACACACAATTTATGTTGTATACATTTTTTTCGTGGAGTTGATTGTTTTTGAGATATTGTTTGCTTTTGGTTTAAGCTATATATTTTTCTCATACAGGACTTATGTGAACTCGTGTCCATACAAACAAAGGAACTTCAGTTACATAGCAACCAGCTTTTGACTATCATTTTAACCTATGGTACTCCCTTATTTCACTTCTACTTACAAGGAAGCAAGAAATAAGACTATTTCTGCTTAATTTTTTCTCGATTAGCAGGAAGTGAATATAAGCATAAGCTTTTTAAAAATAATTTATTGCAGAGATATAGATAAAGTCATGTGAATGGAACACATCAGATTTTTAATGAATAATTACTTTCTCGACACGTACTATGTACATAGCGTATGGAGAGGGTATTGTAATGCACCCAATACTTCGATATCGAGATTTCACCGGAAATAGACGTTTTATACAAAAAAAGTATTTTCAGAATAAGGTCCGTGTGTGTGTGTGTGTGTGTGTGTGTGTGTGTGCGTGTGTGCGTGTGTGTGTGATAACTTAAAAACGAAAAGTCGGTAAAATACCAAACTTGGTATTTCAGTTTACTATCTTCCAGGGATGCGACACAAAGATTTTGAGAAAAATCCCCCCACCTCAAACTACCCTTTACATGGAAAAACTTACGAAAAGTTTGATTTTCTTAAAAATGGCTCTAACGATACTTATTAAAATACCATATACATTGAATTTTCTGGGTATAGCTTCAAAGGACCTCCTTATTCTGAATGAATTTTGCTGAATTTTACGTTAACCGTGATAGAAGCGAAAAAAAAACTTACTATACAAAAATAGTAGATCACGTTATAACGCATTTGTGTCATGTGCGTTTTTTTTTGTGGAATTGACTATTTCTAAGATATTCCTTGTTATTTGTTTCGTATTTAAAATAATTAAACTTTTTTCACACGGAAAGTTGTAAATTCATGGCCCTGCATAAAACAGATTTCAACCACATGGTAAGCGGCTTTTAAAAGATTTGATCGCTTTAGCCTAGTCTATTCCTTTATTTGCCTTCTACTTACAAGAAAGCAAGTAACTAAGACAATTTATGTTATTGTTTATCTCGATTATCATTAAGTAGACAGAAAAATAAGCTTTTTAACACTAATTTGTAACAGAGATGTAGAGAAAGCCATGTGATTTTAACAGATCAGACTTTTTTACTTTCTCTACACGTACTATGCATAGGTACAGAAGGTGGATAAGGTATTGTATTCCACCCAAAAACTTGATGTCGAGATTTCACTGTAAATACATGTTTTGAGATCTCAGGAGACCAGAAAAACGTTTCCGGAAAAAGGCACGTTCGTGTATGTATGCGTGTTTGGACAGCATAGCTCAAAAACGAAATGACCGTTAAATACCATATTTAGTATTTAAGTATAGTATCTTCCAAGGATGCTACACAAAGATTTTCAAGAAAATACCCCACCCGAAACTACCCTTTACATGGAAAAGCTTTAAAAATGTTTATATTCTCAAAAATGGATCTAAAACTTGATTAAAATACCGTATATTTACATTACAAATAAAACGTATATCTTGAATTTCCTTTAAAAACCTCTTCATTCTGGATGATTTTGGATAATTGATAAGCTGTAGAGAAAAAATTGATGTACAAAAAATGTAAATCTGGTTTAAATACACAGTTTATGTCTTAGCCATTTTCAAGATATTCTATGTTATTGGTTTCAATTTTAAACTTCGCAGCTTTTTTCAAACGGAAGGTTACATTTTCTTATATCTCTCTCTTTATTTTGTTGCTGACCATGCTAAGCGAACCGAACTTAAATTATTCACATAGCGATAAATTTTAAAATATGTTACTTTTGCTTTAGTCTAGTGTATTCCCTTATTTCCCAGCTATTTACTAGGAATCGAGCAATAAGACACTTTCTGCTAATGTTTATCTGGATCAGCATGGTGTAGGTAAAAGAATGAACTTTTGTAAGAATAGTTAGTTTGCAGAACAGGTAGAGAAAGTCATGTGATAGGTACAAATAAGATTTTTCAAAACCAGCTTTCCTGAAAAATATTCTTGAATTTGACTTCGCAAACGTTTATTAATCAACATAGGAAGGATAGTCATTCCTATTATGAAAGGATATAGGATAAGGATAGTTATTGTGTCAAAATAATAGTATCTTAATTTCATATCTTTGCTGTTATTACTTTCTCTATACGTACTATGTACATAGTGTATAGAAAAGGTATTGAATTTGATGACATATTTTACCCCGAATAAAAAAACATATTTAGAAAATTGTTCATGTGTGTGTGTGTGTGTCTGTGGACAGCATAGCACAAAAACTAAAAGACCAATATATACCAATCTTGGTATTTAAGTTTATTATCTTCCAAGGATGTGGCAGGAAGATAAGTTTGATTTTCTCAAAAATGGCTTTAATGATTTTGATTAAGCTATCGTATTTTAAAGTTACTCATAATACAAATAAAATATATACTTTGAATTTCCTGGCAATAGCCTCTGAAGAGCTTTTTATTCTGAAAGAATTTTGCTGAATTTTGCATAACTGGCAAACCGTAAGAGCTAGACAAAAACTTAGCACACAAAAAATGTAGATATTGTTAAAACACAAAATTTATGTCATAAGGATTTTTGTTGTAGAGTTGAGCGTTTCCAAGATATTCCTTGTTATTGGTTTCAATTTTAAAATACTTTTCTCACACCGGAAGTGTTCGATTTTCTTTTGTTCAATTCCTAGCCAAGCAATGGACAATCGCATAACGATAGCTTTTAAAACATCTGAATATCGTTTTAGCATAGGGCATTCCTTTAGGTACCTTCTACTTAAAAGGACATAAGAAATAAGAACATTCTGCTAGCATGGTGTAGAAAGAAGAATAATCGTTTGTAAGAAGTCTGTTTGTAGAAGAGTTAGAGAAAGCCATGTGAGTGTAACACATCCGATCTTTACTTTCTCTATACGTACTTTGCACATAGTGTATAGAGGAAGTATTGTGTTCCACACTAAAATTCGATACCGAGATTTCACTGGAAAATACATGTTTTAGGACCCCCTGAATCCACAAAAAAGGCATTTTTAGATAAAGGTCTGAGTGTCTGTCTGTCTGTCTGTCTATCTGTCGACAGGATAGTCCAAAAAACGAATAGACCGTTAAAAACCAAACTTTCATGGATACGACACGAAGATTTTTAAGCAAATCCCCCTACCACAAACTTCCCTTTACATGGAAAAATTTTCTAAAATGTTTATTTTCTCAAAAATGGCTATAACGATGTTGATTAAAATACCATATATTAAAGCCATTTCCATTACAAATAAAATGTATATCTTGAATTTTCTGGCAATAGCTTCTGAAGACCTTTTTATTCTGGATGCATTTTGCTGAACTTTGCATATCTAGTAAACCGTAAGATTTAGACAAAAACTTATTGCACAGAAAATGAAGACCTCGTTAAAACACGCAATTTATATCATATATGTTTTTTTCGTTGAATTGACCATTTTTGTGTTATTCTTTGTTATTTGGTTCAGATTCAAAACACTTAAAACTTTTTTTTCACGCTTGGCTCTGCATAGAGCTTTCAACATATTTGACTACATATCCTTTTAGCCTAGTGTATCCCCTTATTTACTTTCTACTTACAAAAAAGCAAGTAATTTAGACAATTTCTGTTTATTCTTATCTCGGTTATCATAAAGTAGATAGAAAAATTGCCTTTAAACAATAATTTGTTACAGAGATGTAGATAAAGTGAATACATTGGATTTTTATTTTATTCAAATTTAGTCCTGTGTTGCAGTATTTAGGTAAGTAAATTACACATTTCAAAAGAACCAACATGAAAAAGAATAATTGGAATTGGGTATTTAATATCGCTAGCGCAAAAGCGTATAAAAGGATTTATAATGCCTTCATTCGCTTAACAAAATAAATTTGGGCATTTACCTGTTATCTTGAACGAGAATGACGGGCCGCGCAATCATAAATGCAATTTAACCATGTATGTGTTTACTGTTCTTTCTGCTTTTATACTTGGTTGTTTCCAAACGATTAAATAAATAACCGCCCACATTTCATTCCCCCTTTCAGCGTTGGCGCCTGCAGCAGGTAGATAGGCAATATACAAAACAAAGGTCGGAAATAAACTAAAACAAAAGTTTTGACAGACTGGCTTTGTCGCTAACGCCCTGATACACGTCAACACAGAGTTTATCAGGATTTCTTGTCAGCTGTAAGCAGACATAGAGGTGATGTAATTCTAGTACAGTCGTCTCAAAATATGAATTAAATGATCACACTCCCATACAGAACCTTCTTAAGTACTTTTTACTTTCTCTGTGCGTGCTATATACATGGTGTATACAGAAGGTATTGTATTCCACCCAAAAATTCCATACCGAGATTTCAACGGACATTCACAAGGCTTTCTCTACATCACTGCAACAAACTATTGTTAAAAAGCCTATGCTAATATTTACGTCATGCTAATTGAGAAAAAAATTAGCAAAATAGTCTTATTACTTGCTTTCTTGTAATTAGAAACGAAATAAGGGAGTGCCATAGGTTAAAGTGATAGTCAAAAGCTGAAGTTCCTTTGTTTATATGGACAGGAGTTGACAAATTCCTGAATGAGATGTGTCTATAAACAAAACTCAACTTATTTCTTTAATATAACGTACTTTAATCAAAATATTTGGAGGCATTTTTGAGAAAATAAAAAATTTGGTAATTTTTTCCATGTAAAGGGTAGTTTGGGGTGACGGGATCACAATCTTGGAAGATACTAAACTTTAATACCAAGTTTGGAGTTTTAGCGACTTTTCGTTTTTACTTTCTGTACACGTACTATTTACATAGTATACATAGAAGGTATTGTATTCCAGCCAAAAATTCGATACCGTGATTTCACCTGAAATACATGTTTTGGGGCCCCTGTAACAAAAACTGTATTTTCAGAAAAAGGTCCGTGTGTGTTCATGTGTCACGATAACTCAAAAACGAAAAGTCGGTAAAACACCAAACTTGGTATTTAAGTATGCTATTTTCCAGGGATACAACACGAATAGTTTAAGAAAATTACACCTACCACAAACTACACCTTACGTGGAAAAAATTTTGAAAATTTTGATTTTCTCAAAGATGGCTCAAACGATTTTGAAAAAAAAATGCCATATATTAAAGGTATTTACATGGGAAATAAAAGGTACAACTTGAATTTTGTGGAAATAGCGTCTAAAGACCTCTTTATTCTAAATGAATTTTGCTGAATTTTTCACAACTGATAAACCATAAGAATTAGACAAGAACTTACTGTAAAAAAGTTTAGATCACGTTAAAACACAGAATTTATGGCATATACTTTTTTTCGAGGAATTGACCATTTCTGAGATATTTCTTTTTATTTGTTTTAATTTTAATATACCCGAAACTTTTCTCATACGGAAAATTGTAAACTCCTGGCCCTTAATAGAAACAGATTTCAACCACAATGCAACCGGCTTTTAAAAATTTGATTATCGTTTTAGCATAGTGTATTCCCTTATTTCCCGTCTACTTACAAGGAAACTACTAATTAAGACAATTTCTACCAATATTTGTCTTGGTTTTCATAAAGTAGATACAAGAATACACTTTTTAACAATATTTTGTTACAGGCATGCAGAGAAAGTCATGTGAAAGGAACACATCAGATTTTTTACTTTCTCTACAGGCGCTATGTACATAGTGTATATCGGAATAAAGCATTTTTAGGTAAAGGCCCTTGTGTGAGTGCGCGCGTGTGTATGTGTGTGCGTGTGTCCGTGTATTTGTGGACACGATAAATAAAAAAATCTGATGTGTTCCATTCACATGAATGTCTCTACATCTCTGCAAAAAATTATTGTTAAAAAACTTATGCTTTTATTTACTTCATGCTATTCGAGAAAGAAAATTAGCAGAAATAGTCTCATTACTTGTTTCCTTGTGAGTAGAAGGGAAATAAACGAGTACCATAGGTTAAAGTGATAGTCAAAAGCTGGTTGCTATGTGACTAATTCCTTTGTTTGTATGGACAGGAGTTGACAAATTCCTGTATGAGAAAAGTATAAATTGTTTCAAAGCTGTAACCAAAAATAAGAACATCTAAAAAACGATCAACTCCACGAAAAAAATATATACGACAAAAATTGTGTGCTTTATTGTGATCTACATTTTTTGTGTAGTAAGTTTTTGTCTGTCTCTTACGGTTTACCAGTTATGCAAATTTCAATAAAAATCATCCAGAATAAAGAGGTCTTGAGAGAATATTTCCAGGAAATTCAAGAAATACATTTTATTTGTCAGGTAAATATCTTAAATGCACAATATTTTTAAAAAATCTTTAGTTTTGGGAATATAAAATTTTTCTAAATAAGTCCCATGTAAAGGGCAGTTGAGGGTGGGGGATTTTCTTGAAAATCCTCGAGTCGTATCCTTGAAAGATACCAAACTTAAATACCAAGTTTGGTATTCAACGGTCTTTTCTTTTTTGAGCTATGCTGTCCGCAGACATGTACACTCACGGACGTTTTTCTAAAAAAAAATTTTTGGATTCAGAAGGGGACCCAAAACATATATTTCAGGTGAAATCTCGGTATTGAATTTTTGGGTGGAATGCAATACCTCCTCTATACACTATGTACATAATACGTCTAGAGAAAGTAATAATAAAATATATATAAGAGGTATGTTCCAATTATTATTATTAATTAATCTAATAAGGTAAATATATTATTATATCAAATATAGTATTATATACTTATAGTAGTTTCTAAAACTAAATACACATATATGAGGTAACAGTTGCATAGGCTCTCCTACTTTCTCCAATTAGTATCATTCATTGATTTTTAATCCAAAAGTAAAACCTTTTGAGCTGGATGGAGTTGTCGAAACTTAAAATATGTTATATCCAGAGCCCGGATTTGTATGCAAAATGCATAGAGTTTTTGAATAGTCTAAATGTATGCAGTAGCAGTACTCTTTACCATTCTCACCTTTAAGAGATCACTAGTACAGATTTAAAACGCTTATAATTGCATATTTTGGGAAAAACTGATTTTGCATGCACATTTCTTAAAATTTAACAGATAATGGCATATTTATTCTACTTCTGGCCTGAATAAAAATTTAGTTGGTTCACACATGCAATAGTTGTTTTTATTTTCTTGAAATGACGATTAGTGACTGCAGTTATGCGATCTCGTTGTATCAGCTAATTGTTTACTCGTGTCACAACAAAAGCTAGCGTTCCCCTTCATAACGTGACGTCATCTGAGGTATACAGTAACATATCTGCCGGAAGTATTTGGTCACGTTTACTTGCAGTTGCAATCACAGTTCAGAACTAACAGTAAGGGGCGAACAACACTTTGCTTCGTTATGCCACCGGTAAAATTGCCACGTTCGTCTGTGTTACGTAAATATGTTACGGAGTTCAGGAGTGATAATTTTAGTGAGAATGGACAAGTATTATTTTGTTTGTCATGTGAATGAAGTATTTGCTTCTGACAAAAAGTTCCAAGTAGTACAGCATCTTAACGCTGTGAAGCACAAAAGAATTACAGCCAGAAAATCTGCTTTACGTCAAAATTTGTAAGTACGTCATTTAGTGAGCAGGAGGTTCACGTGACTCATTCGCCATGGAATTGTGTTCCGCATTTATAAGTGCAAACATTTCTCTTTGGAAAATAAATAATATGCATCTTAAAGCTAATGGACAACTATTATATTAATTATAACTAATTAATACTTTAAACTATAATTAAATGGTGAACATATGAGAATAGTTATCAACCATTTTTATTTTGCATATCGTTTATGCATATTTTACGGGTTTTTAGTGCATATTTGCATGCATATTTTGGCATTTTTTTTTTCATACAATTCCGGGCTCTGGATGTCTTTCCAGTAATTCTCAGAATAAACACTCAAATTGCCAGAGGCAGAACCCTTTTACTACATCGGTCTTGGAGGGCTTGATTATTTTGTGCGAACTTTCAGTGTAAGGTTTACAAAATACCAACCGAAAAACGGTAAATTTATTCGCGAATAACGAATTGAGACTCGGTTGCACGTCGTAACTGTTATTTGCGAATGATGAATATTAATAGTACTTTGCAGTTAAGATAACATTCAAGAATGATGAATATTAATCGTATTCTGAATAATAATAAATTGCTGGCGCAATGTGCGTTTGGCTTCCAAATCATGCTATTAATATTCATTATTTCCGAGTAATACTTAGATGCCAATACTTATAACAGCAATGCTTCTTCGTTATCAGCGAGTAAATTTTGTGTAGCCCTGGTTTTATCCACACAAAGTGAGGAATGAGCAGGTGTTAATTCCGTTTGTGTCAAGCTGCCCGGATAATGGCTTTGTCTGAGATTTTCCTGGAAGCAAACGACGAACAGTTTTTGTCGCCTTTGGCCCTATGTATTTAAACGCGCTTACAATGGTAATTACGAGGGCCCTTTTTTTTTCAACCTCCGATAGGTTATAAATAAAAGATAAGTTCATAGAAAACAATTATTTTATCACTAAAAGTTTGTACACTATGGTTACTTTTCAACATAATCACCGAAAAGATTGAGACATTTATCGTACCTGCGCACAAACTTTGTAATATCCGCCTTAAAAAATGTTGCCTCCAATGATTTCAAATGACTATTGACGTTGTTTTGAAGATCTTCGTTGGATCCTAGCCACATCTTCAGTTCAGGGAAAAGATGAAAGTGGCTGGGTGCCAGGTCAGGACTGTACTGTGGATGATCGAAAATGTCCCATTGAAATTGTTCAAGGAGCCGATGGGTTGTGCCAGCAGGTGTGGATGAGCGTTGTCATGGATCAACACAATTCCTGACGTCAGCATTCCTCTTCGTTTGTTTTGAATGACTCTCCGCAAACGTCGTCAAGTATGAAGATCTTCAAAACAACGTCAATGCTCATTTGAAATCATTGGCGGTAACATTTTTTGAAGCGGGTATTGCAAAGCTTGTGCACAGGTACGATAAATGTCTCAATCTTTTCGGTGATTACGTTGAAAAGTATCCATAAGTGTACAAAACTTTTAGTAATAAAATAATTGTTTTCTATGAACTTGTCTTTTATTTATAGCCTATTGGAAGTTGAAAAAAACGGCCTTCGTAAATACAGGAAGCAGGATATTATAAGCCCCTAATTTCAAGATGCGCGTATTAACGAATTTTTAAAACGGCTTGAACAAAATTTTAAAACAAACAGCAATGATTGTCTTTAAATCATATTCAAATTTGTGACTAAGCGTATACAAACATTGTTGAAATATAAATTACTAATAATAGATTAATAACTATACTAAATCGAACAAACAGGATTAATAAATAAACTTTGCTATAACTAGGCAAAAACGTACTACACAAAATATGTAGATCTCGTTAAAATACACAATTTATGTGATATACATTTTTTTTCGTAGAGTTTGCCGTTTTCTAGATATTCCTTGTTATTTGTTTCGTTGTAAAGTACTTATACTTTTCTCAGACAGGAAGTGTCCGTATTTCTTTTCGTCTACTCCTGGCCAAGCAAAGAAGTGATTTGCAGTATAATCGTCTAACGAAAGCTTTTAAAACATTTGACTATCACTTTAGCATATCGCATTCCTTTAGTTCCCTTCTACTTATAAGGAACTAAGTAATAATAATATTTTGCTAATGTTTATTTCGATTAGCATGGTGTAGAAAGAAGATATTTTGTAAAAAGTGTTTGTAGACGAGCTTGAGAAAGTCATGTGAGTGTAATATATCATATTTTTATATAAATAAGCAGTACTAATGTTTGCCGATGATCAGAAGCTCTAAACCTGTTTTTAAAAACTTTGTCGTTTGCTGAACGTATTTCTCAATTGTGTGGTCCGTTATAAATAAAAATCTTAAATATGCTTCTTTCTTAATAACTCTATATAGTAATAATAATGCACATGCAGCACCGCCTCGGTAGTGTAGCAGTAGTATTTTTGTCTCATATAACATAAGTTTGAACCTCGGTTAGTGCGATTTACCTAAATGAGCTTTCCTTCGTTGATTTTGCTTAAACCGAGAAAACGAAAATCCAATTACTTTAAAACCTAACACTCCAGGCTCATATAAGCATAACTTCACTCATTCGTCTTCGATATGAGCTCCCGGGCTTAAAAAAGTTAAGCTTCGTACATTGAATTTCACCACCTATTTTCTTCCGTTTTCTTTTATTAATTTCTCTACATGTACTATGTACATGTATTGAGAAGGTACCTATTGCATTCCGTCCAAAAATTCGATACCGAGATTTCATCTGAAATAGACGTTTTAGGGTCCCTTGTATCCTAAAAAAGCATTTTTAGAATAAGATCCGTGTGGTATATAAGTTTAGTATCTTCCAAGGATGCGACTCGAAGATTTTGAGGAAAATCCCCCAAACCCAAACTTCTCTTTACATGGGAAACATTTCAAAAATATTGATTTTCTCAAAAATGGCTGTAACGATTTTGATTAAAGTAGCGTATATTAAAGATATTTACACGACAAATGAAACGAATATTTTCAAGTTCCTGGGAATAGCCAGAAAATTCTGGATGGATTTTGCATAGGTAACTAGTAAACCGTAAAAGGTAGAAACACTCTCACTACATAAAAAATGTAGATCAGGATAAAACACACAATTTATGTCATGTACATTTTTTTCGTAGCGTTGATAATTTTTAGATACTTCTTGTTATTGCTTTCAGTTTTAAAATACTTAAACTTTTCACATATACGGGAGTTTGCCAACTCCTGGCAATGCAAAGAAACAAATTTCAACCACATATCGACCACCTATCGTTGACTATCGTTTTAGCCAAATGTATTCCATTGTTTCCCTTCTACGTACAAGAAAGCAGTGCTGCTAATGTTTATCTCGTATTAGCATTAAGTAAACAAAGTAATAACATTAATTTATTACAGAGTTGTAAAGAAAGTCATGTGAATGGAACATAACAGATTGTTTTTTAATGCTGACAAAAATACACATTAGCTTACAGCTCTCCATTACATTCAAAATGTTAATATGAAGCCATAGATTTCCCAGCTGTCATCGATAATGGAGTGTATATTGTTTGCTAGCTGTCCACAGAAACTGTAATGTGCATCCTACAAGTCATACCAGTATTACAATAAAACAACGCTTTTATTGTTGTTTGGGAAAGAATTTCATTTCAGTCTTCCCTTGAATCCTTAAAAGATTCTGGACCAAAATGCAAAGTTGTTACTCATTCGATCTCTCATTTTTACGGTGTGTTGTTTATACGCATGCACACTTGGGCCCATTCGAATTATCTTTAATTTTATAAAAATCGGATGTGTTCCATTCACACGCTTTTCTCTATATCTCTGCAATAAATTATTGTTAAAAAGCTTATGCTTCTATTTAATTCATTCTAATTGAGAAAAAATTAGCAGAAATAGTCTTATTGCTTGCTTCCTTGTAAGTAGAAGCGAAATAAGGGAGTACCATAGGTTAAAATGATAGTCAAAAGCTGGTTGCTATGCGACTGTAGTTCCTTTGTTTGTATGTATGGACAGGAGTTGACAAATTCCTGTATGAGAAAAGTATAAGCTGAAACCAACAACAAGGAATATCTCAAAACGGCCAAATCCACGGAAAAATGTACATGATATAAATTTTGTTTTATCATGATCTACATTTTTTGTGTAGTAAGTTTTTGTCTATCTTTTACCGTATACTAGTTATGCAAAATTCAATAAAAATCATCCAGAATAAAAAGGTCTTTAGAGCCCATTCCCAGAAAATTCAAGATATACATATTTTCATTTTGCATGTAAATATCTTAAATGTAAGATATTTTAATCAAAATCGTTAGTCATTTTTGAGAAAAACAAAAATTTCGAAATTTTTTCCATGTAAATTGTTGTTTGGGTTTGGGGGATTTTCTTGAAAATCTTCGTGCCGGATTCTTGCAAATTACCAAACTTAAATACCAAGTTTAGTATTTAACGGTCTTTTCGCTTTTGAGCTATTCTGTCCACAGACACACACACAAACTTAGACCTTTTTCCAAAAATGTTTTTTTTTTTGATTTAGGGGAACCCAAAACATGTATTTCCGATGAAATCTCGGTATGGAATTTTGGTTGGAATACAATACCTTTTCTATACACTATGTGCATAGCACGTGTAGAGAAGGTAATTTTTTTTTTTTTTTTTTTTAACCTTTCTGGGAACTTTATAATACCTAATCGATGAAATTTCGATATTGAGGTTAAGGATGGAACACAGTAGTTTCTACAGCTACCATAGGTAAGCGGTAGACAACGTAAAACACCAGTATCAGCACTTACTATGCAGCTTACATGCAACAACATTTACTGAAACAATAACCATAAATTCTGTTCTTGGAAAGACTTAGGGATTCCCAGAATTCCCCGTGTGAGTATGTTTGCGGCAAGAGAGAATCGATATCACAACCAGCATGCTCGATTAGCAGTGACATGTCTGACAGGAAGTAGCTCCCAGACAAATGAAAGTTGCTTTCAGTAGTGACTGGTGTAAATTACGTCATTCCAGAATACATGCATAAAACCGTTGGCCAGTATAGAACAGAGGAACCGTTTCAGAATGTTGTGTTGAATCTGGTGAGAGACCAGTAATAGACGGCACGCTTGCTTGTGCTTAAAACGGGCTGAACCAGGTGATGATAAAAAACTGATGCGTTCCAGTCACATGACTTTCTCTACATCTCTGCAACAAAATATTGTTAAAAAGCTTATGCTTCTATTTACTTCATGATAATCGAGAAAAAATTAGCAAAAATACTCTTTATTACTTGCTTCCTTGTAAGTAGAAGCAAAATAAGGGAGTACCAAGGGTTAAAGTGACAGTAAAAAGCTGGTTGCTATGTGACTGAAGTTCCTTTGCTTGTATGGACAGGAGTTAACAAATCCCTGTAAGAGAAAAGTATGTTTTTAAGGCTGAAACCAAAAACAAGGAATGTCTCAAAAACGATAAACTCCAGGAAAAATACGTATATAACAAATAATGTGTTTTAACGTGCTCTACATTTTTGTGTTGTAAGTTTCTGTCCATCTCCTATGGTTTAGTAGTTATACAAAATTCCGTAAAACTCATCCAGAATAAAGTAGTCTTCAGATGCTACTACCAGAAAATTCAAGATATACATTTATTTGTCAGGCAAATTTTTTTAAAATACGATATTAATCAAAATCGTTAGCCATTTCTGAGAATGTCATTATTTTCGAAAAAAGTTCCATGTAAAGGGTAATCTACATGGACATGGGGATTTTTCTCAAAATCTTCGTGTCGCATCCCTTTAAGATACGAAATTTGGTAATTTACCGACTTTTCGTTTTTGAGTTATCGTGTGCACAGACACACGGACATACACACACTCACTGACCTTTTCCTGAAATTGCTTATTTTGGTTAGAGAGGGGGCCCTAAAATATATATTTCCGGTGAAATCTCGGTATCGAATTTTTGGGTGGAGTGCAATACCTTCTCTATACACTATGTACATAGTATGCGTACAGAAGGTAAAAATTACACAAATACGACCAAATGTTTTACTCTGAAATGTTTCACGTTCCTCTTTGAGATTAAGAGAGAATTAATCCTACATGGTATAAAGTTTCTCCTTACGAGCCGGAGTACTTGACGGGAAGTGCTACCACACTAAAGGGCCATTCACATTGAAAATTAACCCTAGAGCACTGGCTTAGAATTAAATGCCCCATGAACAATCTCAATGACAAACGTAAACGCAGGCAATAACTAGAGCCCCGATATTATGCAAAACGCCTTTTTAACAGAAGAGTATATGAAGGACCTATTAGGGATAGTCACGTTTCCACACATTTGGGGGCAATAGACTCATTTTTTTGTTTGTCTTTTTTGTCTATTTTAAAGTTAACCGCCTTTTTTTAGGCTTTCAACCTCATTATTGTACATTTTCTTTTTTTATTTTTAATACATTTATATAAAGCTCGCATGGATTATATATGTATATATATATAAAAAAAATAATGGTTGTACGAATTAAAATATTTTCGAAAAAAGTTCCATGTAAAGGATAGTTGGGGGTGGGGGGATTTTCTTGAAAATCTTCGTGTGCCATCCTTGGAAGATACTAATTTTAAATACCAAGTTTGGTATTTAACGATCTTTTCGTTTTTGGGTTATGCTTCCAAAGACACAGACACACACATACGGACCTTTTTCTGAAAATGTTTTTTTTTGGATTCAGGGGGACTCAAAAAACATGTATTTGCGGTGAAATCTCAGTATCGAAATTTTGGGTGGAAAAAAAATGAAATGGCGTGTTATTTATGGACGCTCTTTAACTGCTTTGGTTCTCAGCGTCCCATTCTATATTGGGCGTGAAAGATCGCTTAATTTTGCTCAGAGGCCTCTCTTATCAGGCTTGACACGGGACCCACGGCTTTACTTCCCTTCCGAAGGAAGCCATGCTAAGGATTTTTACGCCCGAAAAAATCCATCGTCTTCCGCCGGGTTTGAACCCCCGACTTTGGGTATATGAAGTTAGCATGGTAACCATTACACCACGGAGGGCGACTTTTTGGGTGGAATGCAATGCCTTCTCTATATACTATGTACATAGTGCGTGTAGAGAATATAAATATGAGATAGTTTATTCAGTATTTGTCTATTTTTGTCTATTTCTGTGATTAATAAATGCCTAATTCACTGACTATTTTTAATATTTTAATGCCTATATGCCTGCCTATTTTAACCAAAATAAATGCTTAAACATCCGGGCTCTAGCAATAACCAATCAGAAATTAAAACAAGTGAACTGCGCCTTGCCAGTAAATAGCAAACTAAAATGGCTGGCAGAGACGAGAGTGTGACAGCATTCGTGTACATGCAAACTAGAGTAGCCATCAAGCGAAGCCATTTTAATAACACATCGAGCAGTGATACTCATTCGTTAATTCCTACGTTGCATATTAACTTTGACGCAAAAGCTTGGTGTTTGCAAGCTTCTATGTTAACGCACTAAGGTTATGTCTACGTCAATATTAATGTAACCATCGTGAATGAGCCTATACATATATTGGCTGCAAGCTTCTGTGTCTACGTTATGTCTTCGGTTGATTTTCGATGTGAATGGACCTTTTCTCTAATTCATGCTCTAGTTATAGTGCTCAAACTAGGGTTAGAAAACGGGATCAGAAATTAGTAGTTTCTCAATGGATCGTTCGAAATTAACCAACCCCTTACTTTAAAGAAGAAGCTCTATTCATTAGAGTTATCACTTTTCGTACACCTGCATCGAATTAAAGGAAGATTAAATACATAAATTCCAAAACACGACATTTTTAGTTTTTATGCAGTCTTATTAATTGGAATCTGCCCTTTAATTTGAAACACCTACCTATATTTCACTGTAGGCGCATTAATTACTTTGAAATATACTTTTTAAAACGCTACAGTTTTTGTTGCTTTATCTACAATACTTAATAGAAACAAATCTCAGAACTCCTGCACACTTTGAAGTACACAGAAACTTTGGTCCATCTTTCACGGGAAATAAATTCGAAGTCAACTACTGTTAAGGAACACTAGTACTTAACTTATAATTGGTCCAGAAAACTCATCTGTTTAATTATTTTGAATATAGTTTATTTTACATATAGATCTTTTTAATTTCTCCATACGTACTATGTACATCGGGTATAGAGAAGCTATTTTATTCCACCCAAAAATTCGATGTCCAGATTTTGCCATGAATGATGATGATAATGATAGGTGGGGCTTAAGGGTGCCCAACTGCAGGCTATTAACTCGTGCTGAGACTTATGGCAAAAGCCAAGAGATAAAAACAATATAGAACTAATCAAAGTTAAAATAAAAGCTAAAACGATTCATAAAACCCAGTGTAAAAGGACATCTAAACAGAAAAATCTTATGTGTTCTATTTACATGACTTTCTCTGCACTTCTGTAACAAATTAATGTTAATAAACTTATTCTTCCATTTATTTAATGCTAAAACATTAGTAGAAACGGTCTTATAACTTAGTTCCTTTATAAGTAGAAGGGAAATAAGAAAATACACTAGGCTAAACTGACAGTCAAATGTTTTAAAATGAGGTTGCTATGGGATTTAAACCAGTTTCTTTGCTAGGCCAAGCTTTGACAATTTTTCTTTTTTAATTGTTTCATTTATATAGTCCCATTTAACATCTAAGGTCATGTCGGGGACTTTGAATTAGAACAACTCGTTGTCTGTAGGTTCTTTACGTTTTGTTTAAATCGCTTTATTTTCTACAAACACACACAATCACTCTCACATACATGCTTCCAGACTTTGTGGGAGATAGGGAATAATTCTGGTTAAAGAAATATTCCCCGCCCCAGCCGGGAATCGAAACCAGGGCCTCCGGGTGAGAAGTCAGCTCGCTGACCACTCGACCACGGAGGCAGTCCGTTGAGAAATTCCCGTATGAGAAAAGTAAGTATTTTAAAAATGAAATCAATAACAAGAAATATCTCTAAAATGGGTAACTCCACGAAATATATATATGACGTAAATTGTGTGTTTTATCGTGATCTACATTTTTTAAGTAGTAATGTTTGTCTATCTCTTACGGTTTACCAGTTTTGCAAAATCTAATAAAAATCATCCACAATAAAGAGGTCTTTAGAGGTATTCGCAGAAAATTCAAGATGTACATTTTGCTTTGCATAAAAATGTCTTAAATATAAGAAGAAATTTTAATCAAAATCGTAGGAGCCATTTTTCAGAAAATAAAAATTTTCTGAAATTTTTCCAATGTAAAGGATAGCTTGTATCTTCGTGTCGCATCCCTGGAAGATACTAAACTTAAATATCAAGTTTGTTATTTTACCGAATTGATTTATTGTGCTCAGACACACGGACCTTTTTCTGAGAATACTTTTTTTGGATACAGGGTGCTCTAAAACATCTATTTCCGGTGAAATCTCGGTATCGAATATTTGGGTGGAATGCAATACCTTCTGTATACACTATGTACTTAGTACGTGCAGAGAAAGATGATCGATAAAACCAAATAAATAATGGGGCTAAAAGGTGTTAAAACGAAATACTCAGTATAAATGACAAAAGCTATGTTAAAATACTAAAGCAATAATGCGGCGTCCAAGATATAAAAACAATCTATACGCGCAGTACGAAATTTACAGTTGCTAAAACGTGCGAATTCTAGTTCAGTTTTAGAATTGAGTCTGCCATTGGTCGATTAACCAAGATGGCTGCCCATGTACAAGCAGAAGAACGAACGGAAGATTGCATTTCACAATGGAAAGCAGAACCGATTTTCAGAAAGTCCAGTTTTACGCCTTTGTTTGATTCAGTTCATTTACATACACCTAACCTAATGTAGCCTAACCTCGACGAAATCTCGAAACCTGTCATTCAACTGTCAAGTAGCCATATTGTCTCCGTAACCAATAGGAAAGGCTCAGGAAAGAGCCTCAGTCTAAAACTGAACTAGAACATGCAATCTCTGACATTGTCCGTCAAAACCTCTGCCAGGCCGGTCGGCAGTTGCAGGGATGTTCGAATGTGTGCTAGAGGAACCGAACACACGTCAGCAACACGTGACGGCCTGTCAAGGGCTTTCCACAGACCGGACAGATAGGTGGAGGTTCCTTCATAAACAGATGTCTATGCGTGAAATAGATTTCGCCGCAAATATGCTTTTAAGTCCTCCGAGTCCAAAAAAGCATTTTTAGAAAAAGGTCACTGTGTCTGTATATGTTTGTGTCAATGGACAGCATAACTCAAAAATCTGATCAATTCCATTCACATGTCTTTCTCTACATCTCTGCTACAAATTATTGTTAAAAAGCTTATTCCTCTGTTTACTTCATGCTAACAGAGAAAAAATTAGCAGAAATGGTCTTATTACTTGCTTCCTTGTAAGTAGAAGCAAAATAAGGGAGTGCCATAGGTTAAAGTGATAGTCAAAAGTTGGTTGATATGTGACTGAAGTTTCTTTGTTTGTATGTATGGACAGGAGTTGACAAATTTATGAGAAAATTATCAGGTTTTTAAAGCTGAAACCAAAAACAAGGAATATCTCAAAAACGATCAACTCCACGAAAAAAAAATGTATATACCATAAATTTTGTGTTTTAACGTGTTCTACATTTTATTGTGGTAAGGTTTTGTCCATCTCTTACGGTTTAGCAGTTATGCAAAAGTAAATAAAATTCATCCAGAATAAAGTAGTCTTCAGAGGCTATTCCCAGAAAAATTAAGATACACAATTTATTTATCAGGTAAATATCTTTAATGAATGATGATATTTTAAACAAAATTGTTAGAGCTATCATTGAGAAAATCAACATTTTCAAAAAATTTTCCATGTAAAGGGTAGTTTGGGGCGAGGGGATTTTTCTCAAAACCATCGCGTTGTATTCCTAGAAAACACTAAACTTAAATACCAAGTTTGGTACTTTACCGACTTTTCGTTTTTGAGTTATCGTGTTCACAGACACACGGACAAACGGACCTTTTTCTGAAAATGATTTTTTTGGATACAGTGGACTCTAAAATATATATTTCCGCTGAAATCTCGGTATCGAATTTTTGGGTGAAGTGCAATACCTTCTCTATATGCTATGTACATAGTATGTATAGGGAAAGTAAAAACTAAAAGACCGTTAAATACCAAATTGATGTATAACTACGCTTTATATGAAAACAGTTTTGAAATTGTTGTTTTTTTCAAAAATGTCTCTATTTGATTAAAATACCGTATATAAAGGAATCTACATCACAAATAATATATATATATATTGAATTTTCTAAGGACAAATTCTGATGACATGTTTATTCTGGGTGAATTCAGCTAAATTTTGCAAAACTGGTAAACCGTAAAAAGAAGTTAAAACTTGCTACACAAAAAATATAGATCTCATTATAACACACAATTTATGTAACATATATTTTTGTTGTAAAGTTGACCGTTTCCAATATATTGCTTTTTATTGGTTTCAATTTTACAATACTTATAAAACAGGAACTCTTCCGCATTTCTTTTGTTTGACTATGTCCAAGGAAAGAAGCGAATTTCTATGACAATCGCATAGCGACAGCTATTAAGACATTTGACTATCGCTTTAGCATAGTGTATTCCCTTAGTTAATAAGGAACCAAGTAAAGAGTCCATTCTGGTAAAGCTTATCTCGAAGCATGGAGTATAAAGAAGAATGATCTTTTATAAGTTTGTAGAACATTTAGAGAATGCCATGCTAATGGAACACATAATATTATTATTGTTCTTGTTCTTATTCTTGTTATTCTTATTGTTATTGTTTTTGTTATGATTATTATTATTATTTTCAAATGTTGTTAGAATCTTTGGACATCCATAAAGATTGAACATTTACTTGTTTTCCAATCGCTTCACGCTCTGCAGCCAATCAATACACCTGTTTCCTAGCACACTATTTTATAAAAACAGAGTTTTTCTCCAAACTACATTTTCACACTTTCAAAATCTTCCATGTGTCTCAGTTTTTGTTTAAACTTCATTAAATCTTTATAGAATGTGAAAAAGTATCCACAGTAACATTCTATAGGACAAAATACATACTAATATAACACCAGTCATAGTTAAAAAAAAAAAAAAATCCGCGAAAATATAATTAAATATATTTAAGGTTACACGTTTATAAGCATTTGACAGTTCAGTCATTACATTTATTTAAAACATTTTTCCATAAAATGTTTGTATGTGGGTCAAAGCTGAAATTTCAAAAATTGCAACCAGTTATCTAAATAATGGTATACGAACATTTTAATTGTACAACAATAACATTTGTAAAATAGCTTAGCTTTCAAAGTATAATCAATTTTCAATACTAAACAGCAATGCAATCACAGAAGATATTATCGAATTTTGTAGATTCCAAGATTATGTCCTACCTTGTGCAATCAAAAAAGTCCAGGCCCTGTGCAAGCACACGTACTCTCAACTTGTCTCGACTTCACCCGAACTCAACCCACACACCTTCTAATTCATGACTCAAGGAAGCAGCAAAATATTTTAGTCGGCAGGAAGACCAATAGCCAATCAACGGACGGCACCAAACCAAGGATTGTATTTGGGTTTGAGTTGTTATATGAGATGGGGTACCTTCTTTGTTTAGGGTTATTTAATGGGAATAATGAAACTAGTATTTATTGCGTTAATCAGCCAGGGCTTTGTGGGTTTAAGTGAATATGAGGGTCAGAGAATTGCAGCTCAAAGCTACTATAGAAATAAGGAATTCACTTTCGATTAGATTTTCTTTAGCCGTAGTCTTTCCTCTTGTTGGAGTTATTGAACAGATATTAAAAGGCAAAGTTACGATCAAAACGATCGTTTAACTCTGAAAGTGAAATGCCGCATTTCAGGTGAAATTATCGCTCGTAAGGATAGCCATTTTTTATGGATTTCCTATGGCCTAAGTGTTTGTTTTTCCTTATGTGCGATTGTGCACTGAGTTTACATCATACTAGATCTCTAGGGTACAGATTGTCAGAATTAGTTTCAAAAAAATATAAGAGGTGGACCTTGTTGGTCATACCGTACGTGATACGTGAATATAATTTCAGCTCTATTCGGCGCATACAAAAACTGTCATAAAATCACCATGGATTAGGCAGTCGTATATAACCAAATGGCACGTACTCCAAGAGAGATGCCGGTTTCTAGCGAAGGTCCCAGTCGCGTGGGTTGTAGGCGTGGTTTGATAGACACGACGGGGCGGCACAGGTCACCTTAGTAATGGAAAACGTAGCATTTGGGGTTTGTTATGTGTTTCGTATATGTTCTGAGGTTATTTACGTGGCATATGACAATCGTTGTTCCTTCGCTGCCAAATCACAAATGTGTGCGATTTTTAAACACATATAAAACTTTAAATAGAAGAGCTTGAAAGTTGCGTCATCAAGTTTCGGACAAATCACAGTGTAATCGACTGCTTTCTTCGTTTGGTGTCGTTTTGAAACAGCCTGTGTGTGTGTGTGTGTGTGTCTATATATATATATATATATATATATATATATATATATATATATAAAGAAATGCAAATTTGTGTAATTGTCAAAGAGTGAAAAGCAGTTGTGATATATATTAAGCTTTAGCATCTCTTGTTGAATTCTGGGGAGTATCATTGTTCATAAATTATTAGTTCCTGGCTTGAGCATTGAAAGACTTGTATAGACGGCAGGCATTAGGGTTGATAAGAGACATTATTTTGTAGCCAATTTTGGATAGTGTTCTCCAGCCAGAGTGATTTTTTTTTTCTTTCCATATGAAATAAATGTTGTGGGGTTCCAGCAACTGGTAGTATTTCTTAAGCTGTATCTTTTCGTCTGTTGGCCTTCCCTTTTTCTCGGATACTTTATTTTTTCATTTTTCTAAAGGCCTTGTGAAAGTAGCTTGAAATTTTGTTTTCACGGTGCTGCGCTGAGTGTGCAGTGGTCGTGCGGCAGGGCCCTACAAGCCTTTACATAGAAACATTTTCGAATTTTTTTATTTTCTTAAAACTATTTAAGATATTTTCATCACAAATAAAATGTAAATCTTGAGTTTCCTGCGATTAGCCAAAATGAAGTCCTCTTCATTCTAGATGACTTTTTAATAAGTATTGAACTGTAAAGACAGACATCTTGCTGCACAAAAAATGTACATTTCGTTAAAACACGCAATTTATGAAAAATTGAGTATTTGTGGTGTTAACCAGTCTGAGATATTACTTATAGGTTTCAATTTTGCAATAATTTTCTCAAACGGGAAATCGTTATTCATTTGCTCTTTATCCTGGTCAGCAAGCAGAATGGTATTTCAAAATCGTTAAGTTTGGTTTTTAACGGAGCTATGCTGCCCACAGACAAACAGACAGACAGACACACACACATACACACATGGATATTTTTCTAAAATGCTTTTTTTTTTTGGGGGGGGGGGAGTCAGGAGGTCTTAAAACGTGTATTTCCGGCAAAATCTCGGTATCAAATTTTTGGGTGTGTTAAAATACCTTCTCTATACACTATGTACATAGTACGTGTAGAGAAAGTAAAAAGTCATACTTTTCTTTTTAATAAGCAAAAGTAATCCATTTTTCATCAATCAACAGTAAAAGTATTGCTGAATATACCTTGAAAAATGTAGTTCATTATCCTAAGGTACTAAGATAATGGGCGAAACTTTAACATTTGGACTCCACCTAAGGAAAGACGCCTGACGACTCACCACAGGGAGCAGAAAGGGAATACTGGCTCACTCGAGTAAATCACTTTACGTAACGTTATATTTCAAGAGGCCATGAGCTTCCTTCTTCCGGCTGCTGTTAATTTTGCTCTCCTGCCGCTAATGGCCTTAACTTTGTGTGCAAGCGCCCGTACTGTTAGAATGGATACGGTTTAGTTTAGAACTAGGCTTGTAAACTTTGATGCTATTTGTTTAACGTGAACGAGTAATTAGAATGTCATTTTCGTTAAAGAGCCTTTTGGGAACCTAAACATGTAAAACCTAAAATATTATCTTCAACAGCTTGTAAAGCAATTCCTTACTTATACAAGCTAAGGCGAGCTGTTATTCATCTGTTTCCGACTGTACACCTGTACGAATTTATAATTTGAAATTGTGAGGGCTATTCAAATAGTACCCGTGCTTAAAAATCGGATGTGATTCATTCACATGACTTTCTCTACATCGCTACAAAGTATTGTTAAAATACATGTTCTATCTAATTTACGATAATCGAGACAAACATTAGCAGAAATTGTCTTAATTCCTTCCTTGTATGTAGAAGAAAAAATCTGATGTGTAACACTCACATGGCTTCCTCTGGCTACTCTACAAACAAACTTCTTATAAAAGATAATTCTTCTTTCAACACCACGCTAATCGAGATAAACATTAGCAGAATGTTATTACTTAGTTCCTTATAAGTAGACTGGAACTAAGGGAATGCACTAGGCTAAAGTGATAGTCAAATGTTTTATAAGCTATCGTTATGTGATTGTCATTGCAAATCGCTTCTTTGCTTGGCCAGGAGTAGAACAAAAGAAAAACGGACACTCCCATCTGAGAAAAGTATAAGTACTTCACAACTGAAACTAACAAGAAGGAATACATCAAAAACAGTAAACTCCACGAAGAAAATGTATATGACATAACTTGTGTATTTGAACAAGATCTATATTTTTATATAGTAAGTTTTTGTCTATCTCTTACGGTTTACCAGTTAATACCAAATAAAGCAAAATTCATTCAGAATAAACATGTGTTTAGAAGCTATTCCCAGAAAATTCAAGATATATATTTTGTGATAGAAATGACTTTAATATGTGGTATTTTAATCAAAATCGTTAGTGCCATTTTTAAGAAAAACAAAATTTTCGAAATTTTTTCCATGTAAAGGGTAGTCAGGGGTGGAGGGATTTTCTTGAAAATTTTCGTGTCGCATCCTTGGAAGGTTAGGTATTTAACCGTATTTTCGATGTTGAGCTACGCTGTCCACAGACACACACACACACGCACACACAGACAGACACATACACACACGCACCTGTCTGAAAATGCTTTTTTTGGACTCAGGGAGTCCTAAAACATTTATTTCCTGTGAAATCTAGATATCGAATTTTTGGGTGGAGTACAATACTTCTCTATGCCTATGTACATTGTACATACGGGGCTAGAGAAAGTAAAACTAGGAAATACATTAGGCTAAAACAAATGTCAAATCTCTTAAAAGCTGGTTACCATGTGGTTGAAAACCGTTTCTATGCAGGGCCAAGAGTTTACAACTTTCTGTGTGAGAAAAGTTTTAAGTATTTTAAACCTGAAACGATAACAAGGAATATCTCAGAAATGGCCAATTCCACGAAAAAAACGTATATGATATATATTATGTGTTTTTGCTCTACAATTTTGTATAGTAAGTTCCTGTCTATCTTTTACAGTTTACCAAATACGCAAAATTCAGAAAAAAACTTTCAGAATAAAGAGGTCTTTAGAGGCTATTTCCAGAAAATTCAAGATATACATTTTATTTGCCATAAAATTTTCTGTAATATACGGTATTTTAATCAAAATCGTTAGAGCCATTTTTGAGAAAGTCAAACTTATCAAAATGTTTTCCATTTAAAGTTTAGTTTGGGTGGGGGGGATTTTTCTCAAAACCTTCATGTTGCATCCCTGGAAGAACTAAAATACCAAGTTTGGTATTTTACCTACTTTTCGTTTATGAGTTATCGTGTTCACAGACATACGGACACAGACACAGACACACACACAAACCACGGACCTTTTTATGAAAATACCTTTTTTGGATACAGGAGACCCAAAAACGTATATTTCCGGTGAACTCTCGGTATCTAATTTTTGGGTGGAATGAAATACCTGCTCTATACACTATGAACATGATATGTGTAGAGAAAGTAAAAAATGCTGATGTGCTCCAATCACATGACTTTCTCTACATCTCTGTAACACATTATTCTTAGTAAGCTTATTCTTTTATCTACTTCATTCTAATCGGGATAAACATAGGCAGAAACAGTATTAATTCTTAGTTCCTTATAGGTGGAAGGGAAATAAGGGAATACTCTTAAGCTAAACCGATAGTCAAATGTTTTAAAATGTGGTTGCCATTGTACAGAAATCCGATTCTTTGCGTGGTCAGGTGTTGACAAGTTCCCATATGAGAAAAGTATTAAATATTTAAAAACTGAAAGTAATGCCAAGGGATATCTTAAAAACGGTCAACTGCAGGAAAAAAATGTATATGACATAAATTATGTATTTTAAAGTGATTTACATGTTTGTACAGTAAGGTTTTGTCTATCTCTTACGGTTTACCAGTTAAGCAAAATTCATTCAGAATAAAGAGGTCTTAAGAGACATTCCCAGAAAATTCAAGGTATACATTTTATTTGCCCTATAAATATCTTTAATATATGGTCTTTTAATTAAAATCATTACAGACATTTTTGATAAAATCAAAATTTTTGAATTTTTTTCTATGTGAAAGTTACTTGGGGCTGGGAGGATTTTCTTTAAAAGCTTCGTAACGCATCCTTGGAGAATATCAAACTTAAATACCAAGTTTGGTATTTCACCGATCTTTCGTTTTTGAGTTATCGTGTTCACAGACACACGGGCACAAGGACACACGCGGACGTTTTTCTGGAAATACTTTTTTGGATACAGGGGACCCTAAAATTTACATTTCCGGTGAAATCTGGGTATCGAGTTTTTGGATGGAGTGCAATAGCTTCTCTATACACTATGTACATATGGCATGTACAGAAAGTAAAAATATCATTTTATGTCATTTGTTACACATCGCCAAAATAAATATGGTTTGGACTTTCCACCTGTATTCGGGAGGTCGCGGGTTCGCTTCTCGTGGACAGCATACTTGACACATGTGTTTTCTTCAGGTGTTTCTCCGGGCCGCCAGATGAATGCTGGGTAGGTTTCTGTCCAAACTTCCGGTCTCTTCTGGCATTTCTATTAGATTTCATACATCCTATTTTCTCTACACATACTATGAACATAGTGTATAGAGAAAGTATTGCACCCCATCCAATAATTCGATACCAAGATTTCACCGGAAATATATGTTTTAGGGTCCCCTGTATCCAAAAAAAGCATTTTCAGAAAAGTGTGTGTGTGTGTTTCCGTGAACACGATAAAAGTCCGTAAAATACCAAACTTGGTATTTATGTTAAGTATCTTCCAGGGATACAACATGAAGATTTTGAGAAAAATCCCCCCACCCCAAACCACCCTTTATGTAGGAACATTGTCGAATATTTTTATTTTTTCAAAAATGGCTCTAACAATTTTGATTAAAATATCGTATATTAAAGATATTTACCTGACAAAATGTTTATCTTGAATTTTCTGGGAACAGCCTCTGATGACTACCTTATTCTGGATGAATTTTACGGAATTTTGCTAAACCCTAAGAGATGGACTAAAACTTACCACACAAAAAATGTAGAGCACGTTAAAACACACAATTTATGTTATATACTTTTTTACGGAGTTGGCCGTTTTTTAGACATTCCTTGTTTTTGGTTTCACCTTTAAATACTTACACTTTTCGCGTACAGGAATTTACCAACTCCTGTCCATACAAACAAAGGAACTACAGTCACATTGCAACCAGCTTTTGACTATCACTTTAACCTATGGTACTCCCTTATTTCCCTTCTACTTACAAGGAAGCATGAAATAGACTATTTCTGCTAATATTTTCTCGATAAGTAAATAGAGATAGAAGCTTTTTAACAATAATCTGTTGCAGAGATGTAGAGAAAGTCATGTGAATGGAACACATCGGATTTTTTTCCATTGGTTTCTTTCAGGATTGGGAGTGTCGACGATGGTGCTGATGCGGTGTGGTAGGGAAAAAGGGTCCTCAAAGTTACAATTTTCCCCGTTTTCGACTGGTTGCCGGAATGAGGACCGCTCCCGACAGGGGCGTTTAACCCTATATGGGGCGGGGGTACCCGTTTGCCTATCCAACTGTCGGGGTGTTTCATTCTAAACATCAATTTGAGGTGTTATAATTTCACTATGTGCTAATTCAATCCTTTGTTTATAACTCTGAAATAAATTTGTGTGTTTCTTAACGTCGCTGTCATTTGCCAGGATCAAATGAGCGCCGCCGGTGTGCCGGAATTTCGTCTGGCAGTTTTTTACATGCCAGTAAATATGCTGACAAGGCTGTCGCTTTTAAACACACGGCCTTCAGATCGGAAGCCCAGCGTCTAACCAACTGAGCTACCCAAACCGAGTTATTAACTTTGAACGATAATTTATTTAACTCAAAGTCTCAATCTATTAATAAAATTCAATACGATCAATAATTTTATTTATTGCAGTTCTTATATTTATCCTTATCTTATGGCTTTGATATGAACGTCGTACTATGTACATAGTGTATACAGAAGCTATTGCATTCAACCCAAAAATTCGATACCGAGATTTCATCGGAAATACTTTTTTTGGGGGTCTCCCTGATTAAAAAAAAATTAGAAAAAGGTCCGTGTGTGCCTAAGGAGAGCATAGCTCAAAAACGAAAAGACCATTGAATACCAAACTTGTATCTAAGTTTTGATCTTTCAAGGATGCGACACGGAAGATTTTTAAGAAAATCTCTCCACCTACAACTACACTTTACATGGAACTTTTTTCGAAATTTTTTATTTCTCAAAAATGGCTCTAACGACTTTGATTAGCATATCGTATATTAAAAATATTTACCTGACATATAAAATGTATATCTTCAATTTTCTGGGATTAGCCTCTGAAGACTACTTTATTCTGGATGAATTTTACGGAATTTTGCATAACTGCTAAACCATATGAGATGGACAAAAACTTACCACACAAAAATGTAGAGCACGTTTAAACACACAATTTATGTTGCATACATTGAGTTGATCGTTTTTAAAATATTACTTGTTATTGATTTCAGCTTTAAAAAACCTTTTTTTTTTTTAATACAGGAATTTTTAAACTTCTGTCATATAGTAACCAGCTTTTGACTATCACTTATTTTGCTCCTTCTTATAAGGAAGCAAGTAATAACACTATTTCTACTAATTTTTTCTCGATTAGCATGAAGTAAATAGAAGCATAAGCTTTTTAACAATATTTTGTTGCAGAGAAAGTCATGTGAATGGAGCACATCAGATTTTTTTTCTGGAACATACCCAAACATGTTTAGAATAAATCATTTGAAAATGGAACTTAACGTTTTTATGCAAACCAAAAATAACAGCTTGACAATAATTGGTAGCCGGTCTTTTAGGCCGTGGTCCAAATGGTTTAATTGCCGACGTTTCGCCGAAATCTGCGTCCGGCATATTTAGGGAACAAAGCTATTATGTCAACTTGATTTAGATTAAAATACCGTATATTAAAGATGTTTATATGGCAAATAAAATGTATATCTTGAATTTTTTTGAAAATAGCCTCTACGTCATCCCAAATGAATTTTGCCAAACTGGTAAAACGTAAGAGATAGACAAAAACTTACTTCACATAAAATGTAGATCACGTTAAAACATGCAATTGATGCATATCCGTATTTTCGTGAAATTGACCATTTCTGAGATATTCCTTGTTATTTGTTTGAGATGTAAGTAGGTACTTAAAACTTTTCTCACACGGAAAGTTGTAAACTCCTGCCTCTGCAAAGAAATGAATATCATTCACATGGCAACGGCTTTAAGAAGATTTGACTATCGTTTTAGCCTAGTATATTCCCTATTTTCCTTCTACTTATAAGGAAGCAAGTAATTAAGACAATGACTGCTAACGTTTATCTCGATTATAAAGTAAACAATTATTTGTTGCAGAGATGTAGAGAAAGTCATTTCTCTATCATGTAGCAAGTACGTGGAATCAATAACAATTTTGATACGATTTTTTTACGAAATAAAGATGTGTGTGTATCTTTGAGCACCGTTACTCAAGAATGAAATGTAGGATTAGTACAAAATTGATATTTAATTTCAGTACCTTTCAGAAGTAAAACAAAGATTTTCACGAACCTCCTCACTCCAAGCTGTCACTTACATTGATAATTTGTCTTTTAATTTTTGACCTGCTACAAAAGCTCCTATTTTGATTTAAATATCGCATGTTTAAGATATTTAGGCAACGAAATGCATTTATTAAATTTTCTGAGTATAGCCTGTGAGTCCTCTTCGAAAAACGTTTTATATAATGGATAAACTACTACAAATGACCAAAATGTATGTGTTCTGCTCACATATATTTTCCTACCTGTTCTACAAGCAAACTCTCTTGCTTCTTGCAAATCGAGATAAACATCTGCTCTTATTACTATTTAGGTTCCTTTTAAGTAGAAGGGAAATAAAGGAATACACTAGGCAAAGGATAGTCAAATCTTTTAAAAGCTGTTGCTATGCAATTGAGTTTGAAATTTGGCTACTTGTGCCAAGAGTAAAATTAATGAAAAACAGATGACAACTTACTGCTTGAGAAATATATAAATATTTTAAAATTGAAACAAAAATACAAGGAATATAACGGAAATCGTTAACTCCACAAAGAATATTTCCTTCTAAGCAGAAAGGAAATAAGGCAATAGACTAGCTGGTCACTACGTGAAACGACTGACATGAAAGATGACATCCCATTTGAGAAAAAGTTTTAAGTAGCTTAAAATTGAAACCAATAACAAGGAATATCTCAAAGTATATGACATAAATTGTGTGCTTTAAATGATCTATATTCATGTAGGCTTTTGTGTATCTCTCAAGGTTTATCAGTTATGCAATATTCATTCAGGATGACTTGTTCAGAGGGAATTCCCTGAAAATTTAAAATATAAATTTTGTCATATACAGTATTTTAATCAAAACCTCTTTACACTATGTATGTTGTACATATAAGCTAGAGAAAGTATAAAATCTGACATGTTCCATTGAAAGTCATTCTCTATCTAATCTGTTACGAATGGTTCTCTTTTTTACTCATTGAGCTAAATATTAAGCTAGATATTAGTTCTTCATAAATAAAAGGGAAATAAGGGAATACAGTATGCTAAAGCAATAGTCAAATATTTTAAAAGCTAGTTGCTATGTGACTGGAATTTGGTTATTTTAGCATGGCTAGGACTAAAACAAACAAAAAAACAAGTGACAAACTTCCGTTTGAATCAAGTTTTAAGTGTTTTAATTTGAATCATTACAAAGGAATATTTCAGAAATTATTCACTCCACAAAAAGTATGACATAGATTCTGTGTTTCAACTAGTCTACATTTTTGTGTAAAGTTTTTGTTTATCGTTTATACAAAAGTCATCCAGAAAGAAAAGGTATTCAGAGGTTATTCCCAGAAAATTCAAGATACACAGTTAATTTGTTATAAAATGTCTTAAATATATAACACTTTAATCAAAATAATTAGCCAATTTTGAGAAGGTAAAAATTTTGAAGATTGTGTTCACAGACTCACAAACTATTTTCAAATTTAATTTAATAACACTCGTAACAATAACATTTAAACAAAGTGTTAACATCTTTGTTCTCCCTATAAGAAGAAACAATAATTTCACATGCATACAAATAATTAATACATTAAAATGAATGTAAAATGCGTTTTTAAACTGGATAGTGTGGGATACTTTCAAAAAGGAAAAGTGTGGAAATTATTAAAGCTAAATGGTATTTTGCTTGTATGTTTATATAAAATAACTGGTAGAAATTAAAACAAAACACATTAAAAAGTTTTCATTTTTCACTCTGTCACCCCTTAATAGAATCACTGAAGGATATAGAAATAATGAGAAGGTTTCGGATGGAAGAACATGATGGTAGTGTTCATATTAAGCAAAATGGATCATATGCAAAAAAAAAAGATAAAGCAAACACACAATTTATGTCTCGTACATTTTTTTTCTGGAGTTAACAATTTTCGAAACGTTTACTGTTGTTGGTTTCAATTTTAAAATACTTGGGATTTTCCCAAAGGGGTATATGTTATTCCTTTTTCTTTTGTTTTACTCCTGACCATGTTAAGAGAACCAAATTTCAATTGTATCACACAGCAACCAACTTTTAATAGATTTGACCAGCGCTAAAGCCTAGTGTATTCCCTTATTTCATTTCTACTTCTAAGGGGAAAAAAAAAAAAAATGTATTTTCGCCACTAAAAGGGCTTTACCACATCTAATCTTTTATTACCTATAACATTTTCCTAGAAAGATGCATTCTTCTTCACTGCATTACCTTCCCCTTTCTCCAATTAGTTAATGTACCTTTGAATGGTGACAAACATGCAATAAAACCAATATGATACATGCACATGTTATTGTCATCCTGAGAGGTAGGTTTGAAGGAAATCCTCTCTCTTTCATGATAAGAATTTCATGCACTCCAGCTGCAACTCTCTTAAATAATATAATTCATATGGTTTTGAGAGGCAGCACCTGTGGTTGAGTGGTTAGACCGCTTGCCTACCATCTAGGTGGCCCAGTTTCAATCCCAAGTACTCACATTGTGGTGGATGAAGTGGCATCTCCAGGTCATCCAGTTTCCCCCGCCACTCACTCCACCAATTGCCTCATCATCATCTTCCATTTCACATCATCCACTTCCTCTGGCCCATGCCTGGCTATGTCGCCCTCCGTGGTGTAATGGTTACCATGCTAACTTCATACATCCAGGGTCGCAAGTTCAAACCCAGCAGAGGACGATGGGTTTTTTCGGGTGTAAAAATCCTTAGCATGGCTTCCTCCAGAAGGGAAGTAAAGCCATTGGTCCAGTGTCATAGATTTATGACACGTAAAATAACCTCAAGCCTGATAGAGAGGCCTCTGAGCAAAATTAAGTGGTCTTTCACACCCAATTTAGAATGGGACGCCGAGTACCACAGTAGTTAAAGAGCGTCCATAAATAACACGCCATTTTTTTTATGCCTGGCTGCAGACTGACCACTTGTTTCAAGTTCTCCATCCTGTGATTTCATGCTGTTGGCTCAACAGGCTTCTGACCATTAGGCATCCACTTGTAAATCCAAGAGGGGTGTCCAAAATAAGGGGTGACCCGAGTATGAAAAGTGGTTACGACAAAGCAAATTTGACACAAATCTTTTTGAGTATATTCAGATAAATGCTCATGTTATAAGGAGGTACACCATACAACACCCTATTTTACCACAGCAGCCAATTTCGCGTGAATACCAAGAGATATGGGACAAAGTGTGCAGTAAGTGTGCAACTCGCATTTGGGAGGTCGCAGGTTTGAAGCCCATCAACCATACATTGTTGACTTGAGATTCCTAATGGTTTCATTTCGAGAAAGTCGATTTTTCGATGATCCTCGGCTCCCTGGCCACCAAATATGCTCAGAACAAAAGTTGCTCCAAATTCCTTTTCACTTAGGCAACTGCTGGCATGCTTATTTTCTTGTTCATGTCAGTTCCTTGTTAACTTAAACATATGGCTTTTTAAACAAAATTGTTCGAACCATTATTGAAAAATCTGATGTGTTCCATTCAAATGCCTTTCTCTGCATCTCTGCGATAAAATATTGTAAAAGCTTATGCTTATCTTTACTTCATGCTAACCGAGAAAAAATTAGCAGAAATAGTCTCATTAGTTGCTTCCTTGTAAGTAGAACCGAAATATGGGAGTATCATAGGTTAAAGTGAAGTCAAAAGCTGGTTACTAGGTGACTGAACTTCCTTTGTTTGTATGGACACGAGTTGACAAATTTCTGTATGAGAAAAGTACAAGTTTTTTAAACCTGAAACCAAAAACAAGGAATATCTCAAAAATGATCAACTTCTCGAAAAAAATTTATATAACATAAATTGTGTGTTTTAATGTGCTCTACATTTTTTGTGTGGTTAAGTATTTTTTTCCATTTCTTACGGTTTAGCAGTTATGTAAAATTCATCCAGAATAAAGAAGTCTTCAGAGGCTATTCCCAGAAAATTCAAGACATACATATTATTTGTCAGGTAAATATCTTTAATATATATTTTAATGAAAATTGATAGCCATTTTTGAGAAAATCAAGATTTTTGAAAAAAGTTCCATGTAAAGGGTAGTTGGGGGTGGGGAATTTTCTTGAAAATCTTCATGTCGCATCCTTGGAAGATAACAAGTATGGTATTTAACAGTCTTTTTGTTTTTGAGCGCGCACCCCCTCCCCCCCACACACAGACCTTTTTCCAAAACTGCTTTTTTTGGATTCAGGGGACCCAAAACATTTATTTCCGGTGAAATTTTGGTATCAAATTTTTTGTGCATTACAATACATTCTCTATACACTATGTACATAGTACGTGTAGAGAAAGTAAAAATGTTCTATGTATACGGTAGATGGAATGGGGGTATTTTCTTGAAAAATGTTAGTATCACATGCTTCAAATATACTGCACTTCTGCAGACTTTATTACTTTCTCTACATGTACTATGTACATAGTGTATCGAGAAGGTATTACATTCCACCCAAAAATTTGATACAGAGATTTCACCGGAAATGCATGTTTTGGATCCCTCTGAAGACTACTTTATTCTGGATGAACTTTACAGAATTTTGCATAACAGCTAAACCATAAGAGATAGACAAAAACTTGTCACACAACAAATATAGAGCACATCAAAACATGCAATTTATGTTATACATACATTTTTTTCGTGGAGTTGCTGTTTTTGAGATATTCCTTGTTTTTGGTTTCAACTGTAACAAACTAATACTTTTTCATACAGAAATCTGTCAACTCCTGTCCATACAAAGGAACTTCAGTCACATAGTAACCAGCTTTTGACTACCCATTTATGGTACCCTCTTATTTCGCTTCTACTTACAAAAGGAATAAGACTATTTCTGCTATTTTTTTCTCCATTAGCATAAAGTAAATAGAAGCATGGGATTTTTAACAATAATTTGTTGCAGAGATATAGAGAAAGTCAAGTGAACAGAACACATCAGATATTAACTACACTGCATGTACACGTTTCTAAAAAGGCTTTATCCATGTGTCTCAAAACGTTCATTTCCAGTGAAATTACTTGAAAAACTAGCAAAAAACAAACGTTTGGGTGGAATACAATTCTTTCTCCATCTACAATGTTCATTGTACATACATACTAAAGAAAATAAAATATCTGACGTGTTCTATTCACATGACTTTCTCTAGCTGTTCAGCAAATAAACTTTCTTACAAAAGATTGTTTATCAACATCATGTTAATCAAGATAAATAGCAGAATTTGTCTTACTTGCTTCTTTGTAAGTAGAAGGGAAATAAGGGAATGCACTGGCTAAAGCAATTGTCAAATGTTTTGTAAGCTGGTTGCTATTTGCAAAGCCACCAGTAAAACAAGAGAGAGATGAAAGCATAGATGACTTTCCGTTTGAGAAAAGTTCAAAGAGTTTAAAATTGAAATCAATAAGAAAATATCTCTCTTGGTATTTTACCTACATTTCGTTTTTGAGATAAGCTGTCCAAATATGCATGCACACACCTCTCTCTAAAAGTGCTTTATTATGGATTCAGGGGTATGTAAAACATATATTTCTGGGGAAATCTTGGTATCAAATTTTTGGGTAGAATGCAATACCTTCTCAATCTACATTGTAAGTACATAAGTGTCACATAAAATAAAAATAGAGGATTTCCATCCACATCAGTGATTGCATCTAATGCTGTATTAAATGTCAATGGTCAAATGGAAAGAAAGGTTTAGCTGTGTATTTCCTTCTTCCACTGCAGCAGCACATATACCAGAACATTTCCATTCTTCCTTCCCTCTTCCACCCTTTAAATGAATTTCTGTACCAATCTGAATAAGGTGAAAACCTCTTAAATGTTACATTAGGTATATAGTCTAAATAGAAATCTATTTAACTGTATTGCTGTCATTGGCATCATCACTTTCTCTCATCACATAAAACACAATCTGATCTCATTCTGAAAGAAATAAAGTAAATAACATAGTCATAGTTTGATCAAAATAGTCTAATTATAATTAAACATAAAACACTAGCAATAGGATTTCAGTATAAAGGAAATAAAAGTATTACTTTTTAGGATATTTACTTTGAATGATGATAAAATCATATGTGTAACAAAATTAGGATTGGACAGTACACGTTTAAAATTTGAACAAAAAAATTAAGTTAACTGTTATGCATTGAAAACATTAACCCTTTTGGTGCCAGCCTGAATAGTAAAATGCTGTCTGAAAAGTGCCAAGCAATTTTAGAGAATGCTGCGTTTAAATTATTAGTATTAAAATGAGTACTAAATGACATAGCTGAATCTTTTTCTTATTTTTAGCAAACCCTTTTGTCTGCTGTATAACATGAATATATGCCCGAGAATTCTTATCACAAAAAAAAAAAAAAATGAAAATAAAATTAAAAATCCCAAAATAATCAATAATAGGCATTCAAAAGCTTACTACACTAAGTTCAGGATACTTAAATGAAAGTATAGTTATTTCTTAACATAATATCCTGCTTTGGTCTATTGTTTTATTTTTTAAAATACAAAAAAAAATGAATCCACATAACGAAAGTGGAAAGAAAAAGAAAAAGAAAGAAAAAAAAAAAAAGGAAAAAACCCATACACACAAGCAGATACCACTATTAAAGAAAACAGTATAAAGCATTAAGACACAAATATAACTGTACAATTTAGTCTTATATTATTGCGTAGCTCAATGGTTGATTCATTTTGCATTTGTCGTCTGGTTACATCTCTGTAAATCTATTTTGATAAGCATACCAATTATTTGAATTCAAACGAGGTCCATTGATATCGGATGCATTTTCATCACTGAAGCTAGAATATAGATCTTCCTTTGTTACGTCGATGTGAGAAACTTTTACATATGGAAACGGCATCATGATTAGACATGATGGGCAATGTTATCAGAATTTTCGGATCACGATTAGAACGTGATTGGCACTAAAAGGGTTAAAAGCGTCAGCAGGTATGTATATAGTGTCTCATTTTACTTACTTTCATACTCTTAAATTATGGCATTTTCTGGTGAACTTCTCGGATATCAGAAAAATTATTCAAAATGAAGAGTTATTAAGAATAACTAACCAATCAACTTCTGTAAGCTGTAAAGCATACTTTAAGAAACTTAAAATTATGATTCTTCCATGAAGATGTATGTATATATCTTCTTTTAGATATTAAACCTAATATAAATATCTTTAAGATTCGCACAATGATCAGCATAATACAAGAGAAAATTCAAATCTACCAACAATTAGCCATAATATCAAACTGTATATAGTTTTTTTTAGTCAGTTATTTTATTACTATATTTTATTTTATAAACATATTTTCTGCTATCACTGATAATTTTTCTTTGTAAATGTTGTATTTTATTCACATACTCATCTTGTACAAGATAGAAAGGATGAATAAATTGAATTGATCCTCACACCCAACTTATGAACTTCTGTCTACACATTACCTAAATAGAAAATCTTATACATTTGTTGTTGAAGCTATGCTGTCATTAACACCATCACTTCCACTTACTGCACACATAGCACTAAATTTCCGTTGGTCTCCCTCTCACTCCCTATGCATTTCTATGCAAATTCAAATTAGGTAGAACATTGTGTTATATCAAGAATATTGTCTAAATATAAAATGTTATTAGTCATTTCTATTGCAGCTGCACTGCTGTTAGTCACCTCCCTCTGTACACTATTCTTATCTCGCCCTCTATGCAACTTTCCACACAAATTCAAATTATGTAATACATTTAAATTCTGACGTGTTCCATTCACATTACAGCATTTTTCAGAACATAACCCTTAGAATGACTTTGAAGCTTGGGGGCTTAGGTAATTTGCAGTTGGAAACCTACCCTCGCAGTTGCCAAATCTTCCACTTACTGGTCCCCCTAACTAGGGTGACTTGTAACCAGTCTTCCGAGTCTCCAAGAAACAGAGATTTTACAACACTGCCTCAAACCTGCTTGTTTTTTTTTTGTTTTCTAATGGTTATTGCCCAGTGG
Organism: Hymenopus coronatus; assembly: GCA_030762935.1. Taxonomy (NCBI): domain Eukaryota; kingdom Metazoa; phylum Arthropoda; class Insecta; order Mantodea; family Hymenopodidae; genus Hymenopus; species Hymenopus coronatus. The sequence goes on from CM060885.1 coordinate 25,452,966, forward strand.
CAAGGGATGTGGTCCTGTTTGAAGGCCATCATGATTTGGAGAAAACTATACTTTATCTAGCTTTTCCAAATACACAGTATTCTTACAAAAGATTATTTTATCTACATCACGCTAATTGTGAGGAATATAAGCAGAACTGTAGGCAAAAAAAGAAAAAGAAAGAAAATATAAAAGAATACATTATGCTAAAGCGATAATCAAATTTTCAAAAGATTTTTTTTATTATAAAATACAGTTCCGGAGTCTGGTAAGGACTCCGGCGCTGTATGCCCTACTTTTATTTACCTAATTGTTTCACTTTGTTTGCTGTATGATTACTGAATTTCGTTTTCTTCTTTTTTACACACACACACATTTAACACCCATGCCCATAGCAGGACTCAAACCCATGATCCCCTGCGCTACGAAGCACCAAAGCAAGACACCTTGGCAAGCGCAGTCATGGGGACCAGCAAGCAATTGAGATTTGGTTCGCTTTGCATGGTCCTGTTTTAAGAAAATTAGGTGCAACTTGTCCCACCACGTTTTACTGGTGGTGAACGATCAGTGTTACGTCATACACTGAGTAGGTGCTGTGGAAAATCAGTGTGCACTAAACAAGCGATTGAGTACAGTGATGTGGTAAACGAACATGATCCCATTACAGCAGTGCTGAATTACAGTACGTGACATAATAAAAATTCAATGACTATTACTTATTATTTAGTGAAATAAATGAGAGATCAACATAAACGCTCACTATTCATAGCATTACGTGATGGACTGTGCAATGTGCTGATCCCTGCAACTCCCCATGAACCCTCAGTAGTCTACATTCGCCAAGAAAACAGCAACACTAGGCTATAGTTTAAAACTGAAACCAATAACAAGGAATATCTCCTAAATGTATACAACACAAATTGTGTGTTTAAACAAAATCTATATTTTTTGTGTATTAAGATTTTGTCTCTCTGATAATTTAACTGTTTTGCAAGATTCTAAAAACTTATCCAGTATACAGAAGTCTTCAGAGGCTATTCCCATAAAATTCAAAATATACATTTTATTTCTGATGTAAATATCTTAAACATATGGTATTTTAATCAAAATCGTTAAGGCATTTTTGAGTGAAATTTTCCACATTCTTTTACACCTAAAGGGTGGCTTGAGGTGGGGGGATGTTTTTGAAAATCTGTGTTGCATCCTTGAAAATACTGGACATAAATACCAAGTATGGTTTTAATAGTATTTTCGTTTTTGAGCTATGCTTCCACAGACACACTATGACCTTTTTGTAAAAATAACTTTTAGGCTCTGGGGACCTCAAAACACATTTCTGATGAAATTTTGACATGAATTTTTGAGTGCAACACAATACCTTGTCTAGCTACTATGCACATTGTATGTACAGAAGTATTAGAGAGAGAGAGAGAGAGAGAGAGAGAGAGAGAGAGAGAGAGAGAGAGAGAGAGAGAGAGAGAGAAAAAAATCAGCTTAAATGTCTTTTGTTCAAAATATATGTGCAACATTTTAAATTTCTGATATATACAAAATCTTGCCTTGAGGTCGTTTTGTACTTGCATAAATACAGAAAGCACTGTTTGTTCTTAGTTAATTAGCCATATAGTAGGAAGGTATCCTACTTAGGGCCGGTTCTACAATCTGCTGATATAGCTATGTACCCTATTTCTAACCGATTGGCATTCTGCAATCTCTGGATAGCACTACTTGGAAGATATCTTTGCCGATAAGTTTTCCACGGCCATAGTCCATTGAGGTCATGGTTCCACTCACATTCATGTCTCACAATTATCACTAGCAATAGTAATCAAGAAAAAATCTGATGTGCTCCATGCACATGATTCTCTACATCTTTGTAACAAATTACTGCTAGTAAGCTTATTCTTAGCTTAGAGAATACACTAAAATGATCGTCAAATCTTTTAGAACTTGGTTGCCATGTGGATGAATTCCATTTCTTTGCATTGCAGTGATTGACAAATCCCTGATTGTGAAAAGTTTCAAGCATATTAAAACTAAAACCAAATAACTCAAAAATGGTCAACTTCAACGGAAAAAAATTATGACCTAAATTTTGTGTTTTGCGTGATCTAAATTTTTTGTATAGTAAGTTTTTGTCTTTCTCTTACGGTTTACTAGTTATGCAACATCCAGCAAAATTCATCCAGAATAAAGAGGTCTTCAGAGGCTATTCCCAAAAAATTCAAGATATACATTTTATTTGGCATATAAATATCTTTAATGTACAGTATTTTAATCAAAATTGTTAAGCCATTTTTTTTAGAAAATTAAAAATTTCATAATTTTTCCCACATAAAGGGTAGTTTGGGGTGAGGTTATTTTCCTCAAAATCTTTGAGTCGCATCCTTGGAAGATACTTAACTTAAATACCAAGTTTGGTATTTTACCCACTTTTCGTTAGACAACTGATCTTTCTCAAAAATCTAAAATGTGTATTTCTGGTGAATTTTGGTATCGAAATTCTGGGTGGAATGCAATAGTTCTCTTATAAACTATGTAACAGTACATGTAAAGAAAGTAAAAATTGCATTTATTGGACGACAGCGAGGAAGTAATATTGGATTTTATACTTCTCACAGGTAACTTTCAAAAATTAAATGACGTTTTGGAGCTCATCCTATTATGTGGATGATTAGGGTTTTCGATGGGGGCAATCCCACAGCCATATGCCAAAAGCGTGACAAGTATATGATTATTCTAATGGTTTAATTAACTTTTATATACTTCCCACTAACATTTATGAAATCACTGTACAATCTAGCAGATGTTTGGTTCATCCTCCCCCTTTATCCCTTATAATTTCTATTTTGATAAGTCCAGGGATTTCTAGTAATGAATGAAAATGCCAATATTAACATAAGTGGAAGTCTGACTTCTTAACCTCTACCCAAGTCCTCGTATTATGTTCCTTTATAGGTTCAGCGTGATCATATTCTATACAGACTTTGCAAACATTTAACAGTATTTTATGAATTATACTTAAAGAATTCAAGGCATTCCAGTTACAAAATCTTGGACTTTTCAATATTGAAAAAACTGTCAAAATATGTAGTTTTAGTATTCACTCGCATATCAGTATGCATCAACTTCAGCATTAGGAAACGAGAAGTACATAAGCAAAAAGTAACAGAAAAGTAAGGTTATGTGAATCCTATTAGCATCCAGGTTATAACATCAGATTTTATGTTCCCCTCCATTTTGCATGCTTCTACTAGGTTTAACACGCTTTCGCAGTCGTCGTCTCTTCCATTTTATTCTAAAACATGGCAAAAGAATTCCCCTGGTATGAACCATATTTTATTTTGTTTCTTTTGGCCTACTTCGCAAGGCAATTCTCCATTGTTTTTTGGTTTACGAGTTCTCCACATGTAGCGCTTCCATCAAATTCAGAATGACAAATTTAACCCTCTACAAACTATCCTATAGGGTTACTATCCAAAGGGACATGTGTGATTGTAGAACGAAAGCTTTGTTTATTGACCAGATAAAATTATTTGGTGAATAACTATAGGCAGGCTTATCAGGCCATTGTAGAACCGGCCCTTAATAGTCTCCTGCTTTTGCTCCATGAATTATGCTTTAATATCTTCATTATAATAATAATATTAAAAAAAAAAAAAAAAAAAAAAAAAAAAGAAGAAAGAAAGTAAGAAAGTAAGTAAGTAAAACTTAAGTTGCAAGAAAATATATTATCCACCATCAATGTAAGCATTACACTCATAGCGTAGCTTCAATTTGCACTTAATCAGATACTCTTTCGAAAACCTTGTGATAAAATATTTGTTTCATGCTTTCAGAAGTATGCAAAATTAAATGCAATATCATTTTATGCTAATTTGACAAAAGGTTCATTAAAATTATTTATTTTCCAATTTGTTTCAAGATTACAGTGTGTATAGGAAATGTTTCCCAAGGAATAGAAACAATACTCTTATCTGCAGAAACAATTTTGTAATTTATTTAATTACAGCAGTACAGAAGTGCAAACATAAAACCTGTACTGACTGGATGTGAAAGTAACTTTCTACTTCAGCTTCTTCTTAGGACGAATGTTGTTAGTATGCCCACATTTCTTTTTCCTGCAATTTGTAGCTCTTGGATGGAGTCTAGCATAGCATTTTCGGCATATCATTTTATCACAATTGTATTTCTGAGCCAGAATACGAAGGGTGGGTTCAATTACTCCACCTCTGAGACGAAGCACTAAGTGGAGAGTGGACTCTGAAAGAAAAGAATTGAAACTTTTAGATATAAATGACAAATTTTAATACTTTAATACTAATATTACAACCATTACAGGGGCTAGTTTTCCTTGCCATAATAATGTAAATCAAAATCAGCTACCTATGTTATTCTAGAAAATTTTAATCTAGGCCTTTAGAAAGAGGTGCTACTTTTGAGCTTTGTTATGCTAATGGTATTCCATAGTCTGATCAGGTTTTGTCAGAAACACTTTCTACAGACACACATGTGAAATTTCACAGCATACTTTTCCTAAGAATGACTAATACTCATTGTAGTACAATGGGCATTTTCATGACATCTCTGAGCCAAGCCTAGAAGCTTTAAAATGCACCTCATCCATACATGTACATAGTAAAATTGTAAACTTGTAGTCCTAGTTGTATAAAATAATAACTGTTATTCTTCTAGCTCTTCTGAAAGAATAGCAGATGATTCATACTACTACAAAGAAGTAATTAGGAAATGAAAAGTACAACCATTGCCAAAATCACGTCAAAAGTTTGATGCCTCCAACAGCATTTATAGGTTATGTATTACCTTGAGGGCAAATATCTTTTAGAGGAGCTACAGTAATTACCAATTTATTATCAGCTATGCCTTATTTAGGTATTGATCTAGTTCAATGAGTCTGAGGAGGATTTACTGTAGATAATGCAACCTTAAATCAATTTTTTACATTTCGTTATTGAAGTTTTTGAAGATGTTATTCCCAATCAATCAATCAATATTAGAAAAAAAAATAAATAAATAATAATTTGGTATTCACAAAAGCCTGCAGTTTCAATGCCAGGGCACACAAATCAGTAGCATTAAGTAGACTGTTAAAAGCCCACTAAGAGCCAGTTGTACATACTTGGTTGGAATGAACATCTGTGAGGCATTAAATTGTGTTGTTCAACATCTTAGCTGAGCCCATCAAGAGAATAAGAAAGAAAATAGTGTGTACTGGACATAACCTTGTCTGGTATAAATAATGAATTTCTTTTCATGTTTTTGAGAAGCTGTAGGCTTAGCATTATACGTTATATAGGTAACCCAATAACCAAACACAATAGCAATGAGATTCAAAGCATAGAAACTATACAGTGTAATTATGGTCATTAGGCATATTACAGGTAAAATGCTTAAAACAGTATAACATACCTAGAACATTATCAACACAATACATCTAGTTTAATGGAAACAGTGAAGTTGAATACTACATAAGATAAACACAAATTACCATGTAGCAAATTACCAATAAGATGCACTACTAAATTATAAAGAATGAAGTTACTGACAAATACGTTACTTCATAATATACAAAAATATCATTAAAAAGTACCATAGCCACAAATGTGAATCTCAGCAACATTCTGGGAAACATTTCAGCATTTGAAGGTTATGTGAGTTTCCACAAGATCTGCATATTTTGTGCTGTAAGTTTTTGTCTAACTCTTATGGTTTACTAGTTATGCAAAATCCATCCAGAATAAAGAGGTCTTCAAATTCTATTCCCAGAAATGTCAAGATATACATTTTATTTCTCGTATAAATATCTTCAATGTATGGTATTTTAATCAAAATAGTTAGCCCATGAGAAAATCACAATTTTTTAAAATTTTGCCATGTAAAAGGTAGTTAGGGGTGAGGGGATTTTTCTTGAAATCTTCATGTCGCATCCCTAGATGATACTAAACTTATATACAAAGTTTGGTATTTTACAGACTTTTTGTTGTAAGTAATCATATTCACAGACATGTGGATCATTTTCTACAAATACTTATTTTTTATACAGGGGATCCTAAAACATCTATTTCTGGTGAAATTTTGGTATCAAATTATTGGTTGGAATGCAATATCTTCTCTACACACTATGTACATAGGACATGCAGAAAAAGTAGAAAGAAAAACAGGAAGGGATGGCTCCATAACTCAGTCAGCAGAACACATGCCTCACATGCTAGAAGCCCAGAGTTTGAATCCAGGCTGGGAAGAGATTTTTCTCTAGCAAAGATTATTCCCTATCCTCTATCTGAAAGTATGAATGAGAGTGTGAACTAATGAAGAAAATTAGAAACCAGAGACAACAGTACACCTGTTCCAAAGATGAATGCTTCTGATGCAGTCAAAGAGTATAAATTGAATAATAATAGAATAAAAAGCGCAGGAGCTAGTGTGGTGGAGAAACTTGACAGCATGAGACCTACCCAAGGTAAAGGTTAGTTGCATATGATTTTCAAATAATGGATATAGTATTAGAAATTGCAGTGGAGAAGGCAAGGGCTAACAGAACTTTATATCCTAAATTTTAGGGTTTTTGATGATGCACAGAGATGAATAATAAAATTGATGACAAGTGTGTTTTGAACTAAAAAAAATCTAATGTGTACCATTCACACGACTTTCTCTATATCCCTGCAACAAATTATACTTAAAAAGCTTATACTTCTATTTACTTTATGCTAATCAGAAAAAAATAGTAGAAATGGTCTTATTACTTGCTTCCTTGTAAGTAGGTTAAAGTGACAGTCAAAAGTTGGTTGCTATGTCAATGAAGTTCCTTTGTTTATATGGATAGGAGTTGACAAGTTCCTGTATGAGAAAAGTATACGTTTTTCATAGCAGAAACCAAAAATAAGGAATGTATCAAAAATGATGAACTCCACGAAAAAAATGTATATAACCCAACTTGTGTGTTTTAATGTGCTCTACATTTTTTGTGTAGTAAGTTTTTGACCATCTCTTACGGTTTAGAGTTATTCAAAATTCAGTAAAAGTAATCCAGAATTAAGTACTCTTCAGAGGCTTTTCCCAGAAAATTCAAGTTATACATTTTATTTGTCAGGTAAATATCTTTAATATATGAAAATTTAATCAAAATCGTTAGCCATTTTTCAGAAAATCAAAAATTTCGAAAAAAGTTCCATGTAAAGGGTAGTTGGAGATGGGGGGATTTTTCTCAAAATCTTCATGTCACATCCCTGGAAGATACTAAACTTAAATACCAAGTGGTATTTTACCGATTTTTCGTTTTTATCGTGTTCACAGACACACACACACGGACCTTTTTGTGAAAATGCTTTTTTTGGATATTGGGGACCCTAAAACATATATTTCCGGTGAAATCTCAGTATCAAATTTTTGGGTGGAGTGCAATACTTTCTCTATACACTATGCACATAGTACGTATAGATAAAGTAATAACACTATTTAGCTGCTGTGATTCTCAGCATTCCATTCTAAATTGGGTGTGAAAGACCGCTTAATTTTGCGCAGAGGCCTCTCTATCAGGCTTGAGGTTCTTTTATGTGCTGTAAATCTATTACATGGGACCAACAGTTTTATTTACCTTCCAAAGGAAGCCATGCTAAGGATTTTTACACAAAAAAGAAAAGAAAAGAAAAAAAAAAAAAATCATCATCATCATCATCCTCCACCAGGTTTGAACCCGTGACCTTTGGTATATGAAGTTAGCATGGTAACCATTACACCATGGAGGGCGACTGTGGCACCTTTCATGCACATGCTTAGCATTAACTACCAGAATACTTTTGACATTTAGCAATAAATTTTGTATGTAAATGACTAAGGGCTGGTTGTACAAACTCGGAATAAAGCTCTGGTAGACGTTATTCCATGGTTATGTACTAAATTGTGTTTTACGACAATGGAATAGACTATCAAGGGAATAAACATGGAATAACTTATTCCGTGATTCCTTGTAGGGATAATCCATTATTCCGAGAATAGAGTACAAAAAGGAAAATGGCCGCTTGTGTTCTGGACACCGTTTTGACCCATATTTGACCAATATAAACAATTAAATTTTTTATAATATGTTTTAAGGGCATATTACAGCTAAATACAATGTGTTATAGAGGTAGTCCGATAAATGAAGACTGCTATAATGAGATTAAAGTTGAGAAAATATATCACACTGAGATAACTTGGCAGATATAAGGCATAAGACAAGAAGTTAAATTAAAGTTGCATTTATAAAACAGCAAAACCTAACTATTGCCATCAAAATACGGCTATTTTTATGGAAACAATTAAATTTAATCCTACACAAGATAAATATAAAATAGTATACAGCAATTCACCAGTACAATACATAGCGTTGTAAAGAACAAGGTTACGTTTTATTGACAATATACAAAGAATTGGTTACTTTGAGGGCGATACGTTTGAAAATGTAACAGCCACAATTGTTAATGTTAGCGACACTCTGTGCTATATTCATATTTTGGAGGTTATGTGCAAGTTTAACGATAACATTACAAGCTTTTTGATAAAGGAGGAGATGCCCAGATTAAAAGACGCCTTCAGAGCTCACAAATATAGTATATATTTGTATTTTACAATAAATTAATAGTTTTTCGTATTATATGCTGTGGGTTTAATATATTAGAAACAATATTGATTGAACAAATGATACCTTCCCTAAGATATAATGTTCTCAGTTTTATTAGTTTGGTTGACCACTTCAAACTGTTGTAATAAATATTGCCATCCGCAAAGTGCAAGCTGTAATGGGAACGGGTTAATGCACTGTTTGACACAGCTAGTAATTTTTCCGTTGGTTAATAATACCTGTATAGCAAATTGCTTATGTACTTGATCTTAGTGCAACGATTCTATTGTGCATATCTTAAGTTGATGTAGCGTTGGCAACAGCTAAAATTTAATTTTCAAAATCCAATTACTAAGTATTTTACTGAATACAATTACAGAATCCAGGTTAAGTACGTTAGTTGCTTTGAGCACAGATACAAGTTTACAATAGGGTAAGGTTTCATTCCCATACTCCTAACCTATCACAAGAAGTCACAGTATACATATGTGTTTATGTTTTGTAATGTATATAGCAATGCTGCATCCAAATGCGCTTGTGAACATTCAAATTATTTCATAATACTGTGAGTAGTTAAACTAACAAATAATACACAGTTTAGGAACAGCTGATGGTGAAAACAATGAAAATTTTCAGCAAAATAAAGCAGAAATTATGAATCAAGTTGGCCATGAATGACTTGCAGCATAGCCAACATTAGTTTTAAATCTATAAACACTCGAATAGATATCAAAGGAATAAAATTGTGTCGTACAACTCGTCACCATATTTATACAGCAAATAGTGTATTCCAAGAATAACTATTCCAATATTTATTCCGAGTTTGTACAACCGGCCTAACAATGAACTTTTAAGTAGAAGAGTGGAACTGCAAAGTGACGACTGGGAATAGCTGAGGGATCTGTGAAGCTAAAACTGCAATGAATCCAAAAGAAGTCTAAACCTTGGCAATCAATCGATTTCAAATCCAAACATAATATATTCAACACTTTCAAATTCAAACTGCTTAAGATTAAACTAGAAGTGATGCTCAAGCAATTTATGTAAAATGTGTAACATGTGACGATTGCACAAACATCAATAGTTTTTATGCTCTCACAGCTCATTATGTCAACAAAACCACTCAACTCCGATTATGTTTCAATGAATGTTCGGAATTTTCTGAACAGCACACAAGTGCTAACATATCCGACTTGATGTAGGACACGTTTCTTGTTTTGCTCACTCTTTAAATTTAATTGTAAAAGGTGCTCTATCCTCCTCTATAGATGAATTAGTAGATAAAGCTAAAGGTCTCATTCAATATTTTAAAAAAAAGTGGCTCTGTTTTAGCAAAACTTCATGAGATGTGAACTTCACTTATAGAGCTCCTAAGCTTAAAAAGGATGTACCAACACATTGGAATTCCACCCATCAAATGTTAGAAAGGTTAGTCATAAACAAAGAAGCGATAGTGTCAACAGAATTGTTACGCTTAAAAGAAGAATTTTTCTTTTTGACAATAAGGAGTAGGAGGCCATAGATCATAGTGTTAAACTATTGACAACTTTTAATGGTGTTACTAATGAACCGTCTTCCAAATCTAATGTTTCTTTGTCATACACAACTATATTGTTAAGGATAATGTCAAGAAAGATCAAGAAGTATCTTGAAAGCAACTCCAATATTCCCAAAAGCATTTCTAAATTGGCCAAACAACTGTTCGAGGGATTGTCGAAAAGATTTGGAAATAGAGTCAAATGAATTAATTTCCCAATGCATTATTTTGGATCCAAGGTTTAAAACAAGGGTTCGGTGAAGAAGCTAAGCACAGATCTGCCTATCATACACTTGTTGAAAAGATCAGGGTTGTTGCTTAAAACAGACACAGGTACTATCCCAAGACTGGATCCCAACATTGAAAGTTTATCTTCCATTTGGGAAGAATTTAAAGCTACTTTGTATCCTTTGCAAGCAAAATCAGATCCTATTGCTGAGGCAAGAGTAGAATTTGATGAATATATAAATGAACCGCATTTGCCTCGCACTAATGATCCACTTAATTGATGGGAAATGAGTTACTTATCCTAATTTACATTCAGTTGTTTTGCAGACCAGCAACTAATGTTCCTTGTGATAATATTAAGCCTGGGCAAATAAGCACAGAAAGAAGAATCAGGTTAACAAGTGATAAAATTAGTAAAATGCGTTTGTTAATAATTTGCACTTAGTCTAAATGTGAATTTTTCACAAAAATAATTTTCATTTGATTTTGAAATGTTCATTCCATGTGAAAAGATGATATTTGTTAAACAATAATATCACATATTTACATTTTTCTATCAGAATAGTTTGGATGAATGATACTTGGGGAAAAACATATGTATATTATTTGATAATCTTGCGCACCAGGTTACCCTATCATGGTGAATGCTGTCAATGCGCAATATGGAATGCCAACATGCAAATTTAAAAACCACTACGTTTATGCAACAGTAGGAAGAAGTTGGTACTGTTCCTCAATGTACTGTATAGGTCAAAGCAAATTCATTGTAGCACACGGAAGTTGTTATAAAATATTGGCAATTTAATAAATGAGTCAAAATAAAACTGCGAGAAATGTACGAAAAGGAATGTGAAACTAAAATAGATATACTATAATATAATAACAAATATACAACTACAATAAATAAGTAGTTATAAAATATCAGTTAATAGATATAGGAAGGGTAAGAATAATAAATATAAGAGAAATGATTCATAGTGTACGAAAACTAAATGTTTAACTAAAATAAATATAGTCGCCCAAGCTGACGAAACAAATAGCATAGCTTCCGCATTCACTGAAGATTTCAAATATATATTCTCTCTTCAGATGGCGCTGGCTCCATTTATTATGCCAACCAAAAACAGTAATGTTCTGATTTCCGTCTATTTGTTTATTTAAAGGTGTTTAAAATCTCGTGGTCCTCAATTATACATGTGTTCCCCATAGTGAATACACAGCAAGTGCCTCAAGAATCAAAGCTGTGGAAAAAATACTTCGCGCCACAAAAATCAAGTCACTACATCTGGAAGAAATAAATCGCGCCAAATGACGTCATTGAAAGCTAAGTAACAACCTCTACGCATTGAAAACTATTTGCTAAGGACCTTAGTGATTTCTTAGGGTTATGTTGTCATGCGACATTGCCTGCTTGGCGTTGCGCGATACCCGCCATGACAGGGTAACCTGGTACACAAGATTACCTATTATTTTTCCTTATACATTCCCTTCTCAAGTCCTCACTATACCCAGTATTTATAATACGTTAAGGAACCATTGATCTGCTCAAAAGAGCCGGTTCGTGAAGATCAATTGTTTTGCCCATTTCTAACACACTAATAAGACTTTCACAACACTTATAAGCTTATAATTCTAACTTTTTCACATGTCACTTCTGCATCACTTTGCTTCATAAGCATAACTGATGTCCCACATGAGGCTTCAGGGCAACATTGCTTCTTCTGTCCTCTATGTTGCCAACATTTACAATCTGAACATAGCAAAGAAGCCATATACTATAGCCAAAGGTAGAGGACCCTAATCTGCAAAGCGTAGGCAAGGAATGTTTTATAACAGGGTTGCAGTTTGGCAACAGGGCTTAGTGAGGGATTTGTTAAGATAAACGCCAATGAATCAAGGCATGGCTCTACGAGCCATAAACCCACCCGAATTACCAAACATGGCAGATATTCATTTTAGCAAAATTTTCATAGGTAGCAACATTGATTTACCAAGTAAAACTAAATCTAAGCAGCGATGCAGTTGATAATGGCATTACTTTAACGTATATAAGCAACATTGCCAGATCCTCCGACTTTTGAAACTATCAGAAATAAGCAAAATTCTTCCAATTTTTTAAGCAAACCAATGTTTAAATTTTGAAGAAATGTGTTATTCAAGTGAAATTTAATACCTAATTTAGGAATTGTGTTATCAGATTTGTTTTTGTAATACCTGTGATTGTCATGCAAACACATTCGAGTTAGCATAGATCATAAAGATATCAGGAATTTCGTGAAATGTACAAAAACATACAGTAAAGGACAATAAATAAATTCAATAGAGTGAAGAAATATCAAAGTGGGACATAATTGTTTTCAAGGCACTTTTATAATTAAATATGGACAAACAGGTTTCGTTTTACTGTGAAATCGTCATAAACAATGTGATGTGGTTTTTGAGGCCTTCAGAGATACTATTGGATAAATTCAATATGAACATTTCACAAACTGTATTTATTTACAGTAAAGTTATACGATGATTGTAGCAGACATATCAATGCACAAATAATGGATTTACAATAACTACCGGATTTGCGCTAAAGCAACGGTTGCGTAGTTCGAGAATTGAACCCATGCGGATATATTACAATGTTATTTATTCAGATATACTTAACAGTTCAGATATTATACACATTATTCAGATATACTCACCCTTTTGAATGTTATAATCAGAAAGAGTGCGACCGTCCTCTAGCTGTTTTCCAGCAAAAATTAACCTCTGCTGGTCTGGTGGGATGCCCTCTTTGTCTTGGATCTTCGCCTTCACATTTTCTATGGTATCTGAGGCTTCTACCTCTAGGGTAATTGTTTTACCCGTGAGGGTTTTAACGAAAATTTGCATTCTGATCTACCTAGAAAGAGAAATTCACATTTGCTAGCGCTGCAATTTTAAATTTGTATTTAGTAATCTAGACTAAAACATGTGAACAACACTCATTTTGATGCAAATAATAAAACTGTGTTTTAAACCGCAAATATGATTATACAATAAATGTTTGAATTTTTAGCTTATACGATTAAATTCATTTATGCCTACCAGTTCCACAACGTGCTCTCAATATGCCTTACCGGAAGAGATCCACAATTCACCACTCTTCCGTTGTGTTGAAATGCCGTGCTATATACGGGTGCGCATGCGCGCAAAAATGAATTTCCGCCAAGCTGTAATTTTGATTGGTGCTGTTTACGATAGCGCAAATTTTCAATCTCATAAAATTTTGTAATTGGCTCATTCTTAGCGAAATTGGTTCCCCACGCCGTTTTCTCTTTCTTTCTTTACTGTACATATTTGTGAATAGCTGTGTGTTTATCACGAATAGGAGGTAACCATGCGGTTGGTCGGTTTAATGGAAGATTTTACCAACTTAGTTCGGCGGTAAATCTCGGTATCAAATGTTTGGGTGCAATACAATTACCTTCTCTGAGCCCGCCTGGGTAGTTTGGTAGTGAACGTGTCTGCTTCACATTCAACAGGTCGTGAGTCTCCCTTAGGGTGAGTTACTCGGATAAGTTTTTTTTCGGGGTTTTCCCTTATCCTGAGAAGACGAATGTCGAGTAGCTCCATGAACCCCGAGACCATTTGAGCATCCTTTCACCAATTTCATTCATCGTCCGATATGACCAACCAGGTTAAAGGACATCAAACTACAGAAAAAAAGAAGAAGAAAAAGAAAAGCTTCTCTATACACCATGTATATAGTTTTGGGTCCCCCTGAATTAAAAAAAACATTTTTAGAAAAAGGTGTGTGCATGTGGACAGCACCTCAAAAACGAAAAGACCATTAAATACCAAACTTGGCATGTAATTTTGGTATCTTACAACAATGTGATACAATGATTTTCAAGAAAATCCCCCCCACCCTTAACTATCCTTTACATGAAACAATTTTCGAAAATGTTGATTTCCTCAAATATGACTCTAATGACTTTGATTAAAATATCGAATATTAAAGATATTTAAATATCAAACAAAATGTATATTTTGAGTTTTCTGGGTATAGCTTCTGAAGACATCTATATTCTAGATGAATTTTGCTGAATTTTGCATAATTGGTAAAACATAAGAGACAGACAAAACTTACTGTATACAAAACTTGTAGATCTCATTAAAATACACAATTTAAGTTATAAACAATTTTTTTGTGGAGTTGACTGTTTTTGAGATAGTCCTTGTTAACGGTTTCAACTTTAAAATACACACTTTTTCTCATACAGGACTTTGTCACCTCCTGGCCACACAAACACAGGCACTTTAATCATATGGCAACCAGGTTTTAAAAGATTTGACTATAGCTTTAGCATAGTGCATTCCCTTATTTCCCTTCTAATTACAAGGAAGCAAGTAAAGATATTATTTCTGCTAATTTTTTCATGGTTAGCATGAAAGAAATTGAAGATTAAGGTTTTTAACAATAATTTGTTGCAAAGATGTAGAGAAAGTCATTTGAATGGAACATATCAGATTTTTAGAAATTGTGTGTATGTGTGTGTGTGCATGTGCGTGTGGGGGAGGGGGGACAGCATAGCTCCAAAACGAAAAAGCCCGTAAATACCAAACTTGGTATTTAAGTTTACTGTCTCCTAAAGATTTTGCACGAAGATTTTCAAGAAAATCGCTCCACTCCCAACTATACTTTACATGGAAAACTTTTTGAAAATTTGGATTTTTATAAAAAATGGTTCTGATGGATCTAAAATATTATATATTAAAGATATTTACATAACAAATAAAATGTATATCTTGAATTTTCTGGAAATAGCCCCTGAAGACCCCTTTATTCTGGATGAATTTAGCTGAATTCTGTATAACTGGTAAACTGTAGAATATAGATAAACAAAAACTCTTCTTCTTCTTCTGCCTTTCAGTGTCAGGGCCTTCTATCCATTTTCTGTACTGTTCTCTGTCCTATGCTTTCCTCTTCAGCTCAAGTCATTTCCATCCCTCTTTTTCTAGCTATTTCTCCGATATATTGTTTCATTCCTTTCTCAGTCTCCTACTTCCTTCTGATCTTGCTTCAAATACTTGTTTTGTTTTACACTGACCATCCATTCTAATTAGTTGTCCATGTCATTTTAAATTTCTTTTCTCTATTTCTTCCACTAATGGGTCAATTTTTAAATTTTCCCTGATAATTGTATTTCTAACTCTAACTTTCCTTGTTTTCCCCTCCACTTTCCTCAACTATTTAATTTCTGAGCATGTTACTGTGCTTTTATGTTTGTCTAGCATTACCCACATTTCTGATCCATACAATAAAGTGGGTAGATACTGTTTTATAAATTTTAATTTTTATATTTCTTTCTTTATGTTTATTGTATTGTAGATTCGATAATAGACATTATTTGCCTTATTTACTCTATTATTTATTTCATCATCTATTGTGTTATTAGCGGAAATTATTGTACCTAGGTATTTTAAGGAATCTACTTGTTCTAACTTTTCATGTTTCCATTCTATATTTATATTTTTGCATTCTCCAATCTTCATTACTTTACTTTTATTTATATTTAAATATTTTCTCTCTTCTAATGTATTTACCCATTCTATTAACCCTAGTTGAAAATCTTGAAAATTACTACTAACCAGTGATTCTAAATATACTGGTCTCAAATTCCAATTGCCCACTTTTAAAGTTTTTAGTTCTACTTTTACAATGCTTAATTATTTGGTCCATAAATACTATAAATAGCAATGGACTAGGACTGTCCCTTTGTTTTATTCCTTTATCCATTCTAAAATTTCCACTTGTTTTCATGTTTAATCATACTCATTCATCATATACATTAGTGTATACATTATGAGCAACTCTTAAGAGTTTCTTTGAAGTTGCAATATTTGTTAAAGCTGTCCAAATATCTTTTTTGGAGCTGTGTTGAATGTGGCAGCCAGGAATGCTAAATATACTTCACCTCCAACTTGTTTGTTTTTGCTATCACTGTTCTAATACAGCTTGTGTGATCTTGTCTGATGACCTGATCGAAATGTCACTTGTTCGTCCTCCAAGTGTGCTCTATTTCTTTTCTTAACTTCATTTCTAGAATTCTGGTATAAATTTTAAGTACCTCTGAAGATAAACATATAGCTCTAAAGTTATTGTGTTTCCTTTTTTCTGGATTGGAATTGTATTATTATTTTCCCACTCCATTGATATGATTTGTTGCTTCCAAGCTATTTGATTATCTTAAGCCATTTAATGACCTGTTTTCCTCCATACTTTATCATCTCTGGTGCTATTTCGTCTGCTCCTGAAGCCTTTCCCATTCTTATCCTTCTTACTGTTATCTCAACATCCAATTCATCAATAGTTTCCTCCTCAGTTTCCAATACTTCCTCATCTTCATGTTATAGTACCAAATTATCTTCATTCTTTACTTCTATACCATTCTCTTTAAACATTTTTTATTGTAATAATATTCCCAAACTTTTGATTAAATGTTTTTTTCACACAAACCGTGTGACAGGAGGTGGACAGGTAGAGTCAGATTGAAAAATTCAATGCCATAGCCAGGATTTGAACCACGGATCTCCCAATCTCTAGCTAGTTGCTCTGCAGTTGAGCTACCATGGTAACATGCTGGCATAGCATTGAATTTCTCAATTGAGAAATTTTTATAACTTCCTCCGTATTTGTAGCTAGTTTATTAGTATTCTCATTCATATTTTTTATTCCTTTCCCTTGTTTATTCTGCAACCTTTTTAGTTAGCCAAAATTCCTTATTGTTGTCTTTCAAGTTTTATTCCACTTCATTTCCAAATTCTTCCTAATATGCTGTTTAGATTTTCTTACTTCTTCTTCAGCCTTATTTCTTGCTTCAACATACTTATTCCAATCTTCTCTTTGTTTTGTACTTATGTACTTTTTCCATACCTCTTTCTTCTCTTTGTTTTATTCCACTATTTTGTTCTCTTGAGTGGTGTTCCCACTGCTTTTTGTCCACAAACTTCAGCTGTTTCAATTATCATCTTTTTAAATTCCTTCTATACTGTTTTATGTTTTGAATATGTATTATCTGTTCCACTTGTTATAATTTATCCTTTATTGAAGCCTTATATTGTTCTTTCTTGTCTTCATTTTTTATTTCTGATTACTTTCTCTGTTTTCAAGGCATTTGAATTTAGTTATTATTAGTCATTTATGCTATGTACCTAATTCAGCACTCCAAAATACTCTTACATCTTCCATTGCATATGTTGTATTTTTGGTAAAATGAAAGTAATCTATTATACTTTCCACTGTAAATGTAATTTGATGTATTAGTTTATGAGGAAAGACAATATTTCTTACTAATAATTGCTTACCTATAAAGATATCATTCTATCTCATTTGGGTTCTTTAACACTCTCCCCATTCATCCGAAGCCTCTTTTCCAATTCTATCCATTCCAATCACTCATGGTTATTATATGCTTATTTTTCTCTCTTGCAGTCGACAAACACTCAATACACAAAATATGCAGCCTCATTATAACACACAATTTATGTCATATTCGTTCTTCTTACAATCCTGACCATTTCTGAGATATTCCTTCTTATTAGTTTCAGATTTAAAATACTTATACTTTTCTCATACAGGAATGCCAAACAAACAAAAGAATTTCAGTCAAGTAGCAACCAGCTTTTAAAAGATTTGAGTGTGATACTCCGTTATTTCCCTTTTACTTACAAAGAAACAAGTACCTACTAAACCTTTTCTGCTAATTTTATCTCAATTAGGATGAATAAGCTTTTAATCAATAATTTGTTATTTTATTTCCTACCTTTTGCATGTTTCTTGTATATTGCAAAAAGATGCCTTTCTACTTCCAAGTGCATACACCCCACTCTGCTTAGTTAACATACTGCCTTATACAGTAAGTATGCTACAGAACTTGGCAATTAGGTGCACAGTCCTTTTCTTGGTCCCATGCTGTACACTTGGCTGGCAGTCACATAATCTCAAATCACAAATACAAAACATACCTTATCACAGGAGATGTTGGAAATATGATCCATCTGCATCAATACATCCACATTAGCTCAACTTCCAAAATAGCATTAATTTCTGTCTTGATATTTTGTTTTAATTCTTCTACTGTACAGGGATTTAGTTTTGTATATTTTATTTTTCAAGGTGCCTCATAAATAAAAATCGCATGCCATAAGATCAGGGGACCTTGCACCGTCGGACTTTAAACTCTTTGGACCCATGAAGAAATTCCTGGCTGGCCAATGCTTTGAACAGATGCAGAAGTGAAATCAGGAATCCGCAGAGCTATACTCCAGGGAAACAGACTGCTATGAACAGGGCATATTGAAACTGGTATCACAATGGGACAAATGTGTTGAGAAAGTTGGTGACTATGTTGAAAAGTAGGTAAAAGGGGCAAGTTCATTTGTGAATTTTTTTTTTTTTTTAACTATTAAACTTTTTTGTAAAAAAAATTATTGTGCATTACTTTTTGATCTGCCCTCATAAAAGGATGATCTTTATAAGAAAATATTTTGTTTAAAGAATAGGTGAAGAAAGTCATGTGAATGGCACACATCAGATTTTTTATAAAACAAAATACAAATGATTCACAATCTCATTACCATAATCTTTCCAGTCTCCTCCATACCACTTAAAGCACTATTATCATCTTCAGTGAAATTTGTGATAAAAGTGTGTGAAAATAAAGTGAAGTGAATCAGTAAAAATATACTTGTACATTATTCTGATAGAGATAAAAAGGTAATTAATATAATGCCTTTATTAATGTAATAAGTAAAACTTTTCTCAAGCTAAAAATGATCTTAAGCTTTCATACCATTATAGTTTTTCACTCATAAGAAATAAACTTTCAGATATGTATATTTTACCTTTGGTAAATCTTGCTTGGTTCTTTGACTGAAATCATGGGATTAATTTTCTTGAGCTTCAACATGGAGAAGTTGGCAAATTTTGTTGTTAAAATTCAGTTTTGCACTGATGTTAAGCAGATAAATGGAAAGTACAAAATTATCAGAATATAGCACTCAAGAGTTATGCTACACAGTGATCTGAAAGGACAAGCCATTTAATTGTAATATACCCACAATATACTTGGCTGTTTCAATTATTTGTTCTGTAGTTCTTGAGAGAGGAGAGTGAGGGAAGAAGGGGGGAGGGAAAACAAATTAAATTTTAAGTTTTATTACAGAACAATTTATTGCATAGCTACTGTCATTAAATTATCCAAAGCTATAAATTTGCTCATAATTTTATTAACAATACAGATTTTTATATTTATATATAAATTTATTTTTATGTATATCTATACCATATAATATGTTCAATGCTTTAGGTATAACAGCATTTATATAAATTCTACATAAATTACTTACACTACATAATTACATTATGTACAAAAAAATGTCATACAGTATTATTATCACAGATATTAAGTAATCTCTTAAAAGCAATTTCAAAATGTATCTTCCCATGCATCCCTCTGCAGCATTTTATTGCTGGCATATTTTTGATACATCATAAGACTTGTTGGACTTGGGTCTGCTGCACCCATTGTTCCACGCTTCACATATTGTTTGTAAATTTCTTGAGACTGTCGGTTAACTTTTGGTGGGACAACTTGGAAAGATGTATCTAAGGAAAATGCACTTTGTTGTATAAGTTTTACTGCCTTTGAAATATTGTGCGAATAATCTGACCTTGTGGCATTTCTTCCAATAAGAACATACCTGTAAAATAAAACATATATGTTATGTTCCTACTTTTAAGAATATACAAATGAAATCAGATTTTGTGGTTAAATATACATATATGTAAGAGAAAATGTAAATTGTGCCTTTCAAAGATATACAATTTTTAGAAGTAGAGACATCTTTTATTTTCTGCATATATTCTTTAGATATACAGTGAAACTGTTCTTAGTTAAAAGAAAATATCAACATTTAGTGTCAAGGCTGAGGTCCATTTTTAATACAAAAAAGGCACAGAAAAAGCTAGAGAGAATGTTAGAAAGTTTCCTTTCCCTTCCCACTGCATTTTAAATGGAAAATCTCCAAGTTTTGTTACTGTATTGTACTGAAGTTCTCTTCTGCTTTATTTCTTTTGTTTTATGCCTGGCTATGGAAAGGAAACTGAATATCAATGACAATCACATAGCAACAGCTTTTAAAAGATATGACTATCGCTTTAGCCTAGTATATTCCCTTATTTCCTTTCTACTTATAAGGAACTACGTAAAGATTATTTCTGGTAACGCTTAACTTGATTAGTATGATGTAAATAAAAGAATAACCTTATTCAAGAATAGTTTGTTTGTAGAACAAATTTCTATCTTTACTTTTTATTTGTAATTTTGTAAAAACCCAAACTAATTCTAGCTAAACATTAACATAATCAAATTTGCCTTCAAGTTTATTTTGGATAGTTTTTTGCAGCCCACGCATGTATTACTCTTTTAGTTCTGATCATTCCCTCTTTTCAATATGTCTTCCAGTGGATGGTAAAAATGTTTTGTTCACAGTTTTTGATGATTGTTTGCTCCACAGTTGTATTAACCAAATGCAACTTTGAACAGTAAGACATTGGATATAGATCAAGTCACATCTTAAAGATTTCACCTCATTCTGCTGCATGCCATATAAATTTGAATTTTGTCCAACTTGTTTACACAATCCCTTTTACAATGTTTCCCTTTTTAGTTAAATTAACCTATGTACAAATTGTTTGGACAGCTATGTTCTATTATGTACTGCTCAGTTTGCCTGACCCTCTGGCCTTATAGCTCAACTGAGCAGACTTTTGCTAACCTTAGCCACCATTTTGATTAAAATATCATATATTAAAGACATTTACCTGATAAATAAAATGTATATCTTGAATTTTCTGGGAATAGCCTCTGAAAACGACTTTATTCTGGATGAATTTTATGGAATTTTGCATAACTGCTAAACAATAAGAGAGGAACAAAAATTTACCACACAAAAAATATAGAGCATGCTAAAACACACAATCTATGTTATGTACATTTTTTTGTGGTGTTGAACGTTTTTGAGATATTCCTAGTTATTGGTTTCAGCTTTAAAAAACGTATAGTTTTCTCATACAGAAATTTGTCAACTCCTGTCCATATAAACAAAGGAACTTCAGTCACACAGCAACCAGCTTTTGACTATAACTTTAACCCATGGTATTCACTTATTTCACTTCTACTTACAAGGAAGCAAGTAATAAGACTATTTCTGCTAATTTTTTTCCCAATTAGCATGAAGTAAATAGAAGCATAAGCTTTCTAACAATAATTTGTTGCAGAGATGTAGAGAAAGCCATGTGAATGGAACACATCAGATTTTTTCCCATGGTTTGTCTCCATTTCACTAGTTCTTCATATTCTGTCATTTAATGCTCTACAATTTTGTTGCCTCTATATAGTTTACATTTCCGATGTTTTGCCTCTTAGCCCCCTCAAGTAGTACATTTACCCTGTTCTCAATCATGCTAATACTTCATTTTCTAGTCTACTCAAGCAATCAACGTACTCTTCTCTTTTTATTAACCTACATAATCTTAGCGATTTACATGCTGCATATGCTGTTTGACAAAGCTGTATGATTCGGCTTTTGTTTTGAAAAGAGGAGTCATAAAGGTTTGTCTCATAGCTACAAGTTCAGCAATGATCAACAGTCAGTAAATATTAGGCACAGAGAAAAACATTTAAATTCAAATAATAAGTGCTTGACCAGTAAAAAGGCTTTTATTTATGTTATTCATATGAAAGATAATTAAGAAAGCAATATACTGTCTTTTCTGAAAATAGCCATTTATTTTAAACCTTTTTTTAGTCTAACTATTCCTGTCTATTGTGTTACAAAAAATTATAAGAGATAAATAACTGCTATCATGATCACCTTTTGTACATCAGAATATCACTTTTCTTTGGTGGCTCTATTTCTACACCATACACTTGTCTCATTGATGGAAACAAGCTTTCAAATGTGAAATTTCCTGATGAACTGTCCCTAGAAGGAGTGAGTTGGGAGTCTGTGTTGTGAGCATTATCTTCTTCATCTGAATCCTCACTTGAATCAGGGCTGGAACTAGAGGATTACACAACATTAAACAAAAATATGTACAAACATACTTGCCCAGACACACAGTTATTGGAGACCTGTACAAGTTTTCAAATCCAGTTAGCTATCTAACTTAGTATATATTTATTCCCTATTAAAATGCTATAGTGGCTGCAGGAAGTGCTAATATGATGAAAAGACTACAAAAATAAAGATGAATAACATATCTGCTACAAATGAAAGTGAATGGGCAGAGAGAGAAGGTAAATTATCTGATCTACAAAGGGAGTTTAGAAAAGTAAAGTCGACAATGGACGTTTTTATAATAACAATAATAAAAGCTAAATATCTAAGCAAGAAAAAATATTACAAGTAATGTAAGTTATGAAGCTACTTGCAGTGAAGGCATATCTAATTACTAAAAGGGTTAAATTTACACACACTTCACTTATTTATTGGGTAGGACAATGTTTCGCAGAGCCTTTTCCCACATTCTCAGCTGTTGAACTACCTAATTTTTGTTTTGGATTGTTCAAAACTAGCGTTATATGATATTGTGATGTTTTTTATATTGCTCACCTCCTGGGTACCCATTTTTTTAACGTGTATCAAGTGTTGGAAACTATGCTTCAAAATACTTGTTTGACTGAATATTACAAGTAATATAAATTATGAAGCTACTTACAGTGAAGGCACATCTAATTAATAAAAAAGTTAAATTTACACACACTTCACTTATTTATAGGACAAAGTTTCATGGAGCCTTTGACTGCATCCTCAGCTGTGGTTCAACAGCTGAAAATGCAGGCAAAGGCTCTGCGAAACATTGTCCTATCCAATAAATAAGTGAGGTGTGTATAAATTTAACCCTTTTATTAATAAGAAAAATATATTTATTTTTTGCCAATCTAGAAAATGCCTTCGATACCATACAAAGGGATACACTCTAGTATAAGTTAGGAATAAAGGGATTGATCGAGAAATTCAAAAGACTGTTAGAGAGGTTGTACAGTTGATTTAAGACAGGGTTGTAAATTAAGTCCCATTTTATTTAATTTGTTTATTGATTACACTCCAAGAAATAGCAAAAGAAAATGCACATTATCCAACAATCAAAAATAAAGATATTCTGGGTTTGCTCTTTGCGGATGATCTAGTAGCAGCAGCAGCAATCACAAGTAGAGGTATAAAGAAAACAATAGAAGCATCACTGCAGTAAACAGGGTTTAAAAATGAAGGGAATAAGCTCAGCAGAGAAGAAAAATGGTGGTTAGAGGAAACTGAATTCGAAATTGGAAACAAGTTTTATTACTTAGAAGTAAGACTAAATAACAGTGCAAAATGGACAGAGCAAAGGAAAAAGATGCTAAAGGGGAAATTAGCTCTAAATAGAATAAGAACATTCTTAAAGAAGATATCAAATATGAGAGTAAACTGGCTAGAGAGAGTATATACAGCAACAATGGAATCAAGAATGATGCATGGGATAGATTTGGGGGACTGAAAAAGGGTGGGAACGTATAGATTAAATTCATAGGTCCTTTTACAAAATGATATTGGGATTACCAAGAAAACTCCAAAAGGAGTAGTATTAGTTGAATTGAGCAGAGTTGGGAGGAAGGGAGCAATAGTTAAACCGATAGCGCAATACTGGAAACAGGATCCAAGCAGTAGAGGGAGGAATATTCTCAAAGTCTGTTATAGGACACAAGTAGCAGCAAAATGGGAAAGAAACTGGCTATGTCAATTAAAGGAAATTGTAAAAGAAGTTGGATTGGGGGAGCTAGACAATCAATAGACAATAGGGGCACAAAAATAATGGAATAAAGTGAAAGCAAGGATGGATGATATAGGGAAACAAACTAGGTAGCTTAAGGGATAAGAGCACTTTGATATTATATAGGAATGTTAAGAAACAATGGGGAAGAGAAAAATACATTGATGTTTGTAGAAAAATGGATAGAGCATGGGCAAGAACAGGAACAATGTTTTAAAAGGTTTAAAAGTAGACAAAGATCTATACCCACTATGTGACAATGTAAATAATTTACACTGTATAATTGAATGCAAAGAAACAAAAATATGGAATAAAAATTGGGAAAAGTTACTGATAGAAATAGTGTACTTCCATTTTTTGGAAACAAGAAAGAATTTCTGAAACAGCTAGGTAATTATACTGGGAAAGTAAGAGAGAAATGGGAGAAGCAAATCGCCAAACAAAAAGAGGATCTTAATAATAAAACTGATGAGGTTGTAGATATAAAAGAATAAATAGATTAAGTTAATAAGGTTTAAAACTGTATAATTAGAGCAAAGGGTACATATACACAAATGACCAGGGTGTTAACTGCATATGATACCAATTCAGTAATACAGGACAGAAATTAATGGATGTATGAAGTTTGCAACTGAAAAATAAATTATCTAATTATCTAGAGTAACCAGCTACATTTTCAAGAACCATTATCACTTTTATATACCCCTGACCAGATTCACCTGGAAGATGCCAAACGCCACCAATGGTCACTGCAATAAGGCAATTGTGGAAAAAATTGGTCTCTTGAGAGAATGAATGATCCTGAAATTAGTGAAGTTTGTAAGCATTTTTTTTTTTTTTTTTGGGTAGTTTAACGTCCTTTAACCTGGTTGGTTATTTCGGACGATGAATGAAATTGGTGAAATGATGCTCAAATGATCTCGGGGTCCATGGAGCTTAAAGTTACTCGACATTCGTCTTCTCAGGATATGGGAAAACCCTGAAAAAACCTTATTTGGGTAACACACCCTAAGCGAGATTCGAATTCATGACATTTGAATGTGAGGCAGACACGCTACCACCACACTACCTAGGCGGGCTGTAAGCATTTGTCTCATCCTTTGGCTAAGAGTAGAACGAGTTAAAAGCCTCATGCCATCTTTTAAAGTCTTCTTTTAATTTTAAAATATTAATGAGTTAAATGTTAATATAAACTTCATTTATATCAAGTTGTAAAAGTAATAATCCACTTTTTCAAGTATTAAAGCTCCTTGAAAAATGATATGTTTGATTAACTAGATTTAGGCGGAAATTAAGGACACTGTCCATTTCATATAGTTTCCAGCTTTATCTAAAGTTTAAGTTTATTGAAGCATTAAGAAATACATATATTGTGTACTGTCCAGTAGAATTTTGCCTGAGCCACTTTTTCAGTGGGCAGTTCAGTTTAAGTTGTGCAAAAAAAAAGAACATATTACAGTAACTACTACTAAATGCTCTTGAACTATAGTTCTCTGTTAACAGTCCATTTCCATTTATTTTTTACTTTTCTAAATATTGAGCCAATGTCTCACAGGTTTTATCTATAATTTTATTAATATCGGATTTCCTATTCATTTTTAACCATATATTTTCTTTTCTCCATTTCTCAGCTTTCTTAAAATCAAAAGTTATTTGTTCGACGTCTTCCTTTACCCCACATAATGGGCATTCACCTTGTGGGTGCCCATTTCGTTGTCCTTTTAGCTTCTATATTCTTCTCTTAACCATGCTATCCCCCTCCTTTCTTCTGGTTTTCTCTTTCCCAGCTATTTTTTTATGGGTGAATAAAATACAAGTGAGCTCTTCTCTGATAGCTGACTGAACATTTTTTTTTCTTTTCTTGCTCCCTTCCAAATACCTTTATAATTTGTTTTTCTTTCCTTCAAATATTGCCTAAACCATTATTTTCTATGTTATTTCTTAAATTACTTACCCAACTTGTACTTTGTAAACTTATTTCTTGGTATTTCAAACATTGTTTAAGCAAATTACCATCTTCTAAACTTAGGATCCTATACCAACATTTTAAAGCCCTATCCATAACTAATCCTTTTCTTGCCACTCTCCCTATTTCAATTTTTATCTAAAGTGGCCTCAACTGTATTTTAAATGAAACTTCCTGGGGGATACTTTTGAACATGTGGCTCAAGGAGGTAAGCAATTTTTACAAGTCCAAAGTTTTATCAATACACATGCACAAACAGACAGAAATGAAGGATGGCTATGAGCCCTATTGCTTCTCACATAGCAGATGCACATCATTTGTAACACTTGTAACCAACCTCTGCAAATAAACCCCAGACACTTAAATAACTAATTTTGAAGTGATTAACAGCTGGTTATTTTTGAAAAATCCTGACCATACATTCTCTTGGGTTTTATAGCTTTATAAACATGCAGATGCAATTGAGCAGAATTTATTGCAGTTTAAGGAGCAAAGGTTGTATGGTCTTGACAATAGTCTTACAATTATAACAGTTTGAAATGGCTCATCTGATTAATAAGACAGATCTGACTGTTTACTGCAACTATTATTTGAGGAGGGTCTGCTGAGAACAAGAATGTTATGTTCTGAATGTAATACCATCCTGCACCTTATTAAGAGAGGGGACTATAGATATAATTTAAAATAGAGCTCTGCTCTTATGACTTTTGGAATGAATATCTAGTATAGGGTCATTATATTATATGGTAACCCATTTGTGGCATTTCTCTCCTTTGCTACTCCTGCGACATCTGCTGGGACTTGCAACTGCCAGTTCCTACTCCAAACTGCATTGCTGCCATTTCTGGGTTGCTGAGTCAGGAGTACATTTAGTTAATTATTATCAGTTAAGTGCTTCTATCGCTGCAGTAAAATGGTGTGTCACTTAACTGTGGAAGAACGTGTGTTTATTTGTAAAGTTTACTTTAAGCATAAATCTGCTCACCATGTGCGTAGGTAGTTTGCTGAAAAGTTTACAAACTCTGTATCACCTGCAAGAAAAACTATACATGCAGTCATCAATAAATTTGAAGCTTTGGGTTCAGTGTTGGACAAGAAACATTCTAGGAGAAGGTCAGCATTAACAGTAAATAAATTGGATGAAATTGATGCCACTTTGGAGCATTCACATTGAAAATCGCTGAACAAATTAGTGCAGCATGCAGATATATCTCCATCTTCTGCTAGAAATGCTACATGCTTATGGCTACACATGAGTGCAAGCATTAAAAGCAAATGACCCTGGTAAATGCATGAATTATTGCAATTGATTTTTCAAATCTGTAGAAAGAAACCCACAGCTCTTGTTTTTCTCTGATGAATCTTGGTTTCACTTAAATGGGAGTGGTGAATATTCAGAAAAACCTATGGTATTGGATGAAATGCCTCACTATGATCAGAAAATTGGAGTTTGCTGTGCGATAAGTGCTGGAAGAATAATAGGCCCCATTTTCTTTGATGAAACAATAAATGCAGAGGCTAATTCTCAAACCATTTTTTGATTACTTGACAGAAGAAGAGAAATCATACGGTTGGTTCCAGCAAGATTCTGCAAAACACACACAGCTGCCAAATCATTAAATACAGTAAGAGAGGTATTTGCTCACAGAATTATTATTGTAGATTTGTTGTCCCTCTTGTTCACCAGGCCTAATGAGTTTTTATTTATGGGGTTCTTTAAAAGACAAAGTGAATCCTTCCAAGCCTTGTGCACTAGAGGAACTTAGAGATAATATTGTGCAAGAAATCATAACAATTCATGCTGCTGAGCTCCAGTGAGATACGATGCCTGTTTGAGAGCAGAAGGTCAACATTTCCAGAATCAATTATAAGGTAAGGATTTTAGTCCATTTCTGCCCGCATAATTTTTGAGGCAACTTCCGGCTCTCTCACACATTGTTAGAGAGCACGCAAGTAGGTTACCATATAAAATGATAACCCTGTAATTAACTATATTTATTATTTTTAGAGCTGAACATGAAAAATCCGCACTGTCTGTATGCAAATGTTCGAACAGGCAAAGCTATTGCTTGGGCAAATTCTTTTCCTGATCCATTGCTTTGCTTATGAGCTGTCATATGAGGTAATGGAGTATTCGGTTGGTGTGTGCTCGCAGAGAGCCACTAGTTTAGTTACTGCCGTGAAGTGTGCATGGTCTCCAACAATACTAAATATACTACAAGAAGGAAAACTGGCGGTTCTGGCCATGTCAGTGAAATAGATGAATGTAAAATAAGATGATTCAAATTCCCTCAGGAGCGCATTGTAGAGGGCAACTGGATCTTTGGGTTTTTAAACAAATGAGGTGCGGATGATGATTTGTTATAATAATAAATAATTGTAGTGCAGCATAAAGGTTTAGGCTAGGCTTAGTTAACAAGTAAGTTTAATGTCACTGTAGTTATGGAAAAACAGTATGCATAGTTGTACAGTTAGTGTACTTTATGGATTATTCAGTATGGCTACATGAGCAGAAAGAAAATAAATAAAGAAGTATAAACCTTAAGATATGATAAGAAAACATTTTCTGTCAGAAATAACAGTAAAAATGATTTTAAATACATATTACATAAGAAAAACTAATGCAGTACTTTGAAAAAATATTCTGCTCAGGTTGGTCTTGGAAAACATTGAGTGTCATGTTAGAAGCAGAAGCCGCTTCCTGATGTTGCTCTTTATTAACACAAATCAGTAATCATCATAAAACTTTGAAAAAAATGTGGCTTTTTAACTGGTAACATATAAATATCTTCTAGAGGAACCATTATTTCGTTTAACATATCCAGAATTGAGGATCAAAGAGATGATAGCTGTAAACACATTTTTTTTGCTTTTCTTTTCTTCTTTCCTCCTGCTGGATTTAGTCCTCACATAAACATTCAAAAGATTTTAGTAGAAAATTGTTATATTTTGAAAAGGGACACCAATGTGGATCAGTGGTTTCGTTGGCAACTTGTGCTGTTGGCTGGTGGTTTGATTCCTGAATCTGGGGTGGCAACTTTGTCAGTTCTATCCAAGTCTTCAGCTCTGACTAGCTCATGGATTTATCACCAAGGCCCAACAAGGTTTGGAGTCCATGGTAAAAGCTGTAGGTCTTCTCATTTCACCACCATCCTTGTCATCATCACCCTACCATTGGACATCCCTGCTGGGTGCTTCCACCTCAATTCAGAAATGGATCTGTTTTGCTTGGTGGATGAAGTGTTCCTGAAGGTCAGAGGTCATATGGAGAGCACTGTTCATATAGCAATGAACTAATGAGTTGGCTTTTTTGCACAAAGTTTTATCATCTTATACAGAACAGTATTGTGGTCTGTCCTTTATCATTGGCTGCATATGACTATCGGATGCAGGTGAGCCATCTGACACTGTCGGCTTCTATTTCTGGTGCGGGCTGACGAACTTCAACAAAGAATTTTATTTGAGCATGAGATTAATGTTCATGGGTCTTGTTTTGAATTTTTCCATATATATTTTTCCTAGGTATCCAGTTCAAAAGTTTTTGTTTTTGTTTTGTATGTTTTAACAGGTGAAAGTTATGTTCTATTTCAAAATGTTTATATCAGTAGTGGACTGAAGTGAATTTATTGGTGCATTAAATGACTGAAGTGTCCTTTCAGTCTGGTACCTATATTTCTTTCTGTTCTATTTTTTATCATAGTCCTTGCAATTAATTCTGTAAATGTCGAGTTTTTGGTTTTTTGGAATTTTTTTTAAGCTGCAAGAAGGGCTGAGATTTGTGACATTGAATTTATTCTGGGGTGTCAAAACTATATTGTAATTCTTAAAAATCTTTTGGAAATTTTGAGTAACCAATGAGTGGAATGTAAATTTCTTATACCATTTTCTATATTTCACAAGAGTAGATGTTTCTGTAATATGGTTTATTATTTTTAATCTCTGTAGTTTATTGTGTACAATTTCTTTGGTAAATCCACTTTTTTTGTTATATCTGTGCTTTATTTGAGCTTCTCAATATTTCTATTTTTCCAGAGGTAATTTTATTAGTCTATTGAGTAAGCTGTTGCACACTGTATATTGATGCATTATTGGATTAAAACTATATACCTTAATATAATTGCTGGTCTGGGTTTCTTTCTGGTGAAATCCAAATTTTAATTTATCATCATTTTTCATAATGCTGATATTGAAGAATGCTAGTATGTTTTTGAGTTTCAATTCCCCTGTGAACTTTATTTTTGGTTCTTGTAATTAAGTAACTTAAGAGATTGCCCATCAATTTTCCATTAACTATGACAAACACATCATCTACATATATGTACTAAACTATGAAGATGTGGGAAAATGACAAGTAATGTGCATCTCAAAAACTTAATTGAAAGCATTTTAAGTAGTACTTTCAAAACTGTAATTGTAGAATAGAGGGACTTTCATTTAAAATAATGAGGTTGGAATCACTTACAGGAAAATCAGAATGTGTATAAAAGTCTTATATTTTATTTCCTATAAATAAGATTAGTAGTATTTAATTAACCACACATAGTAATTCTCAAGTACATGAAACTCATATTAATGCTCCTGTTCACCCTGTTTTATGGTGCTTTTCACTAATAATAATTTATCATGATGGTATATGTGAAATGCGTAAAAAATCTCCATGGATATGATGGGGAAAATATATTTTTACTTCACCAAAACTGTTATTAATTGAACTCCAACTTCTGGCTCGCTAGAATTTATTTGGAAAGTTTAAAGAAATTTATATATTAAGCAGCAATCACTTACCTTCCTTTCAAAGCTATATCAA
Source organism: Hymenopus coronatus (assembly GCA_030762935.1). Lineage (NCBI taxonomy): Eukaryota > Metazoa > Arthropoda > Insecta > Mantodea > Hymenopodidae > Hymenopus > Hymenopus coronatus. The sequence continues at coordinate 25,483,958 of CM060885.1, forward strand.
ACACAGAACTTAAACAGAAATTTCATCCACTGAATGTACAATTTGCAAGAATATTATGTATCCACCAAATATTAGCTGCGCTTCTCAACTGCAACATTTAGCAAATCAAAAAATCCAACAGCAATTGGACAACATTCCGCTAGAAGCATGGGATAGACTATCATAATAAGAGAAATCTAAGTACTAGCTGCTCAGTAAAGAAAATTGGACCATGGCTGTCATTTAGCTACATGACAGCTAAAGTTGGGTTTATTGGTCCTTTAAAGAGAAATAATTCTGTTAGAAATTTACAAGCAGATTTCTAAACAACAATGCACTATGATTTAAATGAAAGGTCTTTGACATGCATGTTAAATTTGTCTCAGACAAGAGAAATCCTGTAATAATAAGGGAAGGAAAAAAAAGATGACAAATGTGCTACACAGGTATTTGGAGGAGTTGATGTAAGGTTGACTTGTTATGGTAAAAATAATCACATCTGTACATGATGTTTTCTTACTCATCACAGCCATAAACATTCTGTTTTTGAGTTTACCTGAGAGTATTACACACAAACACAACTGTAAAAAGGATTATACTCATTTCATAGTGAATTCATGTCCTGCACATGTCAATTTTGGGCTATCTTTTAAGGCATCCAAATGCCACAAAACTTATGTATAACATTTAATATGAAGTATGCAAACAGTTGAATCAACTTCCTTCTCTACATGTATTTCAGAATTAGTCTTGTCTGAGAGAGAATATAAATCTATTTTAAAGGAATAAATCTAGGAAAAAAAGAAAGAAAATCAACATTAAGACACCAGGGTGCCATGCAAAATGCACAGTAAGCTGAACTTTCTAGGTTTAACCCACAGAAAGTATGCAGGGAGGTTATTTAGATTGGAGGCTGTAGGAGTGCAGCTGCATTGCAGGAAAGTGGTGGCGCACAGAGAGAAGAGAGAGGAGGAGGGAGAGAGAGAGAGAGAGAATATCTCTGTGCATCAAGTAATGAATTTTTACTGAAAGCATAAAATAATATTGCAAACTGTAAATTTTTTCATGGAATTGACCATTTCTGAAATATTCCTTGTTATTTGTTTCAGATTTAAAATACTTAAAACTTTTCTCATACAGCAAGTTGTAGATTCCTGGCGCTACATAGAAACGGATTTCAACCACATGGCAACCAGCTTTTAAAAGATTTGACATTTGGTTTAGCTTAATGTAGAAAATTTCTGCTAATGTTTATCTCAATTATCATAAAATAGATAGAAGAATATGCTTTTTAATAATAATTTGTACAGTTCCATTCACATGACTTTCTCTACAGCGATGTCATGTGAATGGAACACATCAGATTTTTGTGACGTATTTGCCATTCTCTGAGATGCGAGTATATGGGCATTACACACTGGTGCTTTGGGTACTGCCAACTCCTAAAATGACAATGTTACATTAAAATTTACATAAAAGAGTTTCAAAGCTGTGACATCACAATCCAAACTAGTTCAAGTATTGGCTATATATTTGTTCCGTGTCATTTTGAAATAGCCTATATAACATAGGCTAGTGGTCATCATTACCATCAGCTTTCAATGTCTGTTAAAGCTTTCAGTAAATCTATTATGGTCAGTTGAAGGTCAGTTTAGAAATTCAATGCTATGCCAGCATGTTGCCATGGTAGCTCAGTGGTAGAGCAATCGGCTAGAGACCGGGAGATCCATGGTTCAAATACCGGCTAGGGCATTGAATTTTTCAGTCTGACTCCACCAATCCAACTTACACAATTAAGTCAATACAAAATGACCATAACATCTGGCTATACTATGAATCCTGGGACTTAAAGTGCTTACAACATTGTAAGTCGCCATTGGGGCTGTTATCTCAAAATAATTTGAGATCACCTTGTGGTTTACCAGGAAACATGCGAGTCAGTTGAGAAATTCAATGCTATGCCAGCATGTTGCCTTGGTAACTCAGTGGTAAAGCAATTGGCTAGAGACAGGGAGATCCGTGGTTCAAATCCTGGCTATGGCATTGAATTTTCAGTCTGACTCTAGCCATCCAATTCCTGTTCTACACATGGCGTGTGTGAAAAAACAATTAAATCAATACACTTCATGTATTATTCAAAATACTCTATTTTCTTGTAATCATGTACTGCAGAATTTAATACATTATTTGTCTGCAAATAATGGAAGATTTAATTTACCTTTTTGAAGGATGAAAATATATAATTTATTTATTTATTTTACTGCTTATAATGACTTGAATAGAAAGGCTAAACACTTTAAACTACTTCACATCAATTTTATTTTAAGTAAGCACTTTTATTAACACCTGAATTAACAAAACATTCTTTAATTCTACTCCATATATTTGAAACATAACTTTATGTATTCTACCATTCATACTAAAACTGATTTTGTTTAAAGGTTAAAAAGTTTTGGTTCAAGTTTAAATTGTCCCTGGCTTAAAACAAATGTGGACAACATCACGTCATCATAAATAGCTCAAGAGCAATTCAACATCTTCACTGTCCACAGCTTGATAAATATACAATACTGTGGTGCTCTAACACAAGAGTTTGTAATTTTAGACATTACATTCTGTCTTTTTACTGAGAGAGTCTTCTCTATCTGAAACTGTGTAAATTCTTTAGCAGTAAAACACATTTTTTTAATAGGGCAAAAACATAGATTTATCTCTCTTATATTTTTAAAATCTGTGTTTTTTTAAGCAAACTATGATTACAAACACAGATTAGTATTTTAACATGCAATACATGAACAATCATTTCAAAACATATCAATAGCCAATTGTTTTGTTTTCACAGAAAGCCTTGAAAGAAAGGATGTTGCAAAACATGCTGCTAGTTAATTAGTCAAGCTTGAGCAGAAATGAGAAGTTTAAGGCAAGGAATCTTTGAAATTTGTACATTCCAAAACTTAATCCAAATGCTAGACAGTTTTACCATGTGCTACAAAGCATAAAATTAACTATTTATCAATTTTGAACTTTAAGTTTTCAATTAATTAAATATTATTAATTTAATGTTCTATAAAATGTATTATTGAAACCTAAGTTTCTGAAATAAAGTGAAATAAATACACAATGCGATTAAAAACCGAAATATGCTTTTGTATCTAAATCAATTCACTAAATATTTTTCTGTCTATGGAAATGTTTCGTATTTGGTTTACACATCTACTGGTAATAAACTGAATAGATGAACTCCAATAACACAACAGTGCTTATTAAATGTTTTGGATGTTAAACACTTCAATATGAAAATATTTAAAACAGTTTCATTTCTTATTATAAAATAAAATATACAGATGATTATGTACAAGCAAGAATAGTGTTTTTATGTTTTGAAATCCAACTGTTTTGAACATTTTTTCAGCAAATTAATGTGCAAGAAAATAAACAAACAATTATTAAATTCATCCTTCAATATACATGTGTGTATGTGTGTGTATTTGTTTGTTTTTAGGATTTGAAGCAGTAGCTTGAAAGTGTCAATTTGTTGATACTGTGCATCATGATTACCTCTGTTTCAATCTAAATAGGTTACATTCTCTATTCAGCTCTCATTTTCTCTACATTCTTCTTAATATATAAGTATAGCAAATATGTAAATAAAACTGTAAAATATGAGGGCATTGCAGCAATCATCTACAGCACTACAGATTAGTAACTTGGAAACTGCTGGTTTAGTTACAGAGCAAAAACTGAAATATTTTTTGTTTGCTAACTCAAATTACTTACAGAAACAAAAATGAGATTTATTATAACCTCTTCATTTTTTTTTACTGATCCCTTGCCTTAATGAAGAGAATAAAAATAGAATTAAGGAAGCATATTAGGTTAACATTATTACGCTCTTGGCAGCATTTCAAATTAATAATATCTTTTTTGTGCACATAGCTTTGTTATTCTGGGTAAACACAAACAAAAGCATTGTCTTTATCATGCAAAATTATTATGTTAACAAAAATAAATTTGAAATAATATGCAAAAGTTATAATCTGGAGATCATTTTGATATAAAACAATTATTAGTATTACTTTAATACAACATTAATCACCTAGAGTTAGATGTTGTAGAACTAGTTGAACTCTGTCCAGTAAGTGAAGGATTCTTCATTGCTCCATTCTTTGTGGATGTCTCTTCTCTTCTTCTTCCAGGACGTATGCGTACCGTGAATGGACTGAAGTTGGTGGTGAAATGTGGCATGAAGTCCCTAAAGCATGAATTTCATAATGTATTTGGTAGTTTTTATACTATGGAACAGCTTTATTAATACTAGTGAGGAATAAATAGTCTGATTAGCTTACCGTACAGAATTACTAATTTTGAAAGCAAACATATCACTCAGAACACTGAATTCATCAGGACGATGGTAATCTGTATAACCATCAACCATTTCTTCTTCTCTATTTACTTGCACTATTTCACTACAGCTTTTAGCTACTTCCTCATATGCACGGGGAAGACTTTTCAGTACTTCTGTGTCCCACCACTGACTTTGTGGAATTCTGAAAAATGAGAGCTTACTGTTACATACTATCATTAATGTAAAACATGTTCATATCATTCAACAAAAAGTGCTATAACTGCCTCTATGGTCAGGTGGTTAGTCATGCTAACCTTCAAATCCAAAGGTCTTGGGTTCTATTTCTGCCTGGAGGGTGGAAATTAGTCTTTAGTCAGGAATATTTCTTATCTTCCCTAGAGTCAGGAAGTAAAGAGTGTGAATTTAATGCAATTACCCAAAAGAAACACTACTCAACTGTAAAACGAGTGAAGATCACTGCTGTTGGTTTTTTTTTTTTTTAATTTATAGGCGCTCTTTAACTGCTGTGGTTCTCAGCATCCCATTCTATACTGGGCATGAAAGACCACTTAATTTTACTCAGAGGCCTCTCTATCAGGCTGGAGGTTCATTTATGTTCCATAAATCTACAACACGGGACCAACGGCTTTACTTCCCTTCCAAAGGAAGCCATGCTAAGGAGTTTTACGCCCGAAAAAATCCATTGTCCTCTGCCAGGTTTGAACCCGTGACCTTGGGTATATGAAGTTAGCATGGTAACCATTACACCATGGAGGGCGACATTGCTGTTGATGATGAGCAATTATTCCAAAGATGAAAAACTGTTGATATGACCTGAGATGTTATAATATATACCTAAATGGTGCAATAACAAAAAAATGTACATAAATAAAGGAGAGTTATACTTACTTATGCTGAAATGAGTAGACAGCCTTTTTATATATTTTTTCCCCACTAGTCTATTTTTAAGATTATTTCTGAAAAAGTCTTTCCTATCATCAGTTTTGTAATGAACTGGCATTTCTCAGGATGGTTTGGACCTACTAGGCATTGTGCTGCCCTCTGTTCTTCTGGCTAAATGGATGATGAAGAACAGAGGACAGGACAATAAGCAGGACCAAATCATTCATAGGAACACCAGTCAACCACAAAACTATGATGGAGAAGATGTTCCCAGAAACTAGTCTTATAAACTTAAGAGGAAAAAAAAAAAGCATCTAAAAATATGTTGCCTCAATGCAATATAATTTTAAAAAAAGTTATATTTTAATACGTAACATCTTAAAATTCCTCTAACTGTTATGTCCCCATTATCTTGTGAAGGTTTCATAAAGGTCTTAACTCATTATATTTCTTAATACTTCTAAGAGTAATAAGGAGTGTGCATTATGGAATAGCCTAAATGTGATGTGACCAACTGGTATTAACAACAATTGGTAGAAAGCACTTCATTTCAGACTTCAATCTTGTATATTGACTTAAAGGGCATCATTTGTGTTTGCTTATCACTATTCTAGCATTATTTTTCCTCATCCTCATACATCTTTAGCCAAGCTATAGTCACTGCCACTTTTTGGGGTGAACTCAGTCTTCCATTGAATATAAGTTTGCAGTGTAAACACTTGGCTAACAAATTAAGCACATACTTAACAAAAAAAAGCACAAATATTTTGGGGAAAAACATCTTTATTTCTCTACATAGTCTCCTTTCAGCTCTATACACTTTTCCCAGCGATGTTCAATAGCTTTAATACCCTGTTTATAGTGAGAACTATTGAGACCTGCAAAATAGCCATCAACTGCAGATTCCATCTCTTCATTGTTGGTAAATCTTGTACACCAAGCCCTTTCTTCAAGTTTGGAAACAGAAAATGATCAGATGGGGCTAAATCTGGTGATTAGGGTGCATGATGAAGCAAATCAAACTTTAACTCATTGATTTTGGCCATGGCAATAATGGACATGAGAACTGGTGTCTTGATGAGAAAAAAACTTTCTTTTTTGTTAAATGCGGCCGTTTTTGCTCGATTTCATCACTCAAATGCTGTAACAAGTTTGCATAATATTCGCCATTGATTACTTTTCCTTTTTGAGCTAATCAATGAAAACTATCATGCGTGTGTCCCAGAAAACTGACGCCATGACCTTGCCTGCAGATGGAACTATCTTCGCCTTCTTTGGAGCTGATTCTCCCCTTCCATTCCCTGTTTTGATTGTTCCTTCATCTCAAGTGAGAAGTGATTATGAATCAACACAAAAACTCAGCTTTATTGCAGCGAAACATTGCCAAACACTCGACTGAAACATCCACACAACACTGTTTTTGTTCTATTATAAGCAAACACAGCATTCACCTTGCACACAACCTTCTCATATCCAAATTTTCAGTCAGTATGCGATGTACAGAAATACCTACAATGTCTGCTAGCTCGTGCACTTACAGTCGACGGTCATCGAACACATTTTGTGAATTTTCTTTACAATTTCTGGACTGATAACCTCTTTTGGTTGACTATTGTGATATTTGTCTTCACAGCTTGTATGCCTGTGCTTAAACTCTGCCACCCAACATTTCACTGTTGTAAACAAAGGAGCAGACCCCTCTCCCATGTAGAATCTAGCTCAGCTTTAATATTAATTGGGGTAAGACCTTTCAAATGAAAGTATTGTATCACATAACGATAACCAGTTTTATCCAGGTTTACAAATTCGCTAAGAGCACTCACTAATGATGGCTGCCAAACAAATTCTAAACAATGTAAAATCGTCAAACTCCAAACTTAAGCTTTCTAAGGTTGATACTTTTTACCATTGTTGTTGTTTGAAACAATAACTGCTATCTATACATCAGTTCGGGTACTTCTGGGACAGCCTAAATACTATATACCTAAATTCATCAGTTTCCTTCAGATGTTCTAATTTCATGACATATTAAAACTATAAAGTTTGCAAAATACTGTGTCTGCTCTGTGCTGTTCCTGCTGAGATTAAACCAAACATGTTTTCTTTTTATTATTGATTATTCTTTGATGTATTGCTCTTCATCAGAAAAAATGAATGCAAGAGAAAGTAAAGCAGAATATGCAATTTTGGATGGAAAATATTGTTTGGTAGTGTATGATAAAAATGGAAAAGTGAAAGCTAAATGCGAACTTCGTTTCTGGGAAAGATTAGACACATAAGTGGGTCTCTTACACTGCAACAAACCTCAAGACTCATTTAAAGGTAAGCTTTAGAATTTGGATAAAATATTTAATGCGAATTAAGAATAAGATAGATACATTTTCAGTGTAGTGCTACATTGCAGATTAGATTACATGTCATTATCAATCATAACACATGCAAATTCCTTCATAATTGGTACATTATGCTTTAATGGAAGGTTAATATTAAATTATGCCAATATTGCTATTTCATTTTGATGAAAAATTAACATAAATGCTATTTACAGTCAATATGTTGCTCTCTAAACTTAAGTGGTACACGGCTAGCATTTAGTTTCTGAGATTATGGGTTCAAAGAACATTTAAGGGCGTAAAAATTGATTAGAATAGCTTCCTTTCAAATCTATTGCCATAAAATTTATAGCACATAAAAGAGCCTTAAGAGCAAGCTTTAGCAGTCTTTCATGTCTGTAGAACAAGGACCTAAAACTTAATTTGCCAGTCAATATCTACACCGTGGTGAATATGGTAAGCAGCCCAACTGCTTTTGAATAATGTTTCCATAATCTGCATTAAATTTGCTTTGAATTTCCATGAAGACACAAATGTATAAAATTCTACTGTATTTCTAAACTTCATGAAAATGCTTTTGCTTAAGTTAACTCTTCAATAATTTTAAATGTTATGCAAGAAAGGATTAAATGACAAATCAGAGGTGCAAGCATCATTTCATTTCTGTGTATCGCTCTTGCATAGTAGATATGGAGACTCCACCACCCCATTCCATCACAGTGAAATGTGAAAAAATTACCCCTCACTCATTAAATGACAATAATAACGATAATAATAGTATGCCATAGTGTTGTGGTTAAGGTAGAAACAATTAAGAATTTTCATAGTGTTCATCCTGGGGAGATAAGAAACCTCTGAGCAGTACAAAATTTACTTGTCACACTCTGCAAGATTTAGGAAGAGGAAATACAGAAATGAAGACAATGAACAAGGCTAAAAAATTAAACAGACAAATCTGATGAACATGTTAAGAACTAGTTCAAAGCAAATTTAGCAATTTGCTGGTAAAATTTATAGTAAATGGAATAACATCATATCCAGATTTAGTAAATTTGAAGGTAGGGCTATTATAATGTTTTAGATCATGTTGCTATGATTCTCCTCAATTTGATGTATGAAATGCACAACTTTATAATAAAATGTTGCCACAACTATAATCAGTTATCAGTAGGTGTAGTAACTTATGGAGTCATTTACAACTGTAATTATAAATTCTACTATAGCAGTTAATATAATAGAGCAACACTTCTTATGAGATTACAGTAAGTAACTATATGCTATTGTAGAAACTGGAAGGAAAAAAAAAAGTATTCCATTTACACGACTTTCTCTAGTTGATCTACAAACAAACTTCTTTCTACTCCATGATAATTGATATAAACTTTAGCAGAATGATCTTATTACTTAGTTCCTTATAAATAGAAAAGATATATAAAGTGATAGTCAAATGTTTTAAAAGCTGTTGCTATACAATTATCATTGAAATTTGCTTCTTTGTATGGCCCAAAGTAAAACATATGAAACATGGATGACTTCCTGTTTAAGAAAAATATAAGCATTTTAAACTTGCGACAATAATAAGGAATATCTCGGAAATGCTTAACTCTACAAATATGTATACAACATAAATTATTTTATCAAGACCTAGATGTTTTGTGTTGTAAGCTTTTGTCTAACTCTTAAGGTTTACCAGTTATGCAAAAGTAATTAAGCATAAACAGGACTTCAGAGGCTATTCCAAGAAATTCTAGATATACATTTTATTTGTCATGTAAAAATCTTTAATATACAGTATTTTAATCAAAATCGTTAAGAGCCATTTTTGAGAAAAACAGAACTTTGGAAATGTTTTCGTGTAAAGGGTAGTTTGGGATGAGGGAATTTTTTGAAAATCTTTTAAATACTTTACTCAAATATCAAATTTGATGTTTATGGTCTTTTCATTTTTGAGCCATGCTGTCCACATACATTCACGCAAGCACACACACCTTTTTCTAAAAAGACTTCTTTTTTTATTCACAGGACCTCAAAACATATATTCCAGTTTCACATTGTTTGAGAACTCCTTTTTTCATTCAGCAATGTCCTGTGCTACCCTATGAAATTTCAGAGATGTGCGAATGAAATTTCTGCTTGGTTCTTAACTGTTTGAGCAAATGCACTCAATGGATATAGTCTGATTTTATATATATATTTGGCGTCCAGAGCGAGGCTCATCACTAGTGCTCGTACGTCCCATTTTAAGCTCTGCAATCCACCTTTTAATCATTGAATATGAAGGGCAGAGTCTTTCAATGTACTGTCCATTTCCTCCTTGATTTCTTTAGGCGTTAAGCCTTTCAAATGGAAGTATTTAATCCCTGCTTGTTTTTCCAAATCCTCCATTTTCATGAAAACTTTAAAATTGTCTTGTTTAAAATGCTGTCATTCAAAAACTAAACAAGCTATTGACTTGTAGCTATGGATACAAGCTAGTCTAGAGTTAAACTATATGATGCTACTGTCTAACTGTCCTAGTGGCACCATATATGTGTGAAGTCCGGGAATTATCAACTGAGCCTCATATATATATTCATAGATGCATTTACTTTATAGAAAAAGCCTGGTTTAGCAACTTCTGTTTATATTGGTTCTAGAAAGCACCCTTTTTCATTTGAGGAGTATTGTTGCAAACCACTGTGTTATGTCCACTCCTCAATAAAAATAGTTTTATATGAATCTGCATAGTTCACAGTAAGTTCTTTAATCACACAACCCCTCCCCCCTAGACTATCCTTCACATGGAAAATTTGTATTTGTATTTTATTTTTTAAAAAATGTATATAACCAATTTTGATTAAAATACTAGATATTTACATGACAAAGAAAACGTATAGCTTCAATTTTCTGTGAATAGCCTTTGAAGTCTTCTTTATTCTGAACGACTTTTGTGTAATTTTGTATAACTGGTAAATCATTATAGATGAACAAAAAAAGATGTAGCTCTCTTTAAAATACAACATTTATGCCAAATTTTTGTGGCACTACAATTTCTGAAATACTTTTTATTGGGTTGAGTTCATACTTGAGTTCTTGTGATCATACAAAGAACATGGAATTTCAAAGGTATTGCATAAAAATATGTTTTAAAATTCAGCCTAATGCATCCTCCTTGTACCTACAACAAAAGATGTAATAAAAGCGTTTCTGCAAGCATTTAACATAAAGTATACAGAAGAATACATTTTTATATAAATAATTGTAGAAGAGTAAATAGAGAAAGTTGTGTAACTGTAACACATCAGGTTTTTATCTTTAAAACTATTATACTGGGTCTTCAGTGTATAACCTGACCACTCACAGTATTGTGCATGAGAGCCAATGTCAGCTGACTTCCCTCATCCATACACCGCATGCAACATGTTTTTGGTCCTTTAGCTACCACAAAGTCATTAACATCAGTAGTTCACTTTCATTTACAAAGATAGGTATCTTTAAAACAATTACCGTGCTTCCATGGGAAATTGAAATCAATTTGAGTGCAATTCCATCTCAATACAATCCACATTTCACATGTGAAATTCAAGACAAATTGAGATCATTTTAAATACACAAGCTTCGAGAATAATCTTATTCATCCATTCAACTTTTAATTGTATTGGCAAACCTGTTGAACATGTATTTGTTATTTGTGTATTACTTGCAGGTTTTGAAGTTAAATAATTATATTTGAGAATACATTACAAACTATAGAAACCATAAACCAAACCATATTCAAAACAATTTGAATACAGAGATTCCACTTTTTGAGATAAAATCCAAGATTCAATATAATAACTGTACTCAGATCTATTTCAATTCCCCATGAAAACATAATTGTAAATATTATTTTAATTATTTTAAATATGAGTTGGCTTGTTGCATTCATGAAGTACTCATGTTGAAGTTTCCTGCACAATTTCCTCCTTACAGAACATCAATTCACAATCTTGTGATTAAATTTAAGACTTCTGGTTCAATGCAAAACAATACATGGCAAAACTACTATCCAAATTAGCACAACAACTTAGGGTTTCAGTGACTTCTGAACATGCAGTAGTAAAATTGTTAAAACTCAAACTTTACACTCACAAGCATAATCATAATTTAAAATCAATTGATCAGGATTGCAAATTTAAGAAGCAAAGACAGAATCTAGCATGGCCAGCAGAATATTTTACATTGCCCAGATGCAAAACCCCTTGCAAGCAGTCAGGTTTTATACCAAAGACACTGTATATTTATAATATCTTACTCTCAAATTATTTATTATCTTTTATTCTCAAATTGAAAGTCATTACTAGTCTTCTATGTTCTTCTACACTTTATTATAAATGAATTCATTAAAACAGGAACAAAAGTTGTTTTTTTCCCTGTAGATGTTTATATCTAATTATATACTTTAATTATTTTCAACCCTAAATTCTCTTCCCTTAATTCTCATAATTACCTTCTAAATTTTTTCTGGCCAAGAGCCTGAGGATGATGAAGGTAATAATCAGTCAGAAGTTCCCAGATTGGTGGTTTATTCTCTTCAGGAACAAATAAACCCAAAAATAGATTGATTGTGTGCTGCTTTTCTGCATCTGTAAGTACAGCATGTATAATGTAGAATGATCTATTTCAAAACCTTGAGAAATTTTGACAACTACATCTGCAGGAAGAGAAAAGCGAGTATTTGGTTTCTTTCATATAATTAAATCCTGCAAACAAAACTCTGAAAGTAGCAACAGTTAAAGAATCAAAGAATCTTAAAATATCTTAAGATAAAACAACTTAAGATAACATAACTTATAAAGTAACAAATGGATGGTGGACAAGTTTCTCCCTGTAGAATTTTGCTAAATTTATTCAGTGTCCTTATAATCAAACCATACAATACCTACCCAATTTATTCATCCTTGATACTATTGCAATGCTGATGGATAATGCATATTATGTCACAATATTGCAGCATGTAAACATGATTGAAAAAAAATTATATGCAGGGTATAAATAAATAATACCATACAGATTTTACTGACAGTAGATGGTTCCTAGTTGATCAATATGAGATAACAAACCAATTGCCTATGAAGTCAAGTTACCGGTTAGGTGTATTCAAGGTATTTAGAAATTGGAATCAATAAATCATAATAGGAAAAAAATATGTAAATAGTCTGCATTTGAAACAAAACTAGAGCTTATTATGCACTTAGTAAAGCCTGTCTTTTACCTCTCTGAAGAAGTATTTATAAATTTTATCGTTACCAAAATTGCTTAAATTGCAGTCCTAATATGGGGCTGCACACCACTGCAATAGATAACACATTGTGGTGAACAGCTAAAGAAACATAGGGAAATTCTGGTATTTGTACAGGGTGGGCGAAAAGTTCCTACCAACTGGGGTAAATAATTAATAAGTCAACTGTTGGGTATTAAAATAACATTATTATTTTCAACTTTTTCACATTCCACAATGCTTACATAATTAGGGTTCCAAAATACATGTGTGCATCCTATCAGAATCAACAGTTGAATTTGGTGTCAAGTTTGTTTATTCATCATCTTCCAACATATCTGGTGTGACTGTTGCAAAGGTAGCACGAACTGCTTCCTTCAGGTCATCAATTGCGAGTACTGATGTTTCCACACCTCTTTTTTAATAATACCCCAGAGTGCGTTTGCCCAGTGTGGTGAGGTCAGGGCTTCTTGGAGGCCAAGGCAATGGGGCAAGAGCATTACTGATCCTCGACCAATCCAGCAATTTGGAAAAGAATTGGTTAAGGCAAATTGTGGTGTAGCGCTGTCCTGTTGAAATGCAACAGTTTCCATTAATCCTCTGGCACTCAGCTGTGGGAACAACCTCTTGTTCAGCATCTTCAGATAAGTTTCTTGATTTACATACCCATAAAAAAATACAGATCAAACAGATGTTTACTGGTCACTTCTGCCCAAATCATCACATGTGGTGAATTGTTCTGGATTTCTTCATAAAGGTGCACTCTGAGGTATTATTAAAGGAGAGCTGCGGAAACATCAGTGCACCACAAATGGAAGGAAACAATTCTTGCTGCCTTTACAATAGTCACACCAGATGTTGAAGAGGATGAATAAACAAATTTGGCACCAAATCCAGTTGTGCATTGATACTGATGGGATGCACACAGATGTTTTGGAATCCCAATCATTTAAGCGTTGTGAAATGTGAAAAAAAGTTGAAAATAATAATGTTATTTTAATACCTTACAGATGATTTATTATTTGCTCTAGTGGGTAGGGACTTTTCTCCCACCCTGTATCTTGATCGTATGATTATGGTTGACTGTGAATAAACCTAGGAATGAAGTTCAAACCTGGATTTGGCCAAACTTTTTTTTCCCCTCCTTTCTTTTCCATCTTATCTTAAAATTGCAAACAACTACTATCATTAACAATGCACAGGATATTGCTTACTGTTGCTTCCTCTCACATCTGATGGCTAAGGCTGCCCTGATCTTGTTGGTTGCCAATAAGCAATAGTACCAAGAGGTGCTAAGTACCTATATGGTAGCATGATGAATACCTAATGCTGCCAATTGGCTTTGATAACTCTGGCAGACACTAACACCACTATATAGTAATTGTTTCTTACTTAAGTGTTTGGTAATCAAGTCTCCTACATCTCATTTCCTTCGAAGTTTTCTTGGGCTTCCAGCCCGGTGTAAATATGGTGAGGCACAAACATTTTGGGAGCATACATAGTTCCCGGAAAATCAGGTGTGGCAGAACACTGTTTTGAACATGACTTTGGTAACACCACAATTATTGCCGAGGACACTGGATATTGGCCATATAAGGTAAAAGAAGCACTGGCTATCACATGGGAAAGATGCAATCTTAAAGAGATTCGGGACTACAATTGAGCAATCTTGGAAACCGGTCTTAGACCTGCAGAAAAGCCAGCAGAGAAACACAAATCAGACCCTTAGAAGAGTCTCCTGAATCGCAATGTTTTCTTTCATGTCTATGCTCCATTCCACCTCACTGGCCATGCCACGGCTCACTGATTGGCTCGCACAGAACCCACGAACATATCTACATTAATAAGACCACATTAGTTCAATTTATTCAGTATCCCTGAAGACGGGAACAATATATGCTCCCAAAACGTCGTTGCCTCATCATATCTACACCTGACTGGAAGCGTGAGAGAACTTCGAAGATTTATGGTGCCAGGAAAACTACAGCTCTTATCTCATTTCCTATTTAACTTCCATATACTAGAATGCAACGTTGAAATAGCTATATAGATTACTCAGGGAACATGGAACAAATTTGCACTTTTGCTAAACTCGTTGATATGCACCTTGTGTATGACAAAGCGATAGCTGCACAGATTTACAGTGATTGGTACCCCAATAAACGGCAGCTCCATTGGACTACTTTCGAGTCTGTAGATTGGTGTTTGCAAGAATGTGGTTCTGAATAAAGCAGATTATGACTCCGGAGTTTGAAGAACACATTGAATAGACCGGAAGACCATCAACTAGCACCCATTGCATGTGCACCAACCTCACAAGTGAATGGCAAGTCTTGCATGAGGAGCAACTCTGCCCCTTCCATCTGCAAAAAGTGCAAGCCTTAACTCTGGAGGATTGTAATATATGCCTGCAGTTTTGTGAATGGGCCTTAAGGCAGCTACTAGAATTGTTTTCATTGGTGTTGTTCACTGATGAGGCCATGTTTACTACGGATGGACTAATTCTTAATTAAAAGAATAGTCATATATGGGCATACAAAAACCCATATTGCATAGAGCCACCAATAGCAATAGTGAACATATGGGTTGACATTATTTCTAACCACATATACCATCTTCCTCCTTGATTGTGTGACAACACTTATAAAACATTTCTGAAGTATGTACTGCTAGACCTGTTGGAAGAAGAGTTCGAGCTCAACTACATTTCCAACAAGATGGCACCCCTGAGCATTATGCGATAAATGTATGGGAGCATCTAAATGAAGTCTTCCCAAATTGCTGGATTGAAAAAGGCAGTCTTACTGTGACCTGGCCACTTCATTTGCCAGATCTCAACCACATGGACTTTATTTCTCTGGGTCATCTTCAGACTATGATGTATTTATCACTGATTACCTCTGACAGACATTAGTTGTTTGCATTATTGCAGCCAGTAATGAGATTTGCAACACACCAAGAATACTCAACAACAGGGTTCAGGAATCATTTCTCCATCGATGTCGCTTATACATATATGTTAAAGGGCGCCATTTTGAGCAGTTCCTTTGAAACCTGTGCCTACTCCTAATTTCTTACCTTTGCTTACTTATGTATTCCACCCAAAAATTCTACACCGAAATTTCACTGGAAATATGTTTTGAGGTCCCCTTGGTCCAACGAAAGCATTTTTAAAAAAACTGTCTGCAGACAGCACAGATCAAAAACTAAAAGATTGTTAAATACCAAACTTGGTATTTAAGTTTGGTATCTTCTAAGGATATAACACGATTTTCGAGAAAATCCCCATCACCCGAAACTACCCTTTACATGAAAAAATTTTGAAAATTTTGTTTTTCTCAAAAATGACTTTAATGTTATTTTATATATTATGACTATTTACATCACAAATAAAATGTGTATCTTGAATTTTCTGGCAATAGTTCTGAAGACCTATTCATTTTGGATGAATTTTTCAGAATTTTGCATAACTGGTAAATCATAAGAGATACACAAAAACTTACTACACAAAAATGTACATCTCATTAAAACACAATTAACGTCATACTCATTTTTGTTGCAAAGTTGACTGTTCTTGAGATATTCCTTGTTATTAGTTTCAATTTTAAACTATGCATCTTTGAAAACAGTGTCACCTTTAATTTTTCTGGAAATGCAGAGCAAACCGAACTTCAGTTGTTGACATATTCATCGGCTTTTAAAAGATTTGATTATCGCTGTAGCCTGATATATTCCCTTATTTCCCTTCTGCTTATAAGGAACTACAGTAAAACCAATTGTGTTAGTGTTTATCTCATTTAGCATGATGTAGATAGAAGTGCAATAGTTTTTTTGCAAACAGGAATAAGACAATTTCCGTTAATGTTCATCTCGATTAGTATGATGTAAACAAAAGAATACATTTTTTACTTTCTCTACTTAGTACATGGAACATAGGTAGAGAAGGTATTGCACTTCAGCCAAAAATTTGATACTGAGGTTTCACCAAAAATACATGTTTTAGGGTCTCCTATATACAAATAAAGCATTTCCTTTAACAAGTACTATTTCCATAGTGTATAGAGGAAATATTGTATTCCACGCATGTGTGTGTGTGTGTGTGTGTGTGTGTGTGTGCGCGTGTGAACGTGCATGCATGTGTGGGGAGGGAACATAACTCAAAAACTTGGTATTTAAGTTTACTATCTCCCAAGAATGTGACACAGACTTCCAAGAAAATTCCCCAACCACCATTTACATGGAACAATTTACGAAAATTTTGATTTTCTCAAATATGGCTCTAATGATTTTGATTAAAATGTTATATATTAAAAATAGTTACATGAAAAAGAATATGTATATCTTGAATTTTCTGGGAATAGCCTCTGAAGATACCTTTAATCTAGTTGAATTTTGCAAAATTTTGCATAACTGGTAAACCGTCAAGATAGACAAAATCACAAAAAATGCAGATCCCGTTAAAGCACACAATTCATGTTAAATGCACTTTTGTCGTGGGGTTGACCATTTTTGAGATATTCCTTGAAACTGGTTTCAGTTTTAAAATACTTATACTTTTATATGGGAATTCGTCAACTCCTGGTCATACAAACAAAGGAACTTCAGTCACATGGCAACCAGTTTTTAAAATTTTTGACTATTGCTTTATCCTGGGATATTCCCTTATTTACTTTATACTTACAACGAAGCAAGTAATAATACCATTTCTGCTATTTTTTTTTCAATTAACATGGAGTAAATAGAAGAATAAGCTTTACAACAATAATTTGTTGTAGAGATGAAAAAGCCATGTGTATGGAACACATCAGATTTTTTTTGTATTATGTATTTACTATCATTTTATTTATCAAGTCACTTTGTTCTGTTACTTAAGTTAAAATTTAAGTGATTCTATTTAAAATGTACATATGTATGCATACTGAATATGTAAATACACATAATAACTAATAATATAATTTGTAAATACTTTTTTTGTTACATAGTAGAAAATTGGATAGTGTAAATTATATCTCTTGACATTGTCTATTGCTGTACATCTCCTTGACAGTAAAATTAATATTTATCAATTATTAAATAAAATTAATATTTATTAATTTTATGTGCAATAGTTAAAAAAAGTTGTTGATTAATACTATTAATCGGTGACATTAGCATTTGTGCCTTTGAATACTTCTGTACTTATAAAATATTCTTGAGATAATGCACTACAGATATTTAGGTTACTTTTTACTTTCTCTATACGTACTGTGTACATAGTGTATAGAGAATGTATTGCAACTCCACCCCAAAATTGATGCCGAGATTTCACCGGAAATATATGTTTTAAGGTCCACTGTATCCAGAAAAAGAGAGAGTGTGTGTGTGTGTGTGTGTGTCCATGAACACGATAACTCAAAAACGAAAAGTCGGCAAAATACCAAACTTGGCATTTAAGCTTATTATCTTCCAGGGATGCGACATGAAGATTTTGAGAAAAATCCCCCCAACCCAAACTACCCTTTACATGGGACTTTTTTCGAAAATTTTGATTTTATCAAAAATGGCTCTAACGATTTTTATTACAATATTGTATATTAAAGATATTTACCTGACAAATAAAATGTATATCTTCAATTTTTTGGGAATATGACACTGAAAACTGCAGCAGTTAAGAGTGTCCATAGATAAAACATAATTTCAATTTTTCATCTGCTTCCTGCCCATGGTACATCCTGCTTTAACAAATGATGTTCTGGGAAAGATTATCACCAAAACTGCTGTAACACCAAGCGGAGGAAATGCTGCTTACATCATTCATGAGACAAGAACTACAAAATCAAATCCTGGGAAGGTGGCTCTCGAAAGCTATGAAGTCAATGATCTAAGGAAAGAAACCTGACAAAAAATCCTTAACATAAGCTAACTTGCCAATGGTATATAAAAGTATATAAGTCCTCCTGGCGAGATCCGAAGTATCCATTGCCCAACTTCAACCTGTGGTTGTGAGTGTATGAAATGAGCACCAAAATGTAAAAATCTGGTGTGTGCATCAAAAGCTTATTTATCGTCAGAATGATGAAGCTTCAAGGTAATAGATTCAAAGTTAAAAGTATCCCTGAAACTCTGGTGGGGATAACCATAAGCACTTGCCATCAAAGTAGTTAGAAAAGTTTTGCCTATAAACAGCAGAACTTCATCAAAACTTGGTCTATTCTTCATTTTGTTGACAGTAATCACAATAACCATGTTTGCACATTGATATAACGAATATTTCTTCTTCTTTACTACAATACATAAATTATCATTTCTGGTCGAAAACATTAAAGTTTTCACATGTTTTTAAATAAATCAACTTCTGGAAACAAACTGAAAACAATTCTATTAACAATTGGTTTACATTTTCAATTCCTTTTTAAACCAAAGTGCTCATTGCTTCAACAGTAAAACGATGACATGCAGTACAGAATTCCAATTCTTTTTTTATGCATTTTTGAATATTAGTAACTTACCTGAAAATGTGTTGCTGTAATAACGGCTTAAGGTTTGCATTATATCATTTCCTTGAGAAGTCCAGGGTGAAGTTTTGCGATAAGTTTTTATCCTATGCACCAACTGAGAGCCACCATATTGCAGTGCTAAAGTGTCTCCATGATCTTCATACAGTGATTCAAGCATTCTAACACAATCACTGTCAAATTCTAACTTAGGAGAATCCAAAACTCCTAATGCACAAAGCTGTAAGAGTTAATTGCTGTTACTACTTTATAGCATCTATGAGTAAGCATTCATTCAGTAAAACATTACACAATGTATAATTAAATAATATATATGTAACAACAGGTTCACATATTTTTACTTTCTCTATACGTACTATGTACATAGTGTATACAGAAGATATTGTATTCCACCCAAAAATTTGATACCGAGATGTGCGTGTGCATGTGTGTGTGGGTGGGGGACAAGACCGTTAAACAACAAACTTGGCATTTAAGTTTGGTATCTTCCAAGGATGCAACACGAAGATTTTCAAGAAAATCCCCCCTCTTTACATGGAACTGTTTTTGGAAATTTTGAATTTCTAAAAAATGGCTCTAACGATTTTGATTAAAATCTCTTATATTTAAGATATTTACATGCCATATAAAATGCATATCTTGAATTTTCTGGGAGTAACCTCTGAAGACTACTTTATTCTGGATGAATTTTATGGAGTTTTGCATAACTGCTAAACCGTGAGAGATGGACAAAAACTTATGACACAAAAAATGTAGAGCAAGTTAAAACACACAATTTATGTTATATTAATTTTTTTGTTAAGTTCATCGTTTTTTATATATTCCTTGTTCCTGGTTTCAGCTTTGAAAAACTTATACTTTTCTCATACAGGAATTTGTCAACTCCTGTCCATACAAACTAAGGATCTTAAGTTACATAGCAACCATCTTTTGATTATCACTTTAACCTATGGTACTCCCTTATTTCACTTTTACTTACAAGGAAACAAGTAATAAGACTATTTCTGCTAATTTTTTCTTGATTAGCAGGAAGTAAATAGACGCAAGAGCTTGAAAAACACATAACTCTTACAACATTACCAGCTTCACTGCAAGGAATTAGTCGATGTCAGGTTGAAAATTAAGGAAACTAATCCTTCGAAACATGTTCCAGCAAAAGTCCCAAGTAAGTGTTGTTTAGTGTAATTAATTGACTCGTCAAATAAACTTTATTTAATTTACTCTTCTATATTTTATTGTTTTACAGTCTTAAAAAATATACAAATAAAAAAATAATAATAGTAATAATCATAATCGGATGGTTACAATCAACTTCTCTACCTATTCTACAACAAAGTATTCTTACAAAAGTTTATTCTTGTACATACTTTATGCTAATCAAGATAAACATTAGTGGAAGTAGTTTTATTAAATTTTCATACAGGTTCAAAAAGAATAAGAATTTTACTAAAGTGATATTCATATAAAGTGTTGGAAAGTTTAAATCAAAAAGAAGGAACATCTTCAAAAAAGTATTTGATATAAACTGTGTGGTTTAATGAGATCTACATTTTTTTGTATAGTAAATTTTTTATCTCTCTTACTGTTACGCAGTTATGCGCAAGTAATTTTTGTAAAGTAATACCTATTATACACATTGTGCACGGTAGAGAAAGTAAAAGTTCATAAAATAGGGCCATTAATGCAGATCACATGTTAACAGAATATTCTTAAATTTTATGCATGTAATTTAATTTGAAGTGCATGTTTAGTACCTATATTTTAACTTGAAGTACAATAATTTTATTATCACAAAAGCATTATTTGTAGCTATATTTTTGAACTGTTACAAAATCTTTGTATTTACAAATATTATAAACATATATTACATATAATTGGACATTATTATAAAAACCACTTTATCCATCAGTTTTCATTAGTTATATGAAGTTTCTTGTCTAAATTGTTGTCACTTTACAATGAAAAACAGGGCAAGCTGCTGGATCCTTAAGCTGACTTTGGAAACATAATTAGATTGGTTCATGGTGCTAAGAGGGTTAGTATACATGTTGCCTATGATCCAGCCAAGCAGAAGAGCACTCATTTATTACTCTTGAGAAGAAATAAAACTTAATGTTACAGAGGTACAGGGTATGTGTTGCAGCAACTACAAATATCCAAAATCCTAGATTCAGAAGGAACAGATTGTTATTGCTCACCTCTATTTTTGTCACTATACTTATACTAAAGAGGAAGCAAGTGAAGTATATACAGTGTGTCACTGAAATCTATACTTCTTAAAACCAAACTTTTATGCTCCTGTCACCGACTCATGTAAATCACTTTCATCCTACGTTAATTAGGAGAACGGTGTGATCAAAAAGTTCCTGGAATGGCTTCACAACAATGCTGACACTGAGATTTCTTTAATTCTTACCCAGACGGTACATGCAGCGCTCCTTCCCCATAAAAATGAGATGTCATGTGACTTCCTGTGACCATGCAGTGACGAGGTAGATGCTCTGAAGTGAGCACATGCTTTGCATGTGCTGCGATTTTTCCGCATAGCAAAAACGTTAGATTACGAAGAATAAAGAACAAGCATCAAACTTTGCTTTAAACTCGGTAAAACTGCAACAGAAGCCTATGAAATGTTAAGAACAGCTTATGAGGAGGAAGTAATGGGAAAAACTCAAGCTTTAGTGGTTTTTGAAATTTAAAAGTGGTGTGACATCAGTTAAAGATGCAGATCCTTCAGGGCGATCCTGTTCCAGCAAAACTGATGAAAATATTAATCAGGTAAGGGAAATGGTGTTATATGATAGGCACATTATAATAGAACTTTCTGACTCATTAAGATTCTCCTTTGGAAGTATTCAAAGCATTTTGACTGACAATTTGGACATGAGAAGAACTGCTGCCAAGTTCGTGCCCTGCCTGCTTTCAAATGACCAAAAGGAAAGTCATGTTATTGCCTGCACAGATCTTGAAGAACAGTTACAAAATGACCCACAGTTTATGGATAAAATTATTATTGGTGATGAAACATGGATTTATGGGTACGATCCAAAAATGATGCAACAATCTTCACAATGGAAGAGTCCTTCATTTCCATGCCCGAAAAAGGCCAGACAAGTTCGATCCAAAGTGAAGTCAATGATGATGGTGTTTTTTGACATTAAAGGCATTGTACACAAGGAATTTGTGCCACAGGGTCAAACAGTGAATCAAGTGTTCTACAAACAAGTGCTGCAAAGATTAAGGGAGAATGAGCAATGCAAACGGCTGGAGAAATGGAGGAGTGGTGTCACTGGTTCCTGCATCATGACAACATGCCCACGCACTAAGCCCTTTTTGTTCGGCAGTTTTTGGATTAAAATAGGATGAATACTGTTTCCCATTTCGCCTATTCTCCAGATTTGGCAACAGCAGACTTTTTTCTTTTCCCGTAACTTAAAATGCAGCTTTGCAGATACCATTTTGAGGAAATGGATGTCATCCATCGCGAATCACAGCAAGGCTCTGAACATTTGAAAGACGAGAACTTCCAGAGGTGCTTCCAGCAGTGGCAGAAGCGCTGGGACAAGTGTATCAACTCCCAAGGAGACTACTTCGAGGTGCTTCCAGCAGTGGCAGAAGCGCTGGGACAAGTGTATCAACTCCCAAGGAGACTACTTCGAGAGTGACAGTGCAGATTAGACGAAACAAACTGTTGTGTATTTATGATGTAATTCCGGAAAATTTTTTATCACACTGTGTACGTTATTGATATTCATTATTTTCTTGATTCTATTAAACCCTTTTATCTTTCATTAATTTGTGTAACTTAAGAGACGACTCACCTGAAAGCCCAAAGCACATTTTCCAAGGGCAAACTGCGCTGTATTAGTCCTGTCAAGACAATCTACACAATTAACTCTTATTATGCCTGTTTGTAAGCGTCCTTCCATGCCATTGGTTCCTCGAAATGGTTTACCTAAGACATGCTGGGGGTTTTGTGAACAGAATGGTGTCTGACTTTGAAATATTCCAGTCTTACATACAGCACTATATGCAATAAGTGCCAATCTACCCATTACATTTGCTTCTTTCCTGTAAATCATTAAGAAAGGTTATACCTGTGGCACATGTAAAGACTTCTTATGAGATGTGTATTAATATTTTTCAATCAATATGTTTATTATTACTCTTAACATGTAAAAATAACTCTCAAGATCATCTCTTTATTAAGCTTAACAATGTCATAATATTTACACATAAATTTATTTAGTGTTTCTCATACACATATTATTTAATTTGCTATCAATTATTATACAGAAAAAATATTTTATCAATGCACGCACCCTTTATTCACACGAGCCATGTCAAAGCTGATGTACTGAATATGGTGGTCTGGAGGCAAAAATTGATTCAGGTATTTTACAGCTGTACTGAATTCTTCACTCAACATACTTTCATGTTTTTTCTTCTCCCGTTTCTTAACAAGATTTAAAATGATTATAGGAGAACCATATCTGCGCAGTAATTGATTAAAATGTTCACCTGAAAAATAGAATTAAAATATTCTCTCATCTATGACATATTTGTATTACAAATTTATTGGAGCCCATGAAAATAATTTGGCTGTACCATAATAAAACTGATTGTAAATTATTACAATATCAAAGATGTCTGACCTAACCAATAAACTCTTGAGCAGAGCGAGAGAATTTATCTGGGAAGGTTAGACTATCAAATTATATTTACATGGATTATTTCATAAATAAAATATTAATTTAAATATATCACAAAGATCTGACCAGAAAATGTTATATTTTATAAACAAATTTACCTGGCAACACTGACTGAACAAAACAATGACCTGGTGATAAAGGGTACAAAACAAAAAAAAAGTTACCAGGCAGTAAATGATAAATTAATGCCTCCTGTATGAAATAGTCACAGTTAATTTTTAACTTATTCATATTTTTTCTGAATCTTCAAAGTTTTATTAAAACTCTAATTCCTAATTCTCTTGCCACATGTTTTTATCATTCTCCTTATATATTTGGTACAAGATTAACAGCTTTAATATTTTGCTTGCAATTCATGTATTCTATGGTTTCCTTTCAATAGAAGTGTTGATTTCTTTGCTGTTAAACACAGCTAAACACTGATTGCTAACCTGCTATCACATGACTGGCAAATTTATATGATTTTTCATTTCTATTTCTCAGTTCAGTGCAACAAAAAAGTGAAGATTTACAAATATTATGGTATTACTAATATATATCAAGTATGAAAGCCAGGGTGAAAAATTACTATTGAATTACATTTTAAATTCTGCCAATAGACAATTTCCTGGCAATAAATGCACTACAATTTTATCACTTTTAGAACTAGAGGATTAAAAATTTCCAAACCATGAAAGACTCCATACTGAACCCTTATTATCTTATACTATTTAAGTATTGATGTAATAGAGGATGCTATATAGGATGACATTCATATTATGAAACTGTAGGGGCCACCAGTATTATAAATGTGGTTCATAGTTTGGGTTATATTTAAAATTTGATTTTGTTTGAGCCTGAAAATACTGTTTTGAGTTTTATTTCAATAGAATTTCAAATCAATGCCCCACTTTATAAGCAGGAGGTCTTGTTGCTGTTCACAGATGTCATAAACATTGGTAAAAGTATGTTAAAATCAATACTTTGAAGCTTTACATGGTCAGGTGGGGGAAAATAAATCCAGAGTTTCAAAGTGGTTATCACCTGAACATGAATAATTTACAATCAGTATAAATGGGATTTTATTCACAAATTTTAATGTTTCCATCCATTCAATTCCTAAGTAAAATTTGGTCTGCAAACAATAGCTTTCTAGCCTGCCTGAGTAGTGTGGTGGTGCCTAACATTCACAAGGTTGTGAGTTCGAATCTCGCTTAGGTTCAGTTACCTGGATAAGGTTTTTTTGGGGGGTTTTCTATATCCTGAGAAGACGAATGTCAAGTAACTTTAAGCTCCATGGGCTCCGAGTTCGTTTGAGCATCATTTCATCAATTTCATTCATTGTCCGATATGACCAACCAGGTTAAAGGATGTTAAGCTTTATTAAAAAAAAAAAAAAAAAGTTTTCTCTTCATATTGTGCAATGTAGTTATGTACCAGACTTCAAATGGCTGGTTAGAGAGGCAAATGGAGATAAGGAGTGCTCTCCCCTCTCAATGTAAATTAAAAAAAAACACTTCAAGAGATATAAGGATTTTTCGGAGAACTTTTCACTCTGTGGCTCGCGATACTGAGTTGTTCTTGATGTGCAAAGTGCTGCTGCTGATGATGATGATGATGTATGGTGTTTAAGGGTGCTTAACTGCTAAGGTCATAAGCGCCCCAATAAAACAAAACATAGCAACACCAGGGGTTAAAAGACATAAAAAATAGACAATAAAATAACAATTGAGTTATAAAACTAGTTGAAAATGATGGGGATAAAAGCCACAGATAAACTAAACATGTATAAAGAGGAACAAAAAGAATGCTAAAATGAAAGCTAAAACATAATCCTCAGGTTAAACGCATTAGAAGATATAAAAAAAGCCAAGACTACAAGGGAGAAAACTAAAATTAAATTCTGCAAAATGTTGATTCTATGAGTGAAGTTGTGATGACCGCTGTAAGATATAGTTTATGCTGCTACTATGACAGGTTGAAAAGATCTTGTGTTTAATGTACCAGGGAAAGAAAGAACAGGCTGTTTCATTATGTCACTAAATTGCAAGGAAAAGTAAAGTGACATTGAACATTTAATTAGATCACATTAGTACAATGACAGTGAGAAAAGAACGAAGCCACACTGGTGTCAGAAATGGGATTTAGTTGCATGATGGAGAAAATTTAAAGAGCGAGTGACGATGAGATAGAAATAAAATCTAGAATGGAGAAAATGGACAGTGAAGTGAAGAATGTGCATTCTGGAATGGAGAAGGTGAAGACAGAAATTAAATTTGAAATGGTGGAGATGTAAACTGAACTGAAGAGTTTAAAGGAAGAAATGAAAAACAAAATCAAACTGAACTCTTTAACAGCAGCAGATCCTAGCAAATCTATATTTAAGGGGCTTGGCATCTTTGATCTTAGAATAGTTAGTAAAACACAAGTTTCTAATCTGCACGATAAGGACACTTAAACTTTAGTTTCAGATTTTGGTGAGTTGAAAGAAACCGTTTGCAAGCAGTGTCACAGAGTTGCAGTCCTTCAAATGGTGAACCTATCACATCCTCTGTTTGCAGAAAAGTGTCATGGTGGTCATGTTTGAATGTATGTGTATCTAATGCTCTTGAGTTAACAATGAAGTCATTATCTTTCTTGCTTCTTAAAAAATATCTCGTTAGTCTTGAAGAGCTGCACAATTTTCTAGATGTCTAGTTTCACATCTTTGTAACTCAGTATATAATTTGTAGAATTAAGTCTTTCAATTATATGTAGATACTTTCCCAGGCAGTCAGTCATGTTGAAGTCTTATGCTAGTAATTGAAGATTTCATGGTAGATTCGGGATCACGAAGGCATTTTCATTAATATTTTTATATTCCTGTTAATTTTAATTTCCCTAGTTAATTTTAAATTATACTTATTATTCACGTTTTTCTTAATTATTCTTTTAATTCATTTGTACAAGAAAGCATTTTTTACTTTCTGCTCTATTGGGCATCTTTTTTCGCTATATATCAGTCCTTTTGTTCCCCTGTATTCCACAAAGGGCTGGAATCTGCTATAACTATGCATTTACCAAGTTTTTTGATCATATGAATCATATTTTGTATTTCCAAAATGTTCTTCATTTTTGGGTTGCTACTTTAGAGACTGATACGAATGCAAACTCTAAATTTTCTTGGGCTTCTAACCAGGTAATGTTGGAGTGAATCCATGTATTTACCTGACTAGAAGCCCAAGAAAATTTAGAGTTAATGTCGTCAGGAAAGTTTCAGCTCTTACTTTTGTTAAGAATATGTTTATATTGTTGTAGTCAATTTAACATTTTCTGCAGTGATATGTAATTAGCACCATCAAAATTTGTATTATCTTTCCCAGCATGTTCATAAAAAGAGAAGAATTGACATATTTTGCCAGTTCCTGCTTTATTCTCATATATAAGAGATCAATATCAGGAGATATTTCATTTTATTAATGGGCTTGTTTAAGTTGAAATTATGGTAAATTAGTCCTTCGTATTTGGACTGATATCATATATTCCCTTTACCTTTTGGTATTCCTAGATTTTCTATTAATTTTGTAACTTATGTTGGTAGTTCAAGGACTACAAAGAAGTGAGTTCTCAGAGATAAGAAAGGTGGATTTGGCATTTCAGCCTCTGCTGTATACTCACATATGCTTCACAAAAACTTACTTACGCAGAACTAGTTTTCCATAAGTTTTTGTGAAGCATATGTGTGTATACTTGGCTCCTATATTAAAACTAATTGCTAGCTTCACAGTGTATAACTCCCAGTAATTAAAGTTATATTAAGTAGAACTACTGTGATTGTACATATGCTTAGGGGATAAAATTATGTAAGTTCACTGAAGTGTTGAGAATTTCATACGGCTTCATCTTTATATACATCAGCATATAACCTATGTTTATACATATTGGGTGTAACATCTGTTGACTTCTTAATAAAGGATTGTGTGATGCTGCACTTATAGTTTTTGAATTTCTTTACGTTTAAGACTGATTACAATTCCTTGTACTTTATAGACTATATTTAAGTGTAATATCTCAGTAGCTTCTGAAGTCAAATTTATCCCTTTTTTAAAAACTGGTCAAATTATTCAAATGCCAGTTTATTGCTATTATTTCCTTATCCTGTGTTGTTACAATTAAGTTATAGTGTAGCTGTTATTTTTATGCATCTAGTTTAATAAAACTACCCTTTACATGGAAACAATTTTGAAAATTTTGATTTTCTCAAAATTGGCTCTAACAATTTTGATTAAGATACTGTATATTAAATATATTTACATGGCAAATAAAATATATATCTTGAATTTTCTGGAGTACCCTATGAAGGCCTCAATATTCATGTTGAATTTTGCATAACCACTATACCTTAAGAGATAGACAAAAACTTACCACACAAAACACACATGTTATATAATAATTTTTTTTGTGGAGTTGATCATTTTTGAGATATACCTTATTGGTTTCAGTTTTAAAATACTTAAACTTTTCTCATACAGGAATTTGTCAACTCCTGGTTATTGAAAGAAATGGATTTCAATCATGGCAACCAACTTTTAATAGAGTTTACAATTGATCAAAAGAATCAAAATACTGGAAGTGGTACACAGTGAAGCATAATTACACATTGATAAAATGAGTCAAATTTAAAG
This sequence comes from Hymenopus coronatus, assembly GCA_030762935.1. Classification (NCBI taxonomy): domain Eukaryota; kingdom Metazoa; phylum Arthropoda; class Insecta; order Mantodea; family Hymenopodidae; genus Hymenopus; species Hymenopus coronatus. Next base: position 25,512,606 of record CM060885.1, read on the forward strand.
CAAAGCCATTCAAGTGTAAATTTGACCCATTTTATCAATGTGTGAGAGTTTACAATTGTTTTAGCATGGGATACTGCCTTATTTCCCTTTTACGTGCAAGGAAGCAAGTCCTGCATGCTAAATGATTAGAATGAAGTAGATAGAAGAATAAGCTTTTTATCAATAATTGTTACAGAGATGTAGAGAAAGTAATAGTATTTCAATTTTGTTGTCATTAGTGATTTGACAACTTTCTTCTTCTCCATTACTGCAAAGTCATGACACAACTTTCAAGGTTGAGTTACAATTATTTTAAGTAATAACACGACCAGAATCGCTACATTACCAAAAAAAAATCCTCTGTAGCAACTTTTAGACTCCTAATTGTCTCAATAAACATTTATTCAAAATAAATATAGTGAGATGTCCTCTGTGTCCTTTCTGTAAACTTAAAGAAGATTTGGATGGAAACCACCTACTGCGCTGCCCAACCTTTAGTCAACATGATACCATAACATAAAAATACTGGAATGCAAGAGAGCGAATGACGTGACAACTGCTGAACATTAGATACCATACCCAACCCAACCCAACCCAACCCAACACAAGAACTAGGTATGTTGAAATGGCCTCATTCCATAAGGGGTATTCAAAAATTTCTTCAGGTTTGGGGAAAATGTGAGCCTACAAAACAAAACTAGTGAATTTCCAATATGACAAATGAGGTATTTTTACATTAATTTAATGTGATAAACAATAAAAGATGCTAATGAGGAAGTGTTAATAAGATTTTACTGTACTGAGAGATAACAAGGTTGCTGTACTGCCATAGGAGACATAATTGTCACCTACAGCTCTATCTTTCAAAAATATAACTGTGGCATTGAGGAGAACTGTTCCAAAGATATAACATTTTATAGGTGATGCCTGAGCTCTGAACTATATTAGTGTGATTGGTGATTGCTGCACAATCTTATGTCATTTTGTATTAGGCTTTTCCTAATTATATCTTCACCTAAATCAAGTTGATTCTTACCTGCAGTCTCACAAAATGGATCACTCAAATCAAAGCTGATTGCTGGTTTGGGTACCATTTTACTAATATCTTGACTCCACTGGGCTGGAATTGAACCTCTTAACTGAACAAATGAACAAAAATGTCCAGCGCTTAAAGAAGATACTCCAGAATCATGCACCATTTGCTCTGTTTCCACTTCATTAGCTACGTCACCCTGAAGCATTACAAAATAATTTTTAAAGCATTAGCATAAAGACAAATTTTCCTATGTGACAGCAAATCTCATTCCTAAGGCTAACTCATTACAAACATCAGGTATTTTTACTTTCTCTGCACGTACTATGTACATGTAATGCACCCAAAAAATGTGATACCGAGATTTCACCAGAAATATATGTTATAAAAAAAAAAAGAAAGACGCATTTTTAAAAACATGTCTATATATGTGGGCAGCATAGCTCAGAAGGCCGCGCCGTGGCCGAGTGGTTAGACCACTCACCTCTCACCTAGATGGCCCAGGTTCGATCACAAGCAACCGCATGTGAGATATGTGGTGGACAAAAATGCGCTGGGGTGGGTTTTCTCCAGGTTCTCTGGTTTCCCCCGCCATCGCATTCCACCAGTACTCCATCTTCAAACAGTGTCACTGCCTGTGGTGCCATAAGTAGTTAAAGCAGGCATTAAACACTACCCAAAAAAAAAAAAAGCTCATAAACGAAAAGACCATTAAAAACTAAACTTGGAGTTTAGGTTTGGTACATTCCAAGGATGCGACATGCAGATTTTCAAGAAAATCCCTCCACCCCCAACTACCTCCTTTATGAGGAAGTTTTTTCAACAATTTTGATTTCCTCAAAAATGGCTCTAACGATTTTGATTAAAAGGTCATCTATTACAGATATTTACATGACAAATAAAATGTACATCTTGAATTTTCTGGGAATAGCCTCTGAAGACTACTTTATTCTGAATGCATTTCACAGAATTTTGAATAACTGCTAAATTGTAAGAGATGGACAAAAGCTTACCGCACAGAAAATATAGAGCACATTAAAACGCACAATTTATGTTATATACAATTTTTTTTGTGGAGTTGATTGTTTTTAAGGTATTCCTTGTTTTTAGTTTCAGCTTTGAAAAACTTTACTTTTCCCATACAGGAATTTGTCAACTTACGTCCATACAAATAAAATAAAGTTCAGTCACATAGCAACCAGTTTGGACTGTCATTTTAACCTATGGTACTCCCTTATTTTGCTTCTACTTACAAGGAAGCAAGGTGTTTCTGCTAATTTTTTCTCAATTGGCATGAAGTAAATAGAAGCTTAAGCTTTTAAGAATAATTTGTTGCAGAGATGTAGAGAAAGTCATATGAATGGAACACATCAGATTTTTTTTTTAGTAGTGTTTAATGTAGGCGATGACAGAATGTGATGGCGGAGAAACCAGAGAAAACCCATCCGAGTCACTTTGTCCACCACAAATCCCACAAGTAGTTGCCTATAATCAAACCTGGGATGCCTGGGTGACAGGCGAGTGGTGACTTCAACATTAGGTATGAATCATTATTTGAACTTAACTGTGAAAAAATGCTAGCTTCCAATTACTGTATTAAACCTATTAATTTTAGAGAACTATATCAAGAATAGCTTTGACAAATTTAAAATACCGAATGAGAAAAGGGTCAGTGCTTATGTTCTTAATAATTTTTCTTACTTTAACAATCTTTGAAAATTAACAATGAATTTAATTTACCATTCAAATTTCTAACATATAAATCTGGTTTTCAAGGACAGTTAATATAATATAAATATAATCTTAAAAATATATCAATCACCAGGTTAATGATAGGGGACATAGGGACAATACCCAAAAAATTACACCAATTTTGGGTAGATTATGGTCTGGATAAATGCCCGCTGCATACAATACGATCATGGCAATCAGAGAATCCATTCTCAACCTCAGAAATCATTTATATTCATTTTAATGCTGTGCTATGTAAATTCATTAAATTTTGTTGTGTGATTTTGAAACTAATAATCTAGTATTAATATAAAAATAATAGTTGCAACAAATCTTCACTTATCTTTTGGAATCCTTGCCTGGACTAGTTTCGCAACGATTTCATTGCATTATCAACATATCCTTTTGGTCTCTTTTTTGATGTTTATTTACACTGTTATGGTTACTGCTACTAAGTGGATTGTGTACTAATGCATTGCTAACTACTGGAATCAAAACAAATTTGGTAAGAGTGTCAATTGGAGGTATATCAAAATTCATTGCATGACTTCTATACTTTAATATAAATATTTTCTCCCAAACCATTAAATCTATGGGCCCATTTAAGTGTTTTAATAATTTAACATCTGGATTTATTTCATGATTAAATTTCCAAAAATGTTCTGCTACAGCTGATTTATCAATTTGTTTGTATTTAATATTCCTAAAGTGTTCTTTTACTCTGGTTTCCAAATGACGTTTAGTCTTACCAATATAAACAAGGTCACAATTTAAACAGTTTAATTGATAAATGCCAGATTTTTTATTTTTTGAAATTTCATACTTTTTAGATAAGCCTAACAAATTTTTTATACTGTATTTATTTTGAGGAACCAATATTATGTCATGCTTTGGTTCCTCAAAATAAATACAGTATAAAAAATTTCTTAGGCTTTTCTAAAAAGGATGAAATTTCAAAAAATAAAAAATTTGGCATTTATCAGTTAAACTGTTTAAATTGTGACCTTGTTTATATTGGTAAGACTAAACGTCATTTGGAAACCAGAGTAAAAGAACACTTTAGGAATATTAAATACAAACAAATTGATAAATCAGCTGTAGCAGAACATTTTTGGAAATTTAATCATGAAATAAATCCAGATGTTAAATTATTAAAACACTTAAATGGGCCCATAGATTTAATGGTTTGGGAGAAAATATTTATATTAAAGTATAGAAATCATGCAATGAATTTTGATATACCTCCAATTGACACTCTTACCAAATTTGTTTTGATTCCAGTAGTTAACAATGCATTAGTACACAATCCACCTAGTAGCAGTAACCATAACAGTGTAAATAAACAACATCAAAAAAAAAAAAAAAAAAAAAAGAGACCAAAAGGATATGTTGATAATGCAATGAAATCGTTGCGAAACTAGTCCAGGCAAGGATTCCAAAAGATAAGTGAAGATTTGTTGCAACTATTATTTTTATATTAATATTTGTGTTATTCTTCACTGTTACTAGCTTCTTTTTACATTTAATAATCTAGTGTTATTATGTCAAGATTGGTATGTGCCATTTGCATTAGATTTTAAGTTTATCATTTCTAATTTGATATGTTTTCTATACAATTTATTTTTATCAATATAAATTATTTTTAAAAATGTTAATTGTATAGTTGTACTTTATTTACATGGCAGCCCTCAACTGAGGAAAGTAATTAATAAATAAAATAGTATTTAATGTATTAAAGTTCAATTAAATATTCCTTTGGCTTACTTACTTAAACAACTGACTTTAAGGCTGATATATCTCCATGTTGACTGCTTTTCTATTATGCAGAAAAAAAATAAAATTGTGTAGGAGTAAAACTGACTCAGCAGCCATAAAACTTTGTGGTCTAACTTCAAACTGTCATAACATGGATTATGCCATTGTTTTCTCAGCAAATTTTAGTAGTATATGCTTCAAAATCAATATAACTACTTCTGGCTCTACTGAGAGAACCCATATTTGAGTTGGAACAATGTGTATGAAAATAGTATGTCCATATAAATAAAATCTAAATTTAAGTTGGTGATTCAAATGTAAAATGAATAACAGCATAGTCTATTTGCTAAACAGCATAAAACAGAAAATATTACAATTATTTAATTTTTGATGCCAGTGCAGAAGTTTAAAAAATCAAGATAATGAATATAAAGAAGGAAGGGGATATAAAAATGCTAGGGGAACTCCATGGGGAGATTAAGAGAAAAGTGGTTCAAAAAAAAAAACATGAAATAGGTCAAGCTCCACTAAGCTTATATAACCATGGTGTTAAAATGCAAGATGAACCAAGAGAAAATACTGCAACTCTAACGTATAAAAAAATTTTAAAAATTAAAGTACAACTTATGGAAAGAAAGAAATCATTCATTTATAATTTCTGAAGCTAGAGACAGTGAAGTAGTGGAATAAACTAACATCTTTTAATAACTTTGCTTCATTTGTTAAAACCGTAATGTTTCAAGGATCTATTATTTTCACCATCAGTTATAAATGTACCATATTTATTCCAATACAAGATGACCTCAAATACAAGACGACCCCCATTTTTCAGAACTTAATTTTTGGAATTTAGCATATCATCTATATAAAAAGAAAACACAAACTATTTTTAAATAAAAATATATTTTGAACAAGCTGATTAACTGTCTTCCCTATTTTTATCTTAATTTTAATTTGTGCAGAAATTCAAGTTCTGAGGAGTATTGTATACAAATGTACAATTTGTGTGCGATGGTAGAACGTGACAGTGGCAGTGTAGCTGTAACGATGATGATGGATATGATTATCTATTTAGAAAACATACTTAATATAAATAATTGTACATTTTTTTACCTAATTTAAATTCACATAGAACATTGTGAGTGAGCAGGAGAGAGACAGAAAATGTACCAGTAGGTATGTCTGTGCTTGGTGGTGACGGCAGTAGCTCAGCTGTAACAATTTTGAATTAAGACAACTAATTTAATATATCGTAAAATGTTTCACCTAATTCAAATTTGCACATAATCATGTTTTGAGTGTGAAAGAGATGGAGAGGGGAGTTTGGACATGAACTGAATGTGTGCTATGGTGAAACATGATGTCAGTGGCTGTGGCAGCATAGCTGTAATGATGATTATGGATGCTATTTTCTGTTACTTAATATAAAATATCACAAAATATTTTACCTAATTCAAATTTGTGTGTGTGTGTGATTGGAGGAATGTGATGGCAGTGGTGACGGCAACATAGCTGTAATGATTATAGATACAACACTCACAGAAAAATCTGATGTGTTACACTCATATGACTTTCTCTAGCTACTCTACAAACAAACGCCTTACAAAAGATAATTCTTCTTTCAACACCACGCTAATCGACATAAACATTAGCAGAATTTTGTTACTTAGTTCCTTATAAGTAGACTGGAACTAAGGGAATGCACTAGGCTAAAGTGATTGTCAAATGTTTTAAAAGCTGCCGTTATGTGATTGTCATTGCAAATCGCCTCTTTGCTTGGCCAGGTGTAGAACAAAAGAAAAATGAACACTCCCATCTGTGAAAAGTATAAGTACTTCACAACTAAAACTAATAACAAGGAATAACTCTGAAATGGCAAGTTCCACAAAAATAATATTTATGACATAACTTGTGTATTTTAATGAGATCTACATTTTTTGTATAGTAAGTTTTTTTCTATCTCTTGCGGTTTACTACTTATTCTAAATTAAGCAAAATTCATTCAGAATCAACAGGTCTTTAGAAACTATTACCAGAAAATTCAAGATATACATTTTATTTGTGATAGAAATGGCTTTAATATGTGATATTTTAATCAAAATCGTTAGAGCCATTTTCAAGAAAAACAAAATTTTTGAAAATTTTTCCATGCAGTTAGGGGTGGGGGGATTTTCTTGAAAATCTTCGTGTTCCATCCTTGGAAGATACCAAGCCTAAACAGCAAGTTTGGTATTCAACTGTCTTTTCATTTTTCAGCTATGCTATCCAGCCAGACAGACAGACACACACAGAGACACAGACACACACACACACATGGACCTTTTTCTGAAACTGCTTTTTTTGGACTCAGGGGGTCCTAAAACATGTATTTTTAGTGAAATCTCGACATCAAATTTTTGGGTGGAATACAATACTTCTCTATCCCTATGTACATGGTACATGCGGGGCTAGAGAAAGTAAAAAAAGAAAGGTGCAACACCATCAAGGAGAGCTTAACTTTAATGAAGAGGTATGTACAAAATAATAATCAAGATAAGATTGTATGGTAAGAAAACCAGTACAATGCAAGCATACAAGTCACAAGGGAGTGTGTCCCAATAGTTGCATTAATATTTGGTGTATCCCTCCCGGGCAGCGATATAGGCATGTATTGATGCATGCAGATGAGCGTACAGGTGGCAAATGGCTTCCTGCGGCACACTGTCTCAAGCATCCTGCACCTGTTGTCGCAGTTCGGCAATGGTTGTGGTCTACCGTCAGTTCCTTTCCCATCATGTTCCATAGATGTTCAATATGAGGGGACCTTGTTGGCCAGGGCAGTTATCGCACACCATGAAGAGCATGTTGCATTGCAGCAGCTGTATGGGGACATGCGTTATCCTGTTGACACAACAATTCACCTTCCTGTTGAAGAAATGGCAGTACCACAGGATTAATAACCTACTGGATGTAGCTGACCTAGTTTAACGTCTTTGAACAAACACCAAAGGTGAGCAAGAGTTGTAACTGATGGCACCCCACACCATGATGCTAGGAGTTGGGCCTTTGTGTCATGGGCAAATGCACTCTGGGACGATTACCCTCACCAGCTCTACATCTAACAGATACACAGGCATCACTTGCATACAGGAAGAACCTACTTTCATCACTGAAGACCACAGAGCACCATTCAATTGTCCAATTAGCCCTTTCTCAACACCAGAGGAGACATGCATGGCGGTATACTAGTGTAAGAGGTATCTTGGCTAGAGGCACACATGATTTAAGTCCTGCCGCAAGAAGACGGTTTCCAATAGTCTGTGTTGACACTCCAGATGCTACATGCACCCAGATTGCTTCCTTGGATGCTGTTTGGGTACCCACCATAGCCCTCACAATCCATCGATCCAGACATGCATCTGTACAATGTGGCCACCCAGAACCTGGTCTACGATTGTGAGAATGTTCCACACACCATTGCTGAAAACACCGATACATTGAGCCCAACATGTGCAGCAATTTGTCAATAGGTCCATCGAGCTTCACACAGGCCAACAATTTGACGTCATTCAAATGGTTGTAGTTGTGCGACAGGAGTGCACATTGTCGTGGCATGGATAAGTCCTAGAGTGTCTTTTGATGGCACCATTCAACTGTTATGGTACCTAAGCGACTGTCTACAGAGGCGACACACAAGAGGCCATAGATATATTTTTGAGCAGTAAAAATGTAAATGGCATGTTATTTATGGACGCTCTTTAACTGCTATGGTTCTCAGCATCCCGTTCTATACTGGGCCTGAAAGACCACTTAATTTTGCTCTGAGGCCTCTCTATCTGGCTTGAGGTTCTTTTACGTGCTGTAAATCTACAACACGGGACCAATATCTTTACTTCACTTTCAGAGGAAGCCTTGCTAAGAATTTTTACACCCGGAAAAAAAAAAAAAAAAAAAAAAAAAAATCCATCCTCTACCAGGTTTGAACCCTTGATCTTGGGTACATGAAGTTAGCATGGTACACCACGGAGGTCGACAGCCTGAGCAGTGCCATCTGTTGTCTGCTGATCACTACAATCTATCACCAAAACCATAACCCTGCATTATCCTCATACTATGCCCATTTTTCGATAAACACAGTCTTTAGTTGTGTTGCACTTATTTTTTCCGTAAGTGTATTTATTTTAGTCTCAGAAAGAAATTTTATTTTTTAATGAGAATGCTTATAGGTTTGTCAATAGATAATTTTTTGGCATGAAATGCAATACAAAAAAAATCAGGTGTGTTTCATTCACATGACTTTCTCTATATCTCTGCAACAAATTATTGTTAGAGAGCTTATGCTTCTATTTACTTCATGCTAATCGAGAAAAAATTAGCAGAATTAGTCTTATTACTCGCTACCTTAAAAGTAGAAGCGAAATAAGCGAGTACCATAGATTAAAGTGATAGTCAAAATCTGGTTACTATGCGACTGAAGTTCCTTTGTTTGTGTGAACAGGAGTTGACAAATTCCTGTATGAGAAAAGTTTGTTTTTTAAAGCTGAACCCAAAAACAATGAATATCTAAAAAACAATCAACTCCATGAAAAAAAATGTATATATTAAAAATTGTGTGTTTCTACGTGCTCTACATTTTTTGTGTAATAAGTTTTTATTTATCTCTTATGGTTTAGGAACTATGTAAAATTCCGTAAATTTCATCCAGAATAAAGTAAGCTTCAGAGGCTATTCCCAGAAAATTCAAGATATACATTTTATTTGTCAGGTAAATATCTTTAATATATGATACTTTTATCAAAATCGTTAGAGCCATTTTTGCAAAAATAAAAATTTTCGAATAAAGTTCTATGTAAAGGGTAGTTTAGGGTGGGGGATTTTTCTAAAAATCTTTGTGTTGCATCCCTGGAAGATACTAAACTAAAATAGCAAGTTTGGTATTTTACCGACTTTTTGTTTTTGAGTTATTGTGTTCACATGCACACACGCATGCACATACACACAGGACCCCTTTTTGAAAATGCTTTTTTTGGATACAGGGGACATATTTCCGGTGAAATCTCGGTATCGAATTTTTGGGTGGAGTGCAATACCTTCTCTGTATGCTATGTACATAGTAAGTGTAGAGAAAGTAAAAATCTGCTGAATAAGTTGCAGCCTTGGTGGTAATTTGTAGCATTTCCACAGGCTTTGCCATTGTCATAACCATGAAGCTTGTGACTTATTTTTCCCGCATGGTATTTGGAAAATATATATATTGCTAATGCAAGAAGACCCCTAGTTCTGAACATTAATATTTTTAAAAAATTCCAAAATTATTTCATTTAATTCAAAATCTTCTCGGGCTTCTAACCAGGTAAGAACTTGGCTGGATACCAACGTTTCGAAGAAGTGCATCTTCCTCGTCTTCAGGGTGAACTGATGGATTGAGCTTGCGGAGACTGGTATTTATAAGAGCTGGAATGAAGCTAACATCTGATTGGTTCGCGTGATATTATGGCCTGGTATTTAAGATGACTGAGACATGGGCACGGACTTCGTAGAAAACTATTTATAGCAGTTATACGGCTAATGTTTTGTGTTTGAGCACGCACCTGCTAGAAAATAAGCCTTGGAAGACTGCAGGTACAGATTAGGTTTAAGGCTCTTTAACATCGGTGTGCACGCTGAACTTAGTTGTAGGCCAGAATCACGATTTAGATTATTTGTTTGAGACGAGATGGCTAAAGCTTCTTTTACTCTCCTTTCCCAGTAGTTCGAACACTTTGCCACTATCTTGATGTTGGTAAAGTTAGCTCTGTGGCTTTGTTCTATACAGTGGTCAGCCAGTCCAGATTTTTCGGGTTGCATAAGCCTTATTGATTTTTGGTGTTCAGAAATGCGTATGGCAATAGTGCGTCATGTTTGACCAATGTACGCTGTGCTGCATTCACAAGGAATGTGATAAACACCAGGTACTCTTAGAGCTAAATTATCTTTAACTGGGCTGACCAAATTTTTGATTTTAGGTGGTGGCTTATGGATGGTTTTGACATTATATTTGTAGAGTAGTCTACTAATCTTTCCGGAAAAATTGCCAGTAAACGGTATATAGGCTATGGTAGTTGGCTTGTCTTTTTGTTGACTGTTCTTGCTGGGGTTTCTTTTTCGTCCGGCTCTTTTCAGCGCAGATGTGATGTCCTTGGCTGAATATCCATTTTGTTGGAGTGTGAATTTTAGGTGTTGAAATTTTGTTTGCAGATTATCTGGGTCTGATACGGAAACTGCTCTATGTGCCAATGTGTTGAGAATGCCCATTCGTTGTGACTTATGGTGGAAGCTGTTTGCGTTGAGATAAAGATCCGTGTGTGTAGGTTTTCGGTAGACGGCATGACCAAGAGTTCCGTCCGCTTTTCTGGTAACCAGAATGTCCAGAAAGGGGAGGGAAGTGTTCAACTTCCATTGTGAACTGTATTTGTCATCTGAGGCTATTTAAGTGTGCAAGAAAATCTGGAAGAGTGTGCAGTCCTTGCGGCCAAATTACAAATGTATCATCTATGTACCTGAAAAAATGTGTAGGCTTTAATGGGGCTGTGTTGAGTACTTCATGCTCCAGAAACTCTATATAATAGTTGGCAATAGCTGGTGACAGAGGAGAGCCCTTAGCAACACCATCTGTCTGCTCGTAGTAGATGTTGTCATACAGAAAATAAGTGGAAGTAAGTGTGTGACTAAACAGTGCAGTAATACCAGGTGGAAAGTGTTCTGAAAGTAGTTGTATTGTTTCCGCAAGGGGAACTCTGGTGAAGAGAGATACCACATCGAAACTAACGATGGCTTCACTTTGATGCTGTCAAGAACTTCAGTGAAGTGCATAGAGTTCTTCACATTGTGTACACAATTACCTACTATTAGTTGCAGCAGATTTGCCAGATGACGAGCTAGGCGATAGGTAGGGCTGCCAATAGCGTCCACTATGGGCCTTAGAGGTATCCCAGGCTTGTGGATCTTCGGGAGACCATATAATCTGGGAGGTATGGAGGCAGATGGTGAGACCATCTTCTGAACATCAGGAGGAAGGCTAGATTTCTTAATTAGCTGGATGGTGCATCTTTCTACAGAGTTGGTAGGATCCTTTTTAATGGTTTTGTATGCAGGGTCGTCCAGCAGTTGTTGATCTTTTTCTTGGTACTGCACAGAAGAGAGGAGTACCATGGCGTTTGGTTTTTTTAGTTAAAATACCTATATATTTAGTGCATTTATGATTGCCTAAAGCTCATGTTGAAGCTCCTGTTTCAGGAAGGTTCAACGTGGATTATCGATTACATAACAGATTCCTCTAAATAGACTATAAAACTCCTTTGTCAGCTGGTAAAACAACCAAGTTGTCGCTTTTTCGAAGGGAATGTAGGGCCTTACTTTCTTCTCGGCTGATGTTTGAAGTAGGTAGGGTTGCGTTTTTGTATGCTCTTGCTACCTGTATTTATTCTGCACTAGTTGATGGAAGTTGACAAATGGCGGCTTCAATAGAACTGATGGTGTCTGCCACTGATATTTGTCTGGTGTTGCCATGGACTCTCCAGCTATTGCCAACTTCTATATGGAGTTTCTGGAGCATGAAGTACTCAACACAGCCCCATTAAAGCCTACACATTTTTTCAGGTACGTAGACGATACATTTGTAATTTGGCCGCAAGGACTGCACACTCATCCAGATTTTCTTGCACACTTAAATAGCCTCAGATCACAAATACAGTTCACAATGGAAGTTGAAAAAAACCCTTCCCTCCCTTTTCTGGACATTCTGGTTACCAGAAAAGCAGCCGGAACTCTTGGTCATGCCGTCTACCGAAAACCTACACACACGAATCTTTATCTCAATGCAAACAGCTTCCACCATAAGTCACAACGAATGGGCATTCTCAACACATTGGCACGTAGAGCAGTTTCTGTATCAGACCCAGATAATCTGCAAACAGAATTTCAACACCTAAAATTCACACTCCAACAAAATGGATATTCAGCCAAGGACATCACATCTGCGCTGAAAAGAGCCGGACGAAAAAGAAACCCCAGCAAGAACAGTCAACAAAAACAGACAAGCCAGCAGCCATAGCCTATATACCGTTTACTGGCAATTTTTCGGGAAAGATTAGTAGACTACTCTACAAATATAATGTCAAAACCATCCATAAGCCACCACCTAAAATCAAAAATTTGGTCAGCCCAGTTAAAGATAATTTAGCTCTAAGAGTACCTGGTGTCTATCACATTCCTTGCGAATGCAGTGCAGCGTACATTGGCCAAACAGGATGCACTATTGCCACACGCGTTTCTGAACACCAAAGATCAATAAGGCTTATGCAACCCAAAAAATCTGGACTGGCTGAACACTGTATAGAACAAAGCCACAGAGCTAACTTTACCAACACCAAGATAGTGGCAAAGTGTTCGAATTACTGGGAAAGGAGAGTAAAAGAAGCTTTAGCCATCTCGTCTGAAACAAATAATCTAAATCGCGATTCTGGCCTACAACTAAGTTCAGCATGGACACCGATGTTAAAGAGCCTTAACACCTAATCCTGTACCTGCAGTCTTCCAAGGCTTATTTTCTAGCAGGTGCGTGCTCAAACACAAAACATTAGCCCTATAACTGCTATAAATAGTTTTCTACGAAGTCCGTGCCCATGTCTCAGTCATCTTAAATACCAGGCCATAATATCACGCGAACCAATCAGATGTTAGCTTCATTCCAGCTCTTATAAATTCCAGTCTCTGCAAGCTCAATCCATCAGTTCACCCTGAAGACGAGGAAGATGCACTTCTTCGAAACGTTGGTATCAAGCCAAGTTTTTACCTGGTTGGAAGCCCGAGAAGATTTTGAATTAATACATCGCCAGGAAAGCTTCAATTCTTATTCCAAAATTATGTTCTGAAAAATAAGGATCATCTTGCATTTGAGGACATCTTGTATTTGAATAAATATGCCACATTTATAACTGATGATGAAAACAATAAATCCTTGAAACATGTAGGGTTTTTAACAAGTGAAGCAGTGTAGAGGAATTTTTAAATAAGTAACATGTTCATATACTCAAGTTTTTTAAATAAATGTTATGTAAACTATTTACTGATTGTACACTTGAACATTTGCATATGGACGTTTTGCCTGTTTCAAGGTGAAATAAAGTATTATTATTATTATTATTATTATTATTAAAAGATGCTGATTTATTATTTTATTCTACTACTACATTGTCACAAGCTTCAAAAATTCTGAATGACTAATCTTTTTCTTTCCGTAATTTCTACATTAATTTTTACAATTTTCTTTATACATTACTTAGAGTTGCTGTATTTTCTCTTGGTTCACCATGCATTTTAACACCTGGTTATGTAAGCTTAGTGGATCTTATTTTTTTTTTTTTTTTTTTTTATTTTTCTGAACTATTTTTCTCTTAATCTGCCCAAGAGTTTCCCAATGAGTTCCTTCTTTATACTCACTGTCTTGATGTAAACTCCTGTGCTGGTATAAAAAATTAAATAATTGTAATATTCTCTATGTTTTATGTTTGTTAGCAAGTTGACAATGCTGTTATTCATTTTAACATTTGAATCACAAAGGTAAATTTGGAATACATTTATTGGACATACTATCTTTATACACATTGCTGCAACTCAAAAATGGGTTCTCTTAGTAGAGCCAGAAGTAGTTATATTGATTTTGAAGCATATACAACTAAAACTTGCTGAGAAAACGATGGCATAATCCATGTTATGTCAGTTTGAAGTTAGATAATATTCCATTCAGGGTATGTAAAATATCTGCAGACAGAAGGAAAGTATTGAGAATACTGTATTTATCTGAATAAAAGACAATGTTTTATAAAACAAGATGCATAAAAAATAACAGCTACTACCTCAAAGTTTGCTCCTCTCTTGAGAAATCTTGTTCCTGCATATTTATTTGAACGCCGTGCTATTATTGTCAAGTACAATGAACGTCCAAATACTGAAATATTAGATTGTCCAATGAACCCATGAGTGACATACAATATCCAGTCTGGATGAAGATCAGCTTCTATTTTTTGCAATAAATGCTGGTTCCATACAAATCTCTTATTAGGTATGCTCCGTATTCCATACTCCACTACCTTTGTGCCCAATTTTTTGTTTTGTTCTTTATTGTATCTGCAAAACAATATTTTGAAAATAGTTGTAGCACTGAGGTAGTTGACAATAATTGTTCAAAACATATACTGATATGTACGTTTTTTTTTATTTTTCTTTGTGAACAACATATGTAGGGCAAATACAATTCTTAATGGTATATGTAAAAGCTTTCTCTTACCTATTTTCCTGCTGTTCTTGATTAAAACTCCAAAATGAAAATAAGTCATCACTATGCTGAATGGTGTTGTAGTCTGTGCTATCTGAAATATACAACCGTTATCATCAAATTATTGTATTTCACCTATGATAATTTGAGGACAGAGAAAAGATTGCTATATACTCACAAGAGAAACATACTCTTTTAAAGGCATTACCTATTCATCTTAATGATCTGGAAATATCCTTGGTGTTTTAGGATGTCTACTAGATTTGAAGTATTTATTTACTTGTACTGAGCTCTTTACAGAGTTTGAGATGGCTGGAGCTAGCCAACTGATTTAGAATATAATAATTTAGGATAAATGATTTTTAAAGAAAATGTATGATTTAGCCTTTTACTTTAAAACATTACATAAAAGAATACCCATTTTCATCCAGTTAAGAAATCTTTCCTTGTATGTGCTATCCTATGGCTTGCCATTCATTTTTAATTTGAGATATAACATTTTTATTGTGAATGATGGTTTTATGGACTATGAATTCAGTATAAATGTTCTTTCGCTAAGGTTACAGCCAACTCTGATCATAGAAAAGTCACAGAGCTAAGATTGCCAAAAACTAGCAGAGGAATGATTACACTTGGCTGACAGAGGATAAAAATCTTCATTCAGATCCATTTTTACTTTCTCTATATGCAGTATGTATATAGTGTATTGTATTGCACCCGAAAATTTGATACCAAGATTTCACCAGAAATATATGTTTTGAGACCCCCCCAAATCCAAAAAAAAACATTTTTAGAAAAATATATCTGTGTCTGTGTGTGTGCGCGTGTGCGTGTGTGTGTATGGGCAACATAGCTCAAAACTTGGCATTTAAGAATGGTATCTTCCAAGGATGTGACACAAAGATTTTCAAGAAAATCCCCCCACCCCGAACTACCTGTTACATGGAAAATTTCGAACATTTTGATTTTCTTAAAAATGGCTCTGATGATTTTGATTAAAATCTTGTATATTTAAGATATTTACTTGACAAATAAAATGCATATCTTGAATTTTCTGGGAATAGCCTCTGAAGACTACTTTATTCTGGATGAATTTAAGGCATTTTTGCATAACTGCTAAACCGTAAGAGATGGACAAAAACTTACCACACAGAAAATATAGAGCACATTAAAACACACAATTTATGCTTTATACATTTTTTTTCGTGGAGTTGATTGCTTTTAAGATATTCCTTGTTTTTAGTTTCAGCTTTGGAAAACATACTTTTCTCATACAGGAATTTGTCAACTCCTGTCCATACAAAGGAACTTCAGCCACTTAGCAAACAGCTTTTGACTATCACTTTAACCTATGGAACTCTGTTTCAAGGAAGCATGTAATAACACTATTTCTGGTATTTTTTTTCGATTACTATGAAATAAATAGAAACATAAGATTGTTAACAATAATTTGTTGCAGAGATGTAGAAAAAGTCATGTGAATGGATCACATCAGATTTTTCTTTTTTTGGCTCAGTGAAGTGTATTAGTAGATAATATTTGTTTTCAGTATTCTTGTCTCCGACTTCATCTTTCACAGAAGTCTGACTTACGCATAACTGTTTCTGTGATCTTGAGCTTTATATCTTTAGTTACTTTTTTCTTCTTCTCTCTTTTGTTTTTTTATTATTTTCTATTTACAATGATAATAGTATTGAACTGACAAGCAGTCCCTGATTATACATAAAAGTATCATACACAGATAATCAATGCTGTTTATAAAACCTTCGTAAAATTCAGGACTGCTTATTAATCAGTCTTTTAAGGCAGTCTTTGGTGTCTTGTATCTTATATATTGATGGACATTGTAGTTTCCAAGTTGTCGTACACCTGGATTTGGACTCAGTTGAAAACGGTGGTAGAAATCTTGTACAGGGTGTACATAAATGAATATCGGGGTTTTAACTCTTTATAATATTTATTACATTCAACTTACAGTTATAAATGATATGTCAAATGAAAAAGCAACTCAAACAGTTTTGTTTGTTAGCACAAGTACGCATGTGCATGCAATGTTTCTGCCGCAATCCGCTAGACAGCGGTAGTAGTAAAGATGGCGACTAATAAACAGAATGCGTTTTGTGTTTTGCAGTTTGCAAAGACTGAATCTGTAGTTACTGTGCAACGTGCGTTCCGTAGTAAGTTCAGTTGTGATCCTCCTAGTGATAAAAACATTCGTTGATGGTATAATCAGTTTGAAGATACTGGCTGCCTTTGTAAAGGGAAGAGCACAGGACGACCAGGAGTAAGTGAAGAGACTGTTGAGCGAGTGAGAGAGTCGTTCACCCGTAGCCCAAAGATACACTAGAGCAATGGCTCTTCCCTCAGTTGGAAGAAAATGAGCCAGAGAACTTCATTTTCCGACAGGATGGTGCGCCACCTCACTGGCATAACGAAGTACGCGATTGGTTGAACGTCACTGTACCCGAGCGCTGGATAGGCCGCAAGGGCCCCAATGACAGGGCTTGCTATGCATGGCCTCCACGTTCTCCTGACCTAATGTCATGCGATTTTTACCTTTGGGGCTTCATCAAGGATCGTGTGTTCGTGCCTCCGCTACCAGCTAACCTCCCTGAATTAAGAAACCGGATTGAAGCAGCTGTTGCTACAATTACTGAATACACACTTATCAATGTTTGGGAAGAATTCGGCTATAGACTTGATGTGTGCCGTGTGACAAAGGGTAGTCACATTGAACATTTATAAGCTTCTTGGTAAAACTGTTTGAGTTGCTTTTTCATTTGACATATCATTCATAACTGTAAATTGAAGATAATAAATATTATAAAGAGTTAAAACCCCGATATTCATTTATATACATCTGTATATGCTGTGAAATGTATTCTTGTAAGTAAGGTACAGGATCTGTTTAGTTGTAGTATACCACTGTGAATAATTCTTAAAACTTTATTTTGTGTAATCTGCAGTGGCTTAAAAGTTGAATCCTCCATATAGGCCCATGTTGGAGCTGCATAAACCAGTATTGGCAGAATCAGAGTTTTGAAGAGTTGTAGCTTCCTTTGTATTGGTATCCATCCTGACTTGAGTAGTGGATAGAGTTGGATTTTCCTGGCTATTACTTTTCCTTTTGTTTGTTGTACATGTTTATAGCATAATAAGCGCTGATCTAATGCTTTAACTTCTTGAGAAATATAGTACCATCTTTAGGCCTTTCTTCCAATATAAATATTGGAAATATTTTGTCTATGCCAAACGGTTTGTCTCAAGAGTACCTAATGCACCAGTTGTTTTGGTTGACTATGACTGTCTAGAGTAGACAAAATCAGTAGTTTCCTTCTGTGCTGTTTCTTTAGTTTTGTTGCTTATTTTGTCCTGTAGACTTAAAATATTGGTGGAAATCTATACTAATTTGACCTTCAATCTGTGTATTTAGAGAATCCATAAGAAAACCTAGTGTCAGCAGAACATGGGTTTTAATCTAAATTCCTGATAAGTAGAGTGTGATACTTCTCGTGTATCAATATTAACATTTCTAATATCATACTTCATTTAGCAAGAGGAGTGTTGTACCAGTTTCAGCTATTAAATGCTGACTTGTGTCCTCATAAAGCAATGCTGGCATAAGCATGGTCTTAACGATAAAGGAGAGCCCTCACATCAGAGTTACAGATCCTGCCAGACTCACTCTGGATCAAGGTTGGCAGAAAGGATAAAGTGTTCATTAACAGTGTTAACTTCAAGAACATCAGGTGAGTTGAGTGCAATTAGGGTAGTCCCTGAGGTTTTGTTCCCCCTTTAGCTCTCTAACCATGCATTCTTATTAATTTCTTTAGATAATAGTTAAAGCATAGTGTCTCCTCGCACCCTTGAAGTACTTATTTCTAGCTACACACCCTCCTGCACCTTAAACCCTGAAGCTACCTGCTTCCCTCTTGCATGTGTGAGTACTATCTTTACCCTAATCCTACTAGCCCCTAGCAATTCACAGTGGTAGGCGTAACTTCTACCTGCATATTGGGTAGCCTACCTACATGTATCCACAATTTTGGATTCCTCTGTGCTAATTGTTTATTTTTTTTTCTGTTCGGGTTAGGTCATTGCTAGAATACACTTCTGGTTAATGATATAATTTAAATTGTGACTAAAGAAAACCAAAAAACAGCAAATATAATTTAACAATTTTTATTTCTTTTGTTTCTGTGCATAAGTTTAGGGTATTTTTCCATCTTTATCATATACCTAAAGAGGTAGGGAAGGAATTATATTCTACCCAAAAATTTAATGTAAAGATTTTCATTGGAAAAACATGCTTTGAGGCTGTCTGAACAAAAGAAAAAAAAGTATTTTTAGAAAAATGACTGTTTTTTTTTCTACAGATAATTTAATGTCTACAGAATACATCAGTTTTCTTCTACATGGTAACCAATTAAAGAGAGAAATGCATAGAATTTACAGACGTGTAAAACATCCATAACTTTTTCAGTGATTCATGTGTCTATCTATGAAAGATCACATAATACCGATTAGATTAGAAAGCATTCTGTAGGTTCGTTTAGGCCAGAAAGCCACTGAACATAGAACTTGTCAAGGCATATACATGTATACATATGTTTATATACTATATACTATGAAAAAAAAATGTATAAAGCTCCAATGCTAAAAGCATAATTTACAAAAACAACATAATCCTTTTTTTTTTTTTTTTTTTTTTTGCATGCACATAAAAACAAAAGGTATCAAAATATAGTGTTAAAATGTATAAATAAATAAATATAATTTCATTATATGTAAAACTAATGTTATGTCAGATGATAGTTTTCAAATTATCGATATAATAGTTACTAGTAGCAATCATATAAATTAAAACATGATTATTGTATTATGTACTCTTCATAAATGTCAACAAATTACAATACATATTTACAAATATGTTATAGAATTTCCAATGCAAAGATTTACAATTATGTACTAGAGTGTAAAATATCAAAACATCAGGCTTTACAGACCTTGTGTCATTGCTAAATACTAAAAAAATTCATTTGACACATCGTGCAAGTCAAAGTATAAATCAGTTTAATTTTAATATAAAACACACACACACTAATATACACAAAATGCAATACATTGTAATATTTATAAATACAATGATTATTAACTGTATTGCCAGACAGATTTGTCACTTAAATATTCATCTACAGAGTAAAATGATTTATTGCAAAGGTACTCCTTAAGAGAGGCCTTAAAAGCCCTGAAATTCCCAACATTTTCTTTCAGATTACTGGGGAGAGCATTAAATATCTTGATTGTTTCATAATATACACCTTTCTGAAAGCAACGAAGATTGGCATTGGGACGATGAATCAATCCCTTTTGTCTAGTATTAATGTTATGAATTTCCATGTTTGTTATAAAACTATGTCGATTAACTGCATAGAATTTTAAAATGGATAGTATATAAACACAAGGTAAGGTGAGGATGCCCAATTTTTGAAATAGTTCTTTGCATGACTGTCTGCTATAAGCATTACAGATTATTCGTATAGCTTTCTTCTGTATCCGGAATATGCATTTACTATCTACTGAATTACCCCAGAATATTATTCCATACTCGATGATGGAGTTAAAGTAGGCAAAATACACCAACTTAAGTGTATTGATTGAGTGAAATTTAACCAGTGCACGGAGAGCATAACATGCTGAGCTAAGTTTAGGTGTGTTGTAGCTAATATGTTACTTCCAGTCCAAATGCTTATCTACCTGAAGGCCAAGAAATTTGACTTCATTTAGCTGTTCTAACAATGTATCATTAATTCCTATTTCTATGTGCGTTTGTGGTGAGCAAGTAGTTATAAATTTAATTGTTTTTGTTTTTTCAAGGTTTATTGAGAGTTTGTTTGCTTTGAACCAATTTGACATACAATTTAGAACATAGTTTAATTTAACTACACATTCATTGAAATCTTTACTTGTTACTAGAACACTAGTGTCATCTGAGAATAAATAAATACTTGCAAAACTGTTAATGTATAATGGGAGGTCATTTATGTAAACCAAGAACAAAAGAGGCCCTAAAATTGATCCCTGGGGAATGCCATCTTGCACAACTTACACAAATAATCTCATTCTATCAGCAACTTTTGTATTCATTCACAACAGTGAATAAAATTACACAAAAATCTAGTCACATGCTTCGGGTCCTCATTGGCCATTTCCAATTCTGTAGTATCATGGCATTATGACACAGAATTCAGTACATATCTGAGCTCAGTCCTCACAGCTTTGTATAGATGGAAGGACATTTTTAGTCATGGTTCTTCTATACAGAACAGCTCTTTGGCTGAGACATAAGTCAAGCAATTGCTTCACATTTTTGAGTTCCATTATTACTCTTTGTGTCAGATATGTATAGATATTTAGGCAAAATGTGATGACAGTGCTGTTGGCTGCTCCTAAATATATTTACAGAGTATTTGAGTTCACAGTCCACACCATTTGAGTTGGCAATTTTGCTTCACATGAATGAGGCTAATGATATCTGCATATTGCTCTCATTTGCCATGAGAAGTTTGGGAACAGTGCCTTCTTAAATATTGTGAGTTGGAAAGTGAACTGCAGTGAATAAGGAAGCTTTCCTTCACAAAGCTAGACAGCCTTTCTGTACAGATATTCTTAGTCACATACCTTAATAGAATAAATGTTACTTTAATGACTATGGCAATAGATGAAAGGGAGTCGACACCTTGAGCTAGAATATCCTTTTCATCTATGCACTTTCTGGGGCACTCCTGAGAGGAGATAGAGGGTGGCTGACCCAGGAGTCACAACAGAATACAGGATCCTCATCATTTTCAGATTGAAACTACTCAGTGGTGGCTAGTACAACTAGCATCCCTCCCCATTGTGGTTTAGTTACCCCACCGAGGGTTAAGAGATCCGAAACCACCTGCTAGAGGGCAAAGTTAACCAGTGCTCATCCTTTTTCCTTGCTATGCAGTGCTGCATCCTCCACAAACACATACAATCCTTAAACAGACCAACCAGATGAAGTGTGAAATGAAGCGACAGGAAACTGAGCAGATATAATAAACATTCCCAACATTTGCCTGGCAACTGGGTAAAATCCTGAAAATACCACCGATCAGGAAGGTGGCTGTGAGAATCATATGAGGCGTATACCTGCCAAATATGAGGCTCATATGTTACCATGGAACCATCTTACTGGCCGTTTTATTTCCGAGTTTTTATATTTCCTTTTAAGCTAAATTTTATATTTAATGAGTCATACAGTATAAGTCTAGCCATTAAAACATTCATAACATCATGCAAGCTCAAGTAGTCTATATTATAAACATTACTTTTGGCAGTTCATTGCCTAATTCTTATGAGCATACTCATGATGATAAATTATTAAGCGAGTTAAAAAATACAAAACATCTCCCATGGGGAAATAATAGCAAAAGTATAATAGCATTCACAATGAAACAACATATTACATTTTGGAGCAACAAATCAAATAAAAATTAGAAGCAATTTAACATGAAAATTTAATGTTCACAGATTGCTGCCAAAACCATATAATAAGTAAAAATGAAAGGTACTGCGTAATTAGTTACCCAGTTACTACTAATTCACGTAGTTAATTAAAACCAAGTCTATCTTGAAGCTGTTAGTATAACTGTTAAAAAACATTAAAACTATTCAATTAAGAGTAAAACCATAGATTATATGCAAACTTTGCTCTTGAAATAAAATAACTTATTTCGCACATGTTTCGGTGGCTGTTACCACCATTGTCAACGGAGTTTCACTGATGAACTCATGGCAGTGGCCTGTGGAGGTCTCTCTTCTGGATAGATGAATTTTGAGATGAGTCTGTTTGTTTGTGGTATGTCAAAATTTATGACCTTGTTTTTTTTTTTAAATTAATAAATTTTCCCAAACTGTTAATCTTATTGGATTCTGCACTAATTTTAATAACTTGGGTTCACTGTGAAAATTATGGTTTTGAGCTTAAAATGATGTGCTACAGTTGAATTATTTTAAATAGCTCATTTGTTCTTTAAAACATTGCCCAATGTTTCTTTTTGTTTTCACACTCCTTGCAGCTGATTTCATATATCCCTGATTGTTTCAATGGGGGGATTGTATTTTTTGTATTGTATGGAGGAGATTTTTTTAGATTGTGCTTATTGTTGATGTCCCAGTTTTTTGAAAATCATTTGAAATTTTTGGTGTACCAAAGGGTGGTAAGTGAATTTTTTGAAGCTGGTTTGAATTTTATTAATCTTCTTCTTTACCAAATGTTCTGTGTAGCCATTCTTTTGTGCAATTTCTATGATCCTGTTAAGTTCTAATTTTTATTCCATCTAGCTTAGTGGTAGGTTTACTAGTCTGAATGTAAGGCTGTTGATCATGGCATGTTTGTATGAAATTGGGTTGCAGCTGTTACTAAGTTACTTTATTTCAAGAGTGAAGTTTGAGTGTAATCTATGTTTTTACTCTTAACTGATTAGTTACTTCACTGTGCATTCCTATTAATGTTTTAATTAAAATTATTGTCCTACCTGTCATTTTGTTATCTTGAAAGAAATAGCTGGACTTGCCAGCTTTACCAGCTCCAGGTATCTCATTCAAAATATTGCCATTTGGAATTATGTTATGTGGTGGAGCCAAGTTACTCTGTAAAGTATGCGTAATATCATAGCTGTAGCTGAAAAATGTAAACAGAACAACGTCTAGGTCACTGAGTTATTATAACACAAAGAGTTAGCTGAGTACTTAAAGAGATTTTGTATTATTACTGAATATAAACAGTTATTTGTTTCCTTTGTAACTATTTTTACTTTCTCTATACGTACTATATACATAGTGTATAGAGAAGATATTGCACTCCACCCAAAAATTTGATACCGAGATTTCACCGGAAATATATGTTTTAAGGTCCCCAATATCCAAAAAAAGCATTTTCACAAAAAGGTCCATGTGTGTGTGTGTCCGTGAACACGATAACTCAAAAACGAAAAGTCGGTAAAATACCAAACTTGGTATTTAAGTTTAGTATCTTCCAGGGATGCGACACAAAGATTTTGAGAAAAATCCCCCCACCCCCAACTACCCTTTACATGGAACTTTTTTTAAAAAAATTTGATTTTCTCAAAAATGGCTCTAACGATTTTAATTAAAATTTTGTATATCAAAGATATTTACCTGACAAATAAAATGTATATCTTGAATTTTCTGGGAATAGCCTCTGAAGAGTAGTTTATTCTGGATGAATTTTACTGAATTTTGAATAACTGCTAAACCGTAAGAGATGGACAAAAACTTACTACACAAAAAATGTAGAGCACGTTAAAACACACAATTTATGTTATATACATTTTTTTCGTCAGTTTGTCATTTTTGAGACATTCCTTATTTTTGGTTTCTGCTATGAAAAACTTATACTTTTCTCATATAGAAACTTGTCAACTCCTATCCATACAAACAAAGGAACTTCGTTGACATAGAAACCAGCTTTTGACTATCATTTTAACCTATGGTAGTCCCTTATTTCGCTTCTACTTACAAGGAAGCAAGTAATAAGACTATTTCTGCTGTATAAGCTTTTTAAGAATAATTTGTTGCAGGGCTATAGAGAAAGTCATGTGAATGGTACACATCAGATTTTTTTTAAATCTGAGATGTTCTTTATTAAAATGTCAGAAAAACAAACCAATCCAATACCCCCTCATAAGTTAGATTATAAATCTATTAAGGGGATATTTTCTCTTTTACCAATATTAATGTAATTTAAAAGGTCTTATATTTGGCTTGTATGTGGCTAAAGCTATGTTCAATCACAGAGAGAGCTGTGACTACACAGGGGTGCGCAAATCCAACTTCAAAGCACAACAGAAGCTGTCAAAAGAATATTGTAATTGGAGCACACCTTGAAGTAGTTTTTACACATCCCTTTCCGTCAAAAATTAAAGTTGCAAAATATTAATAAAGATTTTGGTAAATTTATCTTTAAAACACACTTTCCTTTAGGCATAACTATTCTCATTTCCAACACAAGACTGCTGTAAAAATGTTAAAGAGTCTACATTTTAAATTTATTTGCTCATCTAAATTTGCATAGCTTTTTATGCAAATTTGTTTTTATAGAATTAAATTTCACTATGTAACCCTAGTCTGGTTAATTACTTTCTCTACACATACTATGTAAATAGTGCAATAGCAAGATTTCACCAGAAATACATGTTTTAGGATCCCCTGAATCCAAAAAAAGTTTTTTGGAAAAATTGCCTATGAGCATGCATGTGTAAGTGTGTGTGTGTGTGTGTGTGTGTGCAGCATAGCTCAAAAAGGAAAAGTGTGTTAAATACCAATCTTCCAAGAATGCAAACTGCAGATTTTCAAGAAAATCCCCCCCCCCAACTACCCTTTACATGGAAAAATGTTTGAACATTTTGATTTTCTCAAAAATGGCTCTAATGATTTTGATTAAAATATCATATATTAAAGATGTTTACATGACAAATAAAATGTGTATATCTTCAATTTTCTGGGAATAGCCTCGAAGACATGTTTATTCTGGATGAATTTTGCAGAATTTGGCATAACTTGTAAACCATAAGAGATGGACAAAACTTATTTCACAAAATAAGTAGAGCTTGTTAAAACACACAATTTATGTTATATACATTTTTTTCATGGAATTGATCATTTTCTAGATATTCCTTGTTATTGTTTTCATCCTTAAAATGCTTATACTTTTCTCATACGGGAATTGGTCAACTCCTGCCCAAACAAACAAAGAAACTTCAATCACATAGAAACAGGCTTTTAAAAAATTTCCCTATTTCTTTAGCCTTTTGTTGATGACACCAGCATATTAATGTCAGGAAAAACGCTAATGAGCAATCAAACCACATTATTGGCTTCAATAACAAGGTTGTCAATTGGTTCCAAATGAATAAACTAAAAACTAATGATGACAAATCTATTGCTAGAGGATTTTACCATAAATTAAGGAACTCTGCATAATTTCCAAATTTATATTTAAGTAACAAACCACTTCTCTATACACCAAATACTAAATTTCTAGGCATATGGTTAGACGAACATGTAAAAATGGAAAAACAAATTGAACAGCTAGCATTAAAACTAAGTAAAATTGCATTCTTTATTAAATATATGAGAGAATCTGTAAGCACATATGAGTTGAGAATTCTATATTTTACTTACTTCCATTCTGTAGTGATCTATGAACTACTAAGCTGGGGTAATGCAAAAGATGTAATAAAAATACTTAGATTGCAGAAAAGACTGATACGCTACATTGTAAATATCTCTTCTTCCACCAATTGTAAAACCACATTATAACATTTTAAAACTACTTCCACTCCCCTGTGTTTATATCTATGAAGTCTTAGTCTTAACAAGACCTTGGATCTCTCAATTCAAAAAAAATTCACAAGTACATACAACACAAAAAGCCAACAGATCTACGTATTATAAACCACAATACAACCTTATTTACACAAAGCTTTGCACATAATGCAGTATTATTATACAACAAACTGCCAGATTACATTGAAAGTATAACTTTGGAGAACAGGTATAAATTGGCCCTAAAAACATTTTAATGGAAAGCTGTGTTTATTCAGTGGAAAATATTTAAATTACGGTTTCCTTTAACTATGCTTCATAAAAATTTGTCTTATGTAAATACTCAATGTAATGCCTTTTATATATGTAATTTAGTTTGCAAGTTTCTTTAGTTTCATAAGCTTTGACGAAGCCCATCTTTGTACAAGTTCTAAACAGTGAATAAATCATGATATGAAATATAGATTTTTAATAAGTGAACTGATTTTTAAAACACATAGAAAAAAAAATATATATATTAAATCTTCAAAAAAGCTTGTGAGCAACAACAGATGATGTTTGATAAGATATCCTGTTGAGACTATATTTTGTAAAAGATAATGTAATAAAGCTCATATATTTCCTGAAAAGCTCCAAAAAACAGCTTAAGGGTAGTCAAAATGGGATTTTCATTGTTTTTTTCCATTTTCATATGTTAATTGCATATGAATGTTTTGAATCTCCCGCTCATTTTGGTATAGCTTTCATAGAGATACACTAAATGTAAACGGTTTTAAAAGTATTGTAGAAAATAATCCTGCATAGTTTTTGTTTTTAGAACATTTTAGTACACTCACTTGGCAAAATATCAATAATTTTTTAAATATTAATATTAGGGATCAGATCTTTTTTCTTTTTATTTTGATCAGAAAGTTTTACTTTAGCTATTGGCAGCATTGTCATCCTGCTCATATGTCGTCCTCCATGGTGTAATGGTGACCATGCTAACTTCATATACCCAAGGTCACAGGTTCAAACCTGGCGGAGGAAGATGGAGTTTTTCGGGTGTAAAAATTCTTAGCATGGCTTGCTTCAGAAGGGAAGTAAAGCCGTTCGTCCCATGTCATAGATTTACGGCACATAAAAGAACCTCAAGCTTGATCGAGAGGCCTCTGAGCAAAATTAAGCGGTCTTTCACGCCCAATTTAGAATGGGACGCTGAGAACCACAGCATTTAAAGTGTCCATAAATAACACGCCATTTACATTTTTTTTTTCCTGCTCATATTTCCTTCATGTGAGAGTTTTGAAGTACTGCAAAGTTGTGTTTGGAACGTTAGGTTGTTTTTCTTAATGTTATATATGAAAGAGATTTCTGAAGAAGTAAAATTGTTAATACAAATGCCCCATTATCTCAGAAACTAATAGACACAAAGAGCTCTAATGTTTACCACACATTTGCACCTAAATAGGCTTTATTTTAATGAAAAAGTTTTTATGTCTATGGATTGGTGATTTTTTTTTTAAATTTAAAACTTGTCATTTTTCAATAAATTTTAAGAGCTTTATTAAAGAAAATCATACCTTTCCTTCTAATCAAAATATGTTTTCTATTTATCATCACTCAACAGCAAAGGTATTGCTAAGTATACCTTGAAACTTTTAGCTTAGTATGTTAAAGAGTTGCTGAGGTAATGGGGTCAAACTTTAACATTGGCCAAATAGGCATTTCGACTCCCTTAAGCTTGGAATAACAATGAAAGAAGAAAGGGTTGTGAAAAGTTTTTATTATTATTATTATTATTATTATTATTATTATTATTATTATTACATCTGCAGATTACCTGAAATAAAAATTACTTGAAAGGTCAATGCTTTGGAACATCTTTACGTAGCGTTGTTCATCTGGATGGCACACTCTTACCCCATCATAAGGTATGTATATCATGCTAGTGTCTTCTATCTTGTAAATGGTATGATGTCCAATCACTGCTACTCGTCGCCTCTTAGTTACAAGGATTATGTAGTAACCCTCAAGAAACTTCACAAACCCTAGTAATTATATTCAGTGTTAATATAATACATACAAACATGTATATTTGTGCAAGTTATAATAAATAAAATTCAATATCTTGTATTAAAGTATACATACATCTAGAACATAGAGTTACAGTAAAACCTCTTTAATACACTCCTAATTATACCATTCCATTTGTTACGGTCCTTGAATAGGGTCTCTTATTTCATATGTCATTAGAATTACAAATAACACTTTAAATTTCACTTATGAAAAATAAGTAAACATATTATGTGTACAAACCATTTTTAGATGCATGATGAAAAAATTCACTGCTTTACTGAATACAAGTAAATTTTTTTATTCAATATTCCAGTCACTTGGAAACATGCCCATCTACCACATACATGAAGTTCAAACATTAGTAACAAAAATGTTCACTTAATGCTTTAATGTCTAACTTTGCAGGCAAGAAATATAAACTTCCTGTGAACTTATGGCATAATATGTTTGAAAGTGAACTGAAAACAACAATGGCAAAAATTCATGTTACTTATTTTCAATAGTTTACAGCTAGAATTTGATGAAAGAGAGCATTCAGTCACATGTTACATACTGCAGATCAGGCTGTTCGAGATAGGGTGTGCACAAAAGAAAAGCAAATAACTTACGACTCACAGGAGTCTGCCTGTAGTATGCATATAACTGGGAATTAAGTATAAGCTATCATCATGACTGAATCAACTATTGGAATGAACTGGCAGGAAGCATAAGCCTTATGCTACGACTTTTACACAGTGATGTACTGGCTATCATGCTACTCAGCTGGGATCCGGGAAGTGTGGCTGAGAATGCGCAACTACTCTGACTTAGATGAGCCTAGTTGGAACAATCTGCTAGAGGTGATTTAGATTGCACAGTTAGCTTAAATAAAAATATATTGCTGAATATGCTGGTAATTGCTGTTTAAGCATTTCATCTATTTGTTTTAATTAATGAGAGGTCAAATATGAAGAAAAATGTTTCCAATATAAACTTTCTTTTTGCCAAAATATGAATAAAAACTCGAAAAATATTATGAATGTATATTTTAAAGCCAGAACATCTTACATTCAAGAATCTAGAGCAGGTTCACTTCATTTGTTCTTCTTCTTCTGCACTTCAGAGATTAGACAATAATGCCTGTTCTGTCTTCACAACCATGCTTTCATTGCCATTTCTACCTTGGATGTCCTTTATCTCTCTTCCTCTCGGCTGATTATTTACTGAAGATGGTATTCTTCCTTTCTCCATGTGTTATAGATAGCTTTTCCAGTTTTCTTTATATTCTTCTATTTTATCATTTATATTGTAAATTTCCAGTTCTCCCCTTAGTTCCTCATTTCTCAAATGATCTCTCTTTGTACATCCTTTAACTCTACGGAGGAACCTCATTTCGGCTGTCATTAGCACTGGAGCTGCCATTACCTTATAAAACTTCATTTTTGTTTCTTTTGTTGTTTTATTTTGCAGTATTCTGTTTATTGTTCCACATATTTCATTTGTTTAAAATTGGATTTATACACTTTTGTTCACATATAATAATAAAATATAATTAAAATGCAACAAATTTTATGGAGTTCATAGATATTAATAGTAGTGAAATCCATAAGCCTAGAAAAAGGATGGTTGCTTTGAAGTTTGCTTAATGCTAATTACAATATACCAAAAATAAACACTTCAAGAACAGAAAGGGCTTAACTATGTAAGAGTAAATGTTCTATTTTCTCAAATGTATCTATCTTGGAAAGTTGAACAAGTTTTTCTAGATGCAAATGTACTTAACAAGAAAATGTTCCAACGGAACAGGAAATGAAACATTTACATTATAATAAGAGGACTATTTCTACTGTCTACTGCTTACCTATAATAAATAAAGTATGATTCATAGATAACAAAAATTATTTTAAAAGTAGAAAATCATAAATCTTACTTAAGATGAGTAAATACAAAGCTTTTCATAAAATATGGGGATTTTACCAAAATATACTGAAACATGCACTGAATTCTACAAAAGTAAAATCTAAAAATATTTGCTCCCTCAAGCATCACTTAAGAGTAAGAAATTTCGTATTTTGTCTCTCTCTACATAGTGCCTTAATGTGTAATGTTTGGTTGTAACAAAAGTACAAACTTGATGAAGAAGATGGAGAATGATCAAAAAAATAAGACTCATTACTTAATAATGAATTTCTAATTACAAAATATCTCTGGAAAGGGATAATACTTGGTTAGCAAACATCAAACACCTAAATTTTATATCCTCACAATATAATATAAAATCTCATCTGTTCATTTCAAAGATGAGGTTTGTGACCTTTATTTGAGGTTGAAGCATGATTAAAACAGTTTGTGAACTACTTTGAATTTTGAAACTCAGACTTTATTTTAGTTTATAATATTTAAATATTGTAAGCTGAACTTCATCTTGGTGAAATATGAGGATTCTTTATAAAAAAAATTGGTGAACTGAGATTGAACACTATTTTGCTTTGGATATTTCTGTCTCAAAGCACTAACAACATAAACCAGAATAACTCTTCTTTTGATCTTTTATTTATTTATTTATTATTTTTTTTTTTGAGAATGGTTTTTGAATTCAACTAGATGATCAGCTATCCATTTTCCCGAATGGCTAAATGGTCCATGATCAAAGAGCAAAAATTATCTACTTCTAAATATCAACAGGTTGTACTTGGTGTTACTGTAGGTTTTTCTTTTTTATGAGAATTATGGTTTCTCCTCAAACAAATCATGCACAATTCTTAAAGCATTCATTCTTGTGGAGATTATTTATACACAACTATCTTGAATGTCTGTGACTGTTTTTGACAACTGCATTCAGTGTCCTGGGCATTGAAACACATTCTGTTTTCTTTCCTTTGTGAAGGACGGTCAAATTATATGTTTTATTAATTTCTTGAGTTGGTTTTTTAACACTACGTCACTTACAATGTCACTAATAACGTAAGTGACGTAGTGTTAAAAAACCAACTCAAAAAATTAATAAAACATTCAAAATTGTTTTTGAAGCGCAATTTGGAATTGTTTAATTTTATGTCACTATTGCGAAATTATAATCTACAGATGTAACTGTATACAACATTATGTTAGGCAATACATAGATCATTTACCTAACACCTTAGAAATTTGGATTCCATTAGTTTGTGAACCCTTATTATTTCAAAGCAGAGATTTTGTGATAAAATTACAATTAATTTCTTAATATATTAAACTGCTTTATAAAATATTAACATTCTTGGGGGTTTAAAGGACAGAAGTATCCCCTTCAATTCCCTACTTTTTTCTTTCCATGAATTCTGTTCTGTGTACAAGTTAGAACAGCAAAATGGCAATGTGGGAGTCTCTATCTATACAGATAAGTTCTGTCAGAACTTTCAATGCATATACTACTAAATAAACCATTCAAATTGATTATTAAAAATATGCAAATCCATATATTTTGAAAGAACACAAAAAATGCCACAAAATGAACATACTCTCATCCGAAGTAATTGCCATGTGCGGCAATATTGCAGTGAGACACTGAGGCTGCACAAATTGTAACCAATGGAATTTTCTTCACAGCTGACGTGACTGATTTTTTTAGCATCTCAGTATTATGATGCCTCTTTTAATATGCTTTTGCCTCGAGCTTCTGCCACAGAGACTAGACCGAGGTTCAGACTTCTGCTAGGCCAGTCAGCAGCAGTGATGAACCGTGGGACACTGGTTTCCAGCCACTGCTGCATGGCTTTTGCATTGTGTTTTTGTTCTCCCCATATGTAGTTAAAGTCTGGGATCAAAGCCGGTGTATCTCCTTTAATTTTTCAGTTGGCAAATGCATTGTGTATCTTTTATCTTTTATATGCATTAATGTGTAAATCATCTTTCAAAATATATATTGTTCATGAAAGATGTTCATTTCATGATATAAAATTGTTTGTTTGTGCAAAGGATTGCATCAAATCACAGCCAGATCTGACGCGATCAACAGTTGCACCCATTTCTTTAAACCATGCTATTATCCAAAAAAGAAATCACTCATTTATGCCAAGAGGTTTCAGTGTCGAAAAAATTACCTTAGCTTGATTTCCACTCCATCTTTCTGTCTTGCCAGTTACTGGCACACAGCAAGCCATTCCTCGCAGAGTAGTAAAGGTGACCTTGTGGATGACAATATACAGAGTTGCCACATTTTTTCATACAATTTCCATACTCCAGAGTGTGTAAATTTTACTGGCAGAACCAATGGCAGTACTGTGTATAAGAAATTTACTAATTCTTCAGAATTACTCTTTTTTGCAGTGTAAATGTCAAGCAATAAAATATCTTTCTATTAATTTATATCAAAATTGTGATCATAAATTACTTCCCATCCCTCATATTAGATTATTTGGCTACATTCCCTTGAAGGACATATTAGTGAGGTTTCACTGTACATATACAAATATGGTTATGAAAACAGCTAAAAACTGCACATGTTAAAAAATATAACTACACAATTATAGTTTGTGTATGAATTTTTTCTTTGACATGTTCATGGCAGAATACAAGAGAAGTCATCTGCTATTTAAATAATACCATCAAAACAACTAGCTATGAAAAATCTGAAAACACTGAGCAATTGAAATGTCAATCCATCTGTAATTCATTCAGTTGGAAATTATGTAAACCAGGGAGAGGGGTATTATTGCAAATACATCTAAAAAGATATTGGTCTGGTTGTAACTTAATTTTTAGAGAAAAGAATTCATCACCAAGAAAATTATTTCTTTATTCAATGAGGTTTATCCCAAATGATATATCAAAGCAGAAAGTTGCAATGCTTCTTTTTTAGTGTTTATTGTCTCCTATAAAGGCACAAGTATTATGCATTCAGTGAATAATATGACTACTAATGCCTCAATGAGATCAGGGTGCATAGTACTGTGAGTTATCTACATTTGTCTTCTCAGGTTTTGGAAAACTCTGAAATAAAACTTTATCTGAAAAACTCATCCCAAAAAATGTGAAAACTGGTAGGTCTCCTCATACAGTTATGCACCATCATAAGTTATTCATACTTATGTTCCAGTGTTTTTGGTGTCTATAAGCAGTTTTGTATTTTTGCTATACACTTAAAAGTAATGCAAATTCAAACTTAGATAATAATTCTGAGTGTAAAATCAAATGAATTTCAAAGCTCATTGTGACAATACATGACAATAATGCTACCCAGGTATATTATTATTTCACTATTCCTAAGATTTAACTCAAAAGTCCCTACTGCTACTCTATACTAGGGAGAAAGAGAGAGAGAAAGAGAGAAGAAAGAGAAGAGAAGAAACAGAGAGAGAGAAGAGAAGAAGGAGAGAGAGAGAGAGAGAGAGAGAGAGAGAGAGAGAGAGAGAGAGAGAGAAAATAAACACAGACGTTAAGTATTTTTCTTAAAATCAAGAATATATAACTAAAGAAATTAATAACATAACAATTAGAAAACCAATAGAGAGATTACAAGAAAGAATAAAGTATAAATTAGTTTTTGATGCATACACATGAGTTTTACAGCAGTAACATTTTAATGAACAATCGCACTGGAGCATTTTCAATGAGCTTTATAAATTATTCCGACAGAAGTGAATATTAACACTCTTAAGCTTATAGTTAACCTGTATTGAGGTGTAAGTTTTGGGTAAAAGAAGAGATAACATTGGATAATAAATGTTTGCTGATATGTGCTAAATAAAACACTAATGACATTTTGGTGGCAAAAGCTTAGTTTGCTGTAATAAATGTTTTAAAAACAGTAATACTGCAACACTCTTGTGCCACAGTGATTATGTCACAAGAATATTGTGACAGTTATGATTTCATTACACTAAGTTGTTTAATACAATTTTATTTAAGAGGAACACTGAAATTTGCTTTAGAAATTCTGACAAGTCATTTTCCATATGTTTACAGCAGAAGGGGAGTATGTGATGTCAAATATTTATGAGGAGACTGACATATGTTTGAAATGTGCAAATTCTGTTACCCCACATATGCAATACTGAACAAAGCAAAGTACAGCATACTCCAGCTGTATTAAAAAACTGGTTGTTTCACTATACTTTTTAATTGCAAACAAAATATGCCAAAATTTGGATTGTTTACCTATTTAGCACTAGAACAGATCACCTGACTGTCTCACACAGCCTTAGCTTTTGCAGACATGCTTAGTGAGTACAGAGTATAAACCTTGAACCAGTTACAAAAAAGTTACCTCCTTCATCATATCTCTTTGCTGCAGCATCCCTCCAGGCTCCCATGGAATCTAAACTACCATCCTCATCCTATGGTTTCAAGATCAGTTTCAAATTGAATTTGCACACCATTTGATAAAAAAATTGGCACAGTAAAAATCTGGTGGTGTTGCCAGTGCGAAATAGAAGCAGTGTCATTATATACAGGCAGATAAAAACCATCATAAGGTTTGCGATTTGAACCTGCCGCAAAAGTTTTATTTTTTAAATCCAATATATTTGTGCTGTAATAAAGTACATATCCCAACATTGTATCAGACTCTGCTTTTTCAAAGAACATTCAGCTGTGTCACTTTCTCCATATTTCTTTTAACTACATTTCATTCTACCCTTCTTGCTAAATTTTTTCTCTTGATAAAAGAAAATTCGTTTTGCTCATAATTTCAACAAGTAGCTGCTTCTTTGAGAATATTATGTGTTATAAAGAATTCTTAAAGCTGACCTTTATGTGAAATGTCAAATATATTTTATATAAATTCAAGTTTCCCTTGAAATGTGCAGTATGGAGTCAGTTAAGTACTGTCAATTTTCTTTCATTTTTACTTTCTCTATATGTACTATGAGCATAGTGTATAAAGAAGGAATTGCACTCCACCCAAAAATTTGACACCGAGATTTCACCGGAAATAGTTATGATCCCCATGTATAAAAAAAAGCATTTTTAGAAAAAGGTCTGTGTGTGTGTCCGTGAACATGATAATTCAAAAACAAAAAGTAGGTAAAATACCAAACTTGGTATATAAGTTTAGTATCTTCCAAGGATGCGACACAAAGATTTTGAAGAAAATCCCCTAACCCCAAACTACCCTTTATATGGAAAAATTTACCAAAATTTTGATTTTCTCAAAAGTGGCTCTCATGATTTTGATTAAAATATTGTATTTTAAAGATATTTACACGACAAATATAATGTATACCTTGAGTTTTCTGGAAATACCCTCTTAAGACCTCTTTATTCTGGATGAATTTTGCTGGATTTTGCATAACTAGTAAACTGTAAGAGACAAAAACTTAGTACACCAAATATGTAGATTTTTTTGAAATACAATTTATGTCACATACATTTTTTTCATGGAATTGATTATTTTTTAGATCTTCTTGGTTTTAGTTTTAAAATACTTAAAACTTTTCACATACAGAAATTTGTCAACTCCTGGCAATGCAAAGAAACAGATTTCAAATACATGGCAACTAGCTTTTAAAAGATTTGACTACCAATTTAGCCCAGTGTATTCCTTATTTTGCTTCTAGTTACAAGAAAGCATTTCTGCTATTGTCTATCTCGCTTAGAATGAAGTAGAATTTTCTGGGTATAGCCTCTGAAGCCTGCTTTTTTCTAGATGAATTCTGCTGGATTTTGCATAACTAGTAAACTATAAGAGACAAAAACTTACTACACCAAATATGTATATCTCATTGAAACAGAATTTATATCATTTACATTTTTATTGTGGAGTTGACCATTTTTGAGATACACCTTTTTATTGGTTTTAGTTTTAAAATACTTCAAATATGGGTATTTGTCAACTCCTGGCAATGCAAAAGAAATGCATTTCATCCACATGGCAACTAACTTTTAAAAGATTTGACAACTGTTTTACCTATATATTCCCTTATTTACCTTCTACTTTCAAGAAAGCAAGTAATAAGACAATACCTGCTAGTGTTTATCTCAATTGGCATTAAGTAGATAGAAGAATTAAGATTTTTAACAATAATTTATTATGATGGAGATGTAGAGAAAGTCATGTGAATGGAACACATCAAAATTTTCAATTGTATGCCCTTCTTCAGTTTGTTTTATAATTTTATAAATGATAGTATACATTCATATTAATATTTTCTTGCAGAATATTCATGTAAAGAAAACTGCAAATTGTAATGATTTATTTAAACAAGCTAACTATATTAAAAAAAAAAAAAAAAAAAAAACAGAGAGAGAGAGAGAGAGAGAGAGAGAGAGAGAGAGAGAGAGAGAGAGAGAGAGAGAGAGAGAGAGAGAGAGAGAGAGAAATGTTTTTAGGATAGATTTGCGCTCCAAAGATGAATAAAGCTTAGGCTCATACATGAACATTGCCAAGAATTCAAAGTAAAGTCAAGCCGAAATTAATAGGATTAATGTATAGCAAAGAGGCTATGGTGCAGGGGAGGTGAATGGGAGAAAAGAAAATGAGGTGAGGTAATAAAAGTGCAAGAAGCTAGTAGTTTGATAATATTTTTAACTTATCTTCAATTGGTTAAGAAACTAAGCTTTTGCCTCAAAAATGACACTTAAGAACATTATATAGCAAATTATAAGCATGATTTAAAACAAATCAATTGCCATGTACTAACATAAATAATTACCTACACAAATAAACACAATGAATGGTATTTTTATTGCACATATTTTAAATCACTGGAATAAAGCATAACTTTATGATCAACTTATCCATTATTCTGTATTAACAGATGCTATAATCAATAGGTATAATAGAGTATTGCTTCACCTTCAAGACAAAGGCTATTTATGCTTTCTGTAGCTTTCATATCCTTTATATATATATAAATAAAAGAGGTTAAATTCATGTTTAGAATAATAACTGTGACAACATACTTGGTAACTGTTCCCAGATGGTTTGTCAAAAGCACTTTTTCGAGACCTATCACTACCATTGTTATATAAGCTGTGGGACATATATATAACACATATTAAAGGGCATGTGCAACATGTACAATTCTAAAGAGCCATTCACATGGAAAATCAACCGATGCACTGGCCTAGAATATAGATGCACAATTAAATGCACCATGGGCATTTTCAATGCCAAACGTAGGCAATAGCCAATCAGATATTAAAACAAGCGAACTGTGCCTTGCGAGTGAATAGCAAATTAAAATGGCTGACAGAGGCGAGAGTGTGGCAGCATTTGTGCACATGTAACTAGAGTAGTCAATTTGCTTGGTGTTTTATATTTTAAAGAACAGTTGTCTTGTCGTAGATGATGGTGGATACATCCCCTTAAACAAAGATGAATTAACAGAGGAGACTTTCATAAATTACTAAGCGAAATGAGATTGAATCACTTAGTAACACTTCAGGCAGTGGTTCTCATTGGTTGAATCCTATGTTGCATGTTAACTTTGACATAAAAGCTTAGCATTTGCAAGCTTCTATGTTAACGCACTACAGTTATATCTACGTCAATGTCAAGGTGACTATTGTGAATGAGCCTATACATATATTGGCTGCAAGTTTCTGTGTCTATGTTTCATCTATGGTTGATTTTCGACGTGAATGGCCCTTAATACTATAGGACCATTAAAAGTGCCAATACTGTCACTATGTGCTGTGCCTCAAGTGAGTTCATACAGTTTGCAGATGTGCTAAGATGAAACTTAACAATGAGTGGCTTAAATCCAAAGTGATACAGCGACTTAAGAAAAACAATCAAGTGAGATGTCATATACAAGCATGTGATCTCAGCAGAATTTGTTATGAATTCTCTGTGTTTGCACAAGAAAGAGTTAACTGAAAACTTGTTTAAAAACAAATCATTAAACAAAGAAGTGAAACCTGACAAATCACTGATGAAGTACATTGTGCTATTTAGGTATATCGATAATATGAGGGTTACTTATTAAATGATGCAACCTTATTTTAGGCAAATGTATTTTTAAAATATATCATAATGATGTTACAACATACCTTAAAAACGAAGAACATTTGGAACAAAATTCAGGTTAGGAAGGAAAATAAAAATTATAGAATTGAAACTTGCATAGCATATTTCTTAATTCTTCAGTCTTAGGGGACACTCATACTGCTCACTTAACACATTAATAATCTGAGGCCATCAACTGTTTGCTGCCAAGGAGGAAGAGGTCAAAGAACCTGTTATTAAACTACTTATTTTGGCAGTCTCATAACTCACTTCATTGCAAGCCTTCTACTATATATGAAGATGCTACCTACACAAAGGGTTGTTCAGTCAAGTATCGTAATCAGCAGTTGGAAATTGCTAAGCATGATGGGTGCTCTCATACTGTCACTAATTAAAGTTTATGATTATTTTGAAGAAAGCTTTGGAGTATAGAAAGCTTGGACATCAAAGCAATTATTATTCAGTTGCAACATTATGAACATTAAAAGCTTCGATTAACAGTAAAAACATATATTACACTCAAACTTCACTTTTGAAATAAAGTAACTTACTTTGGATATGTTTCAGTAGCTGTTGCCACTATATTTACTGATGAACTTGTGGTAGCAGCCTGTGGAGGTCTCTCTTCTGGATAGATGAATTTTGAGATGAGTTCATTTGTTTGTGGTATATCAAAATTTATGACCTTGTTTTGTTTTTTTTAAAATTAATAGATTTTCCCAAACTGTTAATCTAATTGGATTCTGCACTAATTTTAACATCTTGGGCTCACTGTGAAAAATTATAAGTTATTAAATTAGTGCAGAATCCAACTGGATTAACAGTTTCGGAAAATGTATTGATTTTAAAAAACCAAAACAAGGTCACAAGTTTTTACATACCACAAACAAATGGACTCATCTTAAAATTCATCTATCCAGAAGAGACCTTCATAGGCCGCTACCACGAGTTCATCAGTGAATCTCCTTTGAAAATGGTGGCAACAGCCATCGAAACATGTCCAAAAGAACGTTACTTTATTTTAAGAGTGAAGTTTGAGTGTAATCTATGTTTTTACTCTTAATTGATTAGTTACTTCACTGTGCATTCCCATTAAGGTTTAAACAGTAAAGCTTATACACATATTGAGTTTGTATTTCCTACCCTTCATGGTTCTGGGACATGTATGCCCTCTACTGGTATCGATAGATACCAAAGATTTCTTGGTTCTACATTTCCTTAAAACTCCAACTGGGGCTTGGGTTTTCATGGGCAAGGTGGGAGGAAGAACGGTTGTCATGATCCAGTAAGTAACCTTCATAAGAAACACTCATCCTGCATTCTGGAAATATGCTAATCAACTGTTTATTAAAAGCAAAAAACTGTTTCTGTAACAAACACTATAAGCAAAACTTATATTAGCATGCTTTCACTTAAAGAGGACCAATATTTAGCATATTTTTCAGATATAATTAGTAAAAAGCATGTTATTTGTTACCATTCATGTGATTCACTTACATAACTATATTAATTATAAGTTTAGATCTTGGTTTTATTGAGAATATACATTGCATATCATGCACATTACTGTGAGTCAAAGCCATGCAACATGCCTAAAGCAGAAATCTCCTAATCCTAAATACATTTAGAACTTATAATAAGGCTCACATTTTTCATATTCAAATATTTGAAGTATATTACTTTGGCTACAAAATGTTTTGAATTTCATTGTCTAAGTTTCAGTAGTATCTAAGCACATTGTTGGCTGTGGACCTCTCTTATGTAAAAAATTTCAATGTAGTGGATAAAAATGAAAAAAAAAAAAAAAAAGAAAATCAGATGTGTTCCATACACATGACTTTCTCTACATCTCTGCCACAAATTATTGTTAAAGAGCTTATGCTTCTATTTACTTCATGCTAAGTGAGAAAAAATTAGCAGAAATAGACTTATTACTTGTTTCCGGGTAAGTAGAAGCGAAAAAAGGGAGTAGCATAGGTTAAAGTGACAGTCGCTGATTGCTATGTAACTGAAGTTCCTTTGTTTGTATTCACAGGAATTGACAACTTCCTGTATGAGAAAAGTATAAGTTTGTCAAGGCTGAAA
Organism: Hymenopus coronatus; assembly: GCA_030762935.1. Taxonomy (NCBI): domain Eukaryota; kingdom Metazoa; phylum Arthropoda; class Insecta; order Mantodea; family Hymenopodidae; genus Hymenopus; species Hymenopus coronatus. The sequence continues at coordinate 25,552,824 of CM060885.1, forward strand.
CCAAAAACAAGGAATATCTAAAAAACGATCAACTGCACGAAAAAAATGTATATAACATAAATTGTGTGTTTTAATGTGCTCTACATTTCTTGTTTGGTAAGTTTTTGTGTATCTCTTACAGTTTACCAGTTACACAAAATTCCATAAAATTCATTCAGAATAAAGTAGTCTTCAGAGGTTATTTCCAGAAAATTAAAGATATGCATATCATTTGTCAGGTATGTATCTTTAATATACAATATTTTAATCAAAATCTTTACAGCCATTTTTTAGAAAATCAAAATTTTCGAAAATTTTTCAATGTGAAGGGTAGTTGGGGGTGGAGGATTTTCTTGAAAATCTTCGTATCGCATCCTTGGAAGCTACTGAACTTAAATACCAAGTTTGGTATTTAATGGTCTTGTCGTTTTTCTATGCTGTGTCACAGGGTGCAAGATTGGGGCTATAAGGTGGATGTGGTACACAGGTAATGTTGAATCGAGCCAGAAACTGCATGACTTGATCTGCGACATGAGGCCCTGCATTGTCATGATGAAGTCGTCACCCAGTCCGAGAAAACTCTGGTCGTTTCTTTGCAATATGCTTCCTCAGTGTAGCCAATACTGACGTGTAGTATGCTGCTGTAACAGTAGTGTGAGGGGGAACTGCATGCTGGTAAATCATTTTATTACAGTCAAAAAATGTAATCACCATCACTTTCCCTGCAGATGGAACAACTTTGCCTTTTTTGGTGTTGGAGAACCTGGCAATTTCCACACTTTACTGGCTTGTTTTCCTTCAGGATCATAACGATGCAGCCATGACTCATCACCGGTAATAATCAATTTAAAAAATGATCCCCTCCATCAGCAAAGAGATGCAGCACCTCATGGCTTGTCTCCATTTGCACAGACTTTTGATCGGGAGTCAACAGACGTGGCACCCAACCAGCACAAACTTGGGTCATATAGAGATGGTCGTGCATAATTGTAAACACACTGCCATATGAAATTCTCAACACTTCACTGAGATTACGTAATGTTATACGCCGATCCTCTCGGACAATCACAGCAGCTGTGCTGATGTTGACTTCAGTCACAGCAGAAGCCAAAACACCAGGCCCACCTTGCTTAACACTGACAAGTTGGCATTCTTTGAAGTCCTTGAACCACCTAGACACTGTTGCATGAGGTAGTGCATCTTCACTGTACGCTTGCTTTAGCTTTTCATAAGTTTCGGTGGCTGTATGGTTAAACAAAAACAGAATTTGAATGTGCTGTACTGCTCTTCTTGCATCACATTCACTGTCTGGTATGCGAAATGCACGAAGGGTCTACAAAATAGAGAATTACTACCTACCTACCGATACGAGAGTGCTGCTACCTACCGACATTATACATAAAAACCCACTCTTTTCAAATATTTATGTTACAGGTATGAAACTATCACGGAAACTACAGGAAAAAATCAGTTTCAGTCTTTGTTGATCAGCCCTCGTATAATGTGTGCTCACTTACAAGAACTATCAATGTTAAGTAAACTTGAAACCAATGTATGCACCATCCGAAAATAGTACAGTAAAATATGCAAAATCCTTAAATATTAACATTTTATCTTGTGCATATACAAGGTGTTTCAAAACAACACCAAACGAAGATGTGGACCTTGTTGGTCATACCATACATTTACATGAATATTATTTTCAGCACATACAAAAACTGCCATAAAATCACCATGGATTAGGCATCATACATAACCAAATGGTATGTGCCTAGCACACTCCAAGAGAGATACTGGTTGGTAGCGATGGTCCCAGTCACGTCGTGTAGGGGTGGTTTGCTAGACATGCCGGCACAGCATAGATCACCTTAATAATGGAAAATGTAGCCTGCGAGTGTGGCGTATGACCACTGTTGTTCCTTCGGTGCCTAATCCCAAATGTGTGCAATTTTTAAACACACATAAAACTTTAAATAGAAGAGTTTGAAAGTTGCGACATCAAGTTTCAAACAAGTCAAAGTGTAAGCTAATTGGCTGCTGTCTTCGTTTGGTGTCATTTTGAAATGGCCTGTATATAGGTTACAGAGTGGCAAGAGTGTGGGTAGGGGTTGTCAATGTCCAATCAGAGTGAAGTTTCTTTGAACTGCTGATGCGATAAGTTGCTGTACACACTGCTGCATGAGAGAAGGAGTGGGGGAGAAAGCACTGACTGTGAGGGCAATGAATCTTGTAAACAATGTACACCTGTTAAAGAACATATTAAATTTTTTTAAATCACAGCGTAGTAATCACAAAACTTATAATTAATTTATACATGTTTTAAAAACACAAATACTAACTTACAGTTGAATTGTAATTGCATGGTGAAAAAAACATTAACGTGAAGGTTTCAACATCATATGTGTGACTATATACTGATTAATATGTAATTTACATACTAACCAATAATGTGGCAGACCTTTAAATCCATTTCAAAATATTCAATTTTCTGTGAATAATAATGTAGATGCACATCCTTATAGATAGTATTCTTTTGTTTACGAACAATTTTTTTTTTTTTCCCCCGTAGCTTAACATCTTTAACCTGGTTGGTCATATCAGGCAATGAATGATATTTGTGAAAATGATTTCGGGGTCCATGGAGTTTAAAGTTACTCGACATGTCTTCTCAGGATAACGGAAAACCCCGAAAAAAAAAACTTATCCGGGTAACTCACCCTAAGTGAGATTCGAACTCACAACTTATTGAATGTGAGCCAGACATGTTATCACCACACTACCCATTATGATTATATTACCTTCTTTTTAATTATTGCATATCTAACAATTTTGTTACTCTTAATCTCTTTATTTGTCTTTAATAACATATTTTCTTCATAATTTTTATTGTTTGACTTCAAATATATATGTTTCCAGAGCTTATTGATACATGCTATATTTTCCTTGTTAGACTAATGTGAGTTTATGCTACTTATTTCATATTTCACTTAACAATGCTTCATTTCAGCCATCAATAATCTTGATTAAAACACTTTTAAGAATTGGCACTTATGTTTTATTATAATTCCATTTTCAAATTTTACTTACACTATCCGTAATACTGACTTACCATATTATGAATCACTTTTCTTATTTACAATATATTTCCATTTAATACATTTTAAAACTAAAAAAATTATTTCAAATATTTTTTTTCACTTACAACTTTTTAAAACACTTCCCTTTTCATCATTTTGTTTTCCCCAAGAGGTGAAGTACCAATCCCTGTCTGTGCTGTTTTCAAAACTTTCATTCATGCTAATCAGACCTGCTAGTTTCCAACAACTGAACAAGTATCATGGATATTCTTGATTATAGATCAATGACATGCATTTGAGAACATTATTGTGTGGTTTAATTGAACCATTTCACATATATAGTCCCATTGTTCTAAACATTTGAAAGAATGTCTTATCAAATGATAGTAATTCAAAAGTTGTTTCTGTTAGAATTATTTGTATTTTTACTTTCTCTATACAAACTATGTACATAGTGTATAGAGAAACTATTGTATTCCACGCAAAATTCGATACCAAGATATCACCACAAATACATGTTTTGGGTTCCCCTGAATCCAAGAAAAAGCATTTTTACAAAAAGGTCTGTGCATATGTGTGTGTGTGTGTGTGTGTGTGTGTGTGTGTGTGTGTGTGCGTGCGTACGTGTGTGCAGGCATGTGTTCAAGAAAATTTCCCCACCTCTAAACTACCCTTTATATGGAAAAATTTTCGAAAATTTTGTTTTTCTTAAAAATGGCTCTAACGATTTTGATTAAAATACCTCATATTAAAGCTATTTCTATCACAAATAAAATGTATTTCTTGAATTTTCTGGGCATAGCTTCTAAATACCTGTTTATTCTGGATGAATTTTGCTTAATTTGGCAGAACTAGTAAACTGTAAGAGATAGACATAAAACTTATACAGAAAATGTAGATCTTGTTAAAATACGCAAGTTATTCATATACATTTTTTTCGTGGAACTTAACATTTTCAAGGTATTCCTTGTTATTAGTTTCAATTGTAAAGTATTTGTACTTTTCTCAGACGGAGGTCTCTGTTTTTCTTTTGTTCTATTCCTCGTCAAGTAAAGAAGCCATTTGCAATGACAATCACAAAACAACAGCTTTTAAAACATTTGACTATTACTTTAACCTAGTGCATTCCTTTACTTCCATTCTACTTATAAGGAACTAAGTAATAAAATTCTGCTAATGTTTAACTCGATTAGCATGGTGTTGAAAGAAGAATTATCTTTTGCAAGAAGTTTGTTTGTAGAGTAGCTAGAGAAAGTCATGTGAGTGTAACACATCAGATTTTTTAAAACTATTTTTTATTCAGCAGACCTCAAAACTTTTTTGGTTAAATTTGTACATCAAATTTTTTGTTGCTTTACAATACTTCCCTTACAATATTTAGTGAAAGTAAATTTGGTGGCAGTAATAGACTTGGTAACACCAATGAAGTGTTACTTTACTTAGTGTTCATTTCTTTCATGTTTGTTTTCTCTTGACAGTACATTATTCTAAGTTTCAATCTGTAACTACAGGAGGCATAAATGGAAGTACCAAAGTGTGTGTCTATAAAAATACTGCCATACTTTGAACTGATATTGTGTCACTTTGTAATTACTCACTGGAACAGTAAGGGTTTCAGGAACACTTGTTCCCACCATCTTTTGTTTTAATTTAAGATTATTTGAATTTTCTCTATAAGAAAGTTATAAGGAACAGCCATAAAATGTGCAACACCTTCACCATGTTATATAATTGGTGAAGAAATTATGTAAAAGTAACTGAATTTGTATTTAAGATATATAGCTAAATCAATATAAACCAATAATGAAGTCTTTTGTACAACAAAGTCTAAACTTCAAGTATTTTTATTATTCTTTCACAAGGAGAAATACATTTCATATGATTAGATTTTAATTATGATGTGTAGATAAAAAACAAAGAAAATGTTTAAAATTGGTGATTTAATTGATTCAATTTAAGTTCTAATGACCTTTATCTTAAAAACCTGTTCTAAAATACAAATTTTATCACCATCTTTTGCTACTGTTCATAGAATGTATCTAAATCGTAAAAGTGTACAATGTTAGCAACACATGTCTACCTTCATTATCATTCTGAATCACCAGTAAGTTATTTGCATTGAGGAATCTTTAATTAAGCTAAAAGTTTACTATTAAATATAAAGCATTTTAAATGCATGAGATAGTTTTTTATAATCGCAGAAACCACATAAAACAATACAAAAATAAAGTTTACTATTAAATATAAAACATTTCAAATGCAGATAGTTTTTTATAATCGCAGAAACCACATAAAGTAATACAAAAATAAATGCCAAACCTGCCAAGTCTTTTCATTGTATTATAGTGAAAATACTACTCATATAAGAAAAATAATGACCTATACAGTTAGAGGCATATTTTGTTATTCATAATTCTATGTAATTACCCAAATAGATGAAAGCAACCCTCCTTTCTAAAAGACTATTAAGTGGAATCTGTAATGAAGCTATATATCATGCTTCTTTTCACCAATGAATAATTTTTAAAATAAATGCATGCAATTAAAAAAAAAAGTGTTTATATACATAGATCAGAATGACCTTGATTTCCACAATATTTTTTTTTTCTTTTCTTTAGTGTAAGTGCCAGAAATCTGCAGAAAGGCATATACAATAGCAATGCTGTTAAGATTTTGTATTCAATACATATGCATGTCATGAAACCACTTTTGAAAGATAATTATATGTCCTTATTTTCTGGTTTAGAACAGCATTTAACATTCAAGCTGCCAAACTACTAAAGAGTGCCAATTGATCAAATATTGTCACAGCCTTACCAAGTAAACCAAAGGCTGGTACAAGTCTGGGAAATGTGTTGCGTTTCCAAATTGTACGCCAAACGGAATATAAGCGGGAAGCTTCAGTATCTACATCTTCGATTGCTACCTCATCATCATCGACATTCATTTTCTTACTTCCTGAGTCATATGAAAAACAAAATAAGAACATATAGCTTCGTTAAGCAATTTTAATAGAAAGTTCATTGAAGAGCTGAGCTATATATCTTAAAATTTTTATTATACTCACCATGAAGAAATAAATAAATAAAACCTATACCTATTTCAATTAACGCGTAATACTTTAATGAAAAAAAAAAGGCTTTTCTTTTGTGGAAGTTTGTAAACAGTGTTGTTATATTCATTTATTTGACGAGTCAATTAATTACACTAAACAATACTTACTTGGAATTTTTGCCCGAACATGTTTCGAAGGACTAATTTCCTTCATTTTCAACTGGACATCAACTAATTCCTTACGGTGAAGCTGGCGATGTTGTAAGGCTGTCTCTCCTGGTGATGGTTAGCAAGTTCATTGAACCACCACCAGAGGAGACATCACTTACTACATTGTCAGCTTCACCACAAGGAATTAGTCGATGTCCGATTGAAAATGAAGGAAACTAGTCCTTCGAAACATGTTACGGCAAAAATCCCAAGTAAGTGTTGTTTAGTGTAATTAATCGATTCATAGGCATTCTTTAAATTATTCTGCAGCATTTTATGTACCTAGTTTTCAGACTAACCAGCTGTGAATTTGTTCTAGTGAGACAGAATGATAGACGTTCATTATATGTGCAAGATTATCAGAAAATCCTAAGCATGTTATAGAAATCAAAATAACAACACAGTTGTATTTACTTGGCTCCACATCTGGAAAACATTCACAATTTTCTTCATTCAACATGTCTATTACTTCCTACAAGTATTTGCGTTAAATAACTCTGCATGTTTATTATGCCAAGCAATTAATACAGATGATTCTGCCAAGCTTGTTCCCAAGGCATTAAGCTCTATCAAAACATTAACATAGAACACGCAAATTAAAGATCTATACCATTTACATTTACAAGGGTAGTTTTGTCAACAATTTCTATAATGAATTTTAATGGCAGCAGAGAATCATAATAACACAACTATCAGCAAAGTTTCCATGCTTTTCAAATGAGGCACAGTTTTCCACGAGTTTACTGATGGCCTCAGATAAAAATGTTTTGGACTGAGCAGCTTCCTCATCTAAGGTAAATTAACAGGCTCTTATGGCATCTTAAATTATGAACAGAAGATGATGGACTAAGGGAGCTAAATAGGACCATATGCAGAACATAGAATAATAAAACCCAGGATCTCCCTTTTGCATACAAAACCTGAGGTTCACCCTACCAAGGGACTTGGGAGAATGATTAAAAAACAATCAGTTTATATTATGCTGAAATACCATCTAGTGAATGAATCTGCAATTCAAACAAAAGCTTAAGTTTTTTGCCAAGAGATATTCTGATGTTGCATGACAATAATTTCTGCTCACTATTTTAAGTTTTATTGATGAAGCTCCACTAGCTTAAATATGTCTATTACAGTAATCTTACGAAGGTCAAACCTTTAAAAAAGGTGTATTTATATGCCCATTCTTTGTATGACCAGAGAAACATTGGTATGGCAACACCGCCTCGAGAAAATATAAAGCATTCTGAAAATTCAAGCCACTAAATGAAGAGAACTTCACAGAAAATTGAAGATATACATTATATATAGTATACAAATTTATTTTGAGAAAATAAAAAAATCACAACTTTTCCAAATAAAGAGTAGTTTGGGGAGGGAGAATTTTCTTGAAAATCTTTGGATAACATCCTTGGAAGATGGTAAAAAATAGGCACGCAAACACACATACATCATTTTAAGAAGAGAATAGAAGGGGAATGCCTTCTTGCACAGTGAGCTATTGCAACTAGGCATGATAAAAGGCAGTTGTTCAATAAATTATGGATGAAATAACAGAACTTATTTTAGAACTTTTATTTATCTCTTTGTATATGCTCTTAAAAGTAGTGCATTTTTTCCTTGCATCCTGTACTCCTGATTTCACTTACTTCAGGTACCAGATAAAAATACCTTAAGCAGCTGTTAATTTACCTAGGATGAATGATTCACTGCATGCCTAACATTGGAACAATTGCATTGAAAAGCATGATAAAGTTGAAAAATTATGTAATCTTAAAGTCTCTTGCTGCTGTAAGAATGCTAAAACGTGTGTGTATGTGTATGCTTCCTGACTTATGCTTACACAATCTTTAGTGGCACCACATTTTATTGTTCAGCTTGGCTTTCAAATTCTTTCCTCTTAAACTTTCAGGAATGCATGCCCATAGCCAATGAGCTTTGCTACCATTAAAATGAGCCAGGACAATATAATACAAACATGACAAGCATAAGAACACTAGAATGCTTATTTAGCCAAACAGATAAAAATGTTTTTCATACAAAGTTTCCAGTAATTAAAATGAACCTTGCTGATATTCTGTCTAATGATTCCATAATAATGTGCTCTCTAGTATTCTAACATGCACATGCTCATTATAAGGTAAATAAGTGCTACTAAAAATATTCAATTGTGCTTTAAGTCAAAATTAACTACAGCTTGATGGTAGCACGAAAAAATTTAAAATTAAATTATGTGTGAAGATTTATATTATATTTAGTAGGTACTATAAATATAAAGTTAAATTATTTTCTTACTTTGTGTAACTTTACATTTAGTATACTGATTCCAAACATTTCATAACGTGTTTTCTTAAACAACACTTTAAAGTTAAGCATGAAATATTAATATTTTCTACGCTGCAAAGGAAAAAACATGTAATGATGACCTAAGTTAACCTTAATCTCATAGTTATTTTAACACTTCTATAAATACTGAATGAGACAATTTTTTTCAGATACAATTTTAGTACTTAAAATATGCTGCATACATACAGACTTCATTTGATAAATTGTTTCTCTTATGTGGAAATGTGTTGTGATTAAAAAGGGATACACTTGGAACTATTCAATTGTTAAGACTTTATTATCATTTAACTGTTCCTTACATTTATATTAAAAGGATCACTAAAATGGGATAAAATTCAAATCTGTGCACAAATAGAATGCATGCAAATAATAGTTCTAATTTTATACATATTTATCAATATGCATGTTTAAAGAATGTTTATTAAGGTTGATAATTCTGTTCTATATGCAATAAAAATATTTAAGATATTTCATATGGAGAATTATACATATGTTATTAAAAACTTTAACTGTAAAGGCTTTAACATTCCAAAGAACAAATAAATTAGCAAACAAGATGGCAACCCTAAATGCATAAATGTACATGCTATTAAAACAGGTAACAGTCAAGCAATGGGATCTTATTTTAGTCTCACACACAAAATAAATATTCAATACTTGAATATTTATAGGTTTTGCTTTATAATCATTTATAATAAAGTCTTTCTAATATGGATCTTTGAAGCAGATTTTAGTAACTCATATGGAGAAATGATCTTTTTTGAACATACCTTCCATGTTACTGAATAATGAAACTGTTCATATATGACACACTAGTTAATATACATAATAAATGTAGGTGGATAGAAATTAAAATCATGGATTTTTCAAATTAAGTATATAGCAATAGATTAATCACAAGTTTCTCCAAAGATATGCAACTATGAAATTATGCAAGTCTTTTACTCACCAACTATACCAAATGCAGACACCAGCTTCACAACTCCACTGCCACCAGATCGATGGTTAGTACGAGGTCTGTTACCAACATCTATCATATTGACCAGATCTCTTATTTCATCTTGTGAATATTCCATTTTATCATCTGTCACCATCAGCTCGTGTGGTTCCATGCGATCAATTTTTAGAACTCTAAACCTTGTTTGCATGTTATTTGATCCTATTAGGTAAAACCTCTGCAAAAGTAAGATTCGCTCAATTAAAGGTAAACTCAGAAAAAAAAAAACACTATCACAAAGTGCAATGTGCCATATTATTTCCATTTTGTAAAATATGATAAAACTATTGTTTAAATCTTTAATGCCACTTTTAAAAACTATGAAAGAAATTATAGCAACTTTCTAGGATTAGTAATTGATAAACAACTAAATTGGAAACCATACATAACATATATCACTAAAAAAATAAATAACAATTTATGAAACAAGCCAGAAATACTATGGATAGAGAAACTCTTAAGCAAACCTACTATGCATTCATTTATTCACATATAAAGTACAGAATTACTATTTGGGGAAATATTATAGAAACAGACACAAAATAAATATTCACATTACAAAAAAAAAAAGCACACAGGATAATAGAGAAAGTAGATAAACAACATTTGTGTAGACAAATTTTTAAAAACTATAAGATTTTAACTGTTCCCTGCATGTATATACATGAAAGTACTACACGAGGAGCAAAAAAATAACGATGTACACAAGTATTGCTTAAGAAAGAATAATGAATATTTTAGGTTGACACTGAGGGGTACTTTAAATAATCAAGAAGTAATGGAATGGGGAAACAACTATTTAATAGTTACCCAAAGAAATTAAAAGTATTACAAATAAGTATTTATTAGAGAATGCTTTTTATAGTATAGAAGAATTTAAATTAAGTAATACAAGGTAAGTTGTAAATATGTATGAGGGTCATTTTTTTTTCAACCTCTGATAGGCTATAAATAAAAGACAAGTTCATAGAAAACAATTATTTTATTATTAAAAGTTTTGTACACTTATGGTTGGTTACTTTTCAACATAACCACCAAAGAGATCAGACATTTATAATACCTGTGCACAAGCTTTGCAATACCTGCTTCAAAAAATGTTGCCCCCAATGATTTCAAATGAGCATTGACATTGTTTTGAAGATCTTTGTTGGTTTGAAAGAGCTGCCCTCCTAGCCACGTCTTCAATTCAAGGAAAAGGTGAAAGTTGCTGGGTGCCAGGTCTGGACTGTACGGCGGATGATTGAAAATGTCCTGTTAAAATTGTTCAAGCCGATGGGTTGCGCCAGCAGTGTGTGGACGAGCGTTGTCATGGATCAACACAATTCCTGAAGTCAGCATTCAGCATGGCTCTCCACAAACATCGTAAAGCACAAGGATCTTCAAAACAACATCAATGCTCATTAGAAATCATTGGCGTCAACATTTTTTGAAGCGGGTATTGAAAAGCTTGTGCACAGGTATGATAAATGTCTCAATCTTTTCGGTGATTATGTTGAAAAGTAACCATAAGTGTACAAAACTTTTAGTTACAAAATAATTGTTTTCCATGAACTTTTCTTTTATTTATAGCCTATTGGAGGTTGAAAAAAAAAAAACAATCCTCTTATATGTATATATATGTATTCTTGACATGTCATTTAACAATTGTACGTAAAGGATGAATAAAATAAGTTAATCAGTCAATGATCTGCACTGAACAATATATGAAATATTTGTAATAATGCTCAAAGTAGGAATGTGAAGGTACATTGAGCCAAGAGTTAGTTACCTTGTCATAAAAGAAAATGGGATAAAAACGTTTCATGTCTAACATTCCCATGACTTTCTCTATTCTTCAACCAACTATTATTCCAAATGTTTATCTTTCTTTTTACTTTATGTCAAAATAGGCATTTACAGAGATGATTTTATAGCATGTTCCTTGTAGGTACGATGTGATAGGAGAATACAGTCAACTTAAATGATGGTCAAATCTTTTGATGTGAGGGTAGCATTCAAGAGACTGCAAGTTTGAATCTCGCTTTTTTTTTTTAGGGCTTACCCAAGATGGTAACTTGAGAAGCCGAAGGAGGTTAACTTTAAATTCCATGGATCCTGGTATCATTTGAACATCACTTCCATCATTTCATTCATAGTCTGATATGACCAACCAGGTTAACGGATATTAAATTAAAAAATCTGACTTCACATGACTTCCTCTACATCTCTACAACAAATTATTGTTATAAACCTTATTCTTCTATCTACTTCATGTTAATCGAGATAAATATTAGCAGAAATTTTTTTATTACTTGCTTCCTTGTAAGCAGACAGAAATTAAGGGAATACACTAAGCTAAAGCAATAGTCAAATCTTTTAAAAACTGTTGAAATGTGATTAAAATCCATCTCTTTGCATGGCTAGGAGTTTACATTCCCATATAAGAAAAGTTTTAAGTATTTTACAACTGAAACCAATAACAAGGAATATCTTAGAAATAGTCCACTCACGAAAAAAAAAAAAAAAAAAAAGTATATGACATACATTGTGTGTTTTAACGAATCTATATTTTTTGTGTGAGGTTTTTGCCTATCTCTTATGGTTTACCAGCTATGCAAAATTCAGCAAAATTTATCCAGAATAAAGAGGTCTTCAGAGGCTATTGCCAACAAATTCAAGACATACATTTTATTTGTTTTATTTATTTTAATAAGAGTACTTTAATCAAAATTGTTAAAAGCCATTTTGGGGAAAATAAAAATTTTCTAAATTTTTTCATTACTTTGGAGTGGTGGGATTTTCCTCAAAGTTGTTGTGTTGGAAGATACTAAACTTGAATACCAAATTTGGTATTTTAATGACTTTTCATTTTATGTTATGTTCAGAGAATCAGGGACACAAACACACATATGGACCTTTTTTAAAAATGTGTTGTTTTTTTTTATACAGGGGAGCCTAAAACATGTACTTCTGGTGAAATCTAGATATCAAATTTTTGGGTAAAGTGCAATACCTTCTCTACCTTTATATCACGTATTACGTAGAGAAAGCAAAATGGAAAGGAAAAAAGAATATCTATGTTTTAAAAGTGATCTATTTAATGGATTTAAAATTGTGTTATCTTTGTATGACTGCAAGAAAAAAATGAATAGTGTTTTGCTCTTGAGAAAAATTGAAGTATTTGCAAATTCAAACCAATAACAAAGAATATCTTGAAAATAGTTAATGCAAAAAAAAAATTGGCATAAATGTTGCATTTTTAATGAGATCTGCAGTTTTTGTATAGTAGGATTTTATCTATCTCTACAATTCATTCACAATGAAGAGGGTTTTTACAGATTACTCCAATATATTTTATTTGTGAAGTAAATATCTTAAATGTATGGTATTTTGATAAAAATTATTTGAACCATATTTGAGAAAAAATTTGCTTTTTTGGACTTTTTGGTTTTGGAGTTATGCCCCACATGCAAAGCACACACGCAGCCACACTAACATTTTTTTTTTTTAAAAATGGTATTTTTGGTTTTAGGGATCCCAAACATCTCAGTATTTCCAGCAAAATTTTCACATCAAATTTTAGAATGGAATACAATACTTCCTCTATTTGCTGTAAACACACAGTATAGTGTGGCTTAAATCTAAAATAAAACAAAAATGTATTACTCAAAAACTAATGGAGATGTTCCAGTGCAGTTATTTTATACTTCAACAATTACTCAAAATGTTTTATTTTTTGTATAAGTAATGTATGTGCAAGCAGAGTAACCATATGTATCTGGAGAGCAAACCACAGAGTCAGTTAAAATGTGGACTCCAGAGCAGAAAGTGCTTTATCTAAGTGAAGTCTGTGACATTGACTCAACATTGTTTCCAATGGTAGTACCAGCTGAGACCTACCACTAGTGTTTCATCCTACACATCAATTATGGCATGTGACAGACAGCTGCATGTCGCAGGAAGCCTCCTTTCCAACTCAAGTAAACATGCAAAATGCACAATTGCTGATAATGCTGTTGAAAACGTTCATGTGGTCCACAAAATTCAGCAGACAGGGAACCAGACAGTTACATTTGATTTGTTACACACTTCATGATGTCCTGAATGAATATTGTGCCCATAGCCTACAAAATTCAACTTCGCCATGAAATCAAGCATTAGGATAAACCAAAACAAAAAGTCTTTGCAGATGCAATTAGCTAGAATTGAAGAATATGAGGCAGGAAAGATGGAATCTGTTTCTTGGGAGAAGCAACATTCAAAATTTCAGGAAAAGTGCACAGGCGCAATTGTCAGATATGGGAAATGATACACCCTCGTAGAGTTTGCGAATTCCAATGCAATTTCTCTAATGTTAATGTATGGTGCGGGTTAATGAAGGGCAAAATCATAGGCCCTTTCTTCTTCGCAGAGAAAATTGTAACTGGAATCATCTGATGATACATGAATGAAGATGGAGCACCGGTGGAATGCAATGGCGGGGCAAACCGGAGAACCCGGAGAAACCCCACCCCAGCATCACTTTGTCCACCACAAATCTCACATTCGGTCACTGGGGATCGAACCTGGGCAGTCTATGTGAAAGGCGAATGGTCTAAACACTCGGCCACGGCACAGCCTGAGAGAGAGAGAGAACAGGTAAGAAAGAGTCTATCTCTATTTACTATCTTCCAAAGTTAGTATAATGCAATTCCAGACACAGGAAAATTATATTAAAATAATTTGTATTTTCACAAGATAAACAGGTAGCCTTAGTTTTTGCAAGATTATTCCAACTATGGGAACATTTCAAGCCAATTGCTGCAAGCACTTTACATAAAGCAGACAGAAGGTATCAGTGTTAGTATCGCAATATTTTTCCAGCATTATTGTTGGAATAAATTATGATTCGGCCTACATTGTGACAATAAAATTTGCAATGTGCTTTCACATTAGTAAGCCTTAGTTTCTGCAATATTATTCCAACTGTGGGAAAATGTTAATCAAATTGCTGCAGCACTTCAGATAAAGCAGTCAAAAGACATCAGTCTTGTTATTTTTTTCCAGCATCATTGTTGGAATAAATTGATTACACGGTTCTTTACTTTATGATAAATTTTTCTGCATGTATAACACTAATAATGATTCATAATACATTATAGGCATGATGAGCTAAATAACATATACATGAACAATATTTGTATCTGCAGCAGTAATTTCCCACCTATGTGAAACTTCCAGCAATGGGTATACCAAGCACTCCAAATTGCATTAAAATAAATAAACATGAGACTTAAATACTAAGAAATTTAAAGGAATATTCTTGGTTCAGCACGCACACACAAACAAACATTGCAATCTGTAGATCCTATTAAGAGATTAGACTCTCAAGAATTACATTTATTGATACTTATTAATAGATTTATTTACAAATAATAACTCTGACAATGAATTTTCAGATGTGTCAATTCTGTATAATTTACAATTACATGTCTGTTTCCAAAAAACTACTCATACACATGCATTCTTAAAATATTCATATTTAATTTATTTTCAATGTAACATTATTACTGGTATTTTTTGATTGAATAAAATCCTCCTCTGTATAGAAGGTGTGATTAATAAGGTATTTTTTTAATTCTGATCTAAATTTGTTTTTGTTCATTTGCAATTCTTTTATAGAAGAGGGAAGTGAGTTGAACAAAACTATACCTTTGTAGTAAAGCCCCTTTTTGGAATAACTGCAAATTATATGTTGGTCTATGTAAAGTCCTGCCTGTGTCTGGTCTGTCATGAATATTAGCATTTTTTGTAAACTTTTCTGGCTAGACACTATGGCTAGAATATATTCACAGGCTAATGGTAAAATTCCAACATTTTGAAAAGTGGTTTGCAATACCATAATTATTATTAACCTTTTTTGCATAATGAACACTTTTTAAGCATTTACTGAATTTCCCCAAAATATTATTCTATAGGTCATCAATGAATGAAAATATGCATAATAGGCTATTTTTAGTTTGCTCTTATTTATAAGCTGAATTAAAGTGCGGATTGCAAAACATGCAGAGTTCAGTTAGGGTAATGCACCTTTTACAACATAGGACAAATTCTCTGTTCAAGTTAAAAATGTGCATAGTATTACACAAAGAGTTGTCAAGTTAACATTTGGTCATTCTCAATCTAATGTGGAAAACTAACTGACAGCTGAATTTCTGTCTGAAACTCCAGAACAGTTTTGCTATTAGAGTGTCTGCTTTATTTGTCACCCGTGGAATTTTTGATGGGCCTTGTCATTTAGCACAGCCACATATGCTCCATTCCTCTCCTTAAACAAAAAATCCCTCGGTTACGCCTTGCGACATAGCCCTCAAAATTGGGCTACGCTTAAGTGCGCACCAAAGCGCGACAATAAAGCAGTTTACTCTCAAAGTATTACTTTCAAAATATGATTGCCAGCTAATTTAAACATATGGGAATAAGTATATGGACTGTCAAACTGGGCGTAACATCCCCCTTTAAATGTCATATGTTGGAACTTACGGATTTTGTTTCATATAAAGCTATCTTCTGAATCGAGCTGATTATCGGATGAAATGTCACTTTCGGCCGCTCCATTTTAAAACTGCTTAGTTATTCTTCTACTTCTTCTGAAGTATTTGTTTATCAATTCTGAACATTACTTCACCGCCAATAAATACAAAATGTTGGCAAATAGTTATATAATTTTAAAGTAGGGTGTGCCAAAAACGTAAAATTTAAATGACCTCTCGTTGTGCAAATTTTATCACTTTGTTTAATATAAAATAATACGTCTAAAAACATTTTAAAATATATGTGGAGAGAAATGTTAAAAGTTCATGTACTTTAGCGTTTTAAGAGCTAAAATGCCTGTCCTTTAATTCCCGTCTTATTGCTCATTTAGAAGCAGTTGACACCCTGCGTTGCTTATTGCCAACCGCTAACTTTCTAATGTGGCAGATAGAAGATTGAAATCTGAAAAGTGCTGCGTTTGTGTAGATAATAATAAAGTCGAAAACATAGTAACTTCATAATGTCTTCCGGAGATGTTGACATGCTCGTTGAAATGGGATTTGAGAAGAACAAGGCGTAAGTATTGTTGCTTGAGTTTAATCAGCATTTTATATAAATGCGGTTTGAGATAAAAGTGCACACCGGCCTTAACCTGCATTGCTCATATTAAGCTTTTTTAAATTTGTACTTTCTAGCGAAAGAGCATTGCAAGTCACGGGCAATCAAGGAGTGGAACCTGCAATGGAATGGTGAGTTTTTAACTACCAAAGTTACAGTGCACATAATAAATACCCACTTCTGGTTTGAGTTTGAGACTATCAGATGATGCATGCATGCAGTAGGGAAAGGAAGAGAAGAAAAGAAACCAAATTGCTTTGGTTATAAGATGAACAGCTTTCTGCTACCTAAAAAAAAAAAAATTACAGTTTCTCTTTCTTCTCCAACCAACGTTAGTACTTACATTCATTGAAAGCTCAGGGAACCAGCTCAGGAATTTAATATTTGTTTAAAGGCGTAATTAATGTGTAGTGAAGGACAGCATTTGTATTGGGTGAAGTATTCAGTATTATGAGCTTGGCACAATTGAATTCATATTACCTCTTTGCTTAATTCTCTGCAGAATTCATTAATTGTAAAGCATACACTGTAAACTTTTTAGGGCTGAGGTCATAATTTTGGTAAGTTATTTTTGATTTAGCTAATGCTTAACCAAAAGTATATAAAAATAATTTTATACTAAATGGAAGTTTAATGCTGTAATGCACTGTCTTGTGTCAAATCAACCTCATAATCTTTGGCATGTGAAATCAGTACCGAATCTACTTTAACACCCATACCAACATGAAATCCAAGGAAGAATTTCAAGAAGTTACATTTGATATAGGAAAGGAATGAAAATAAATGAGAGAGTGAAGGGTTGTGTAAATGGGCCAGGAATTTGGAAGGATTAGTAAGTATCATGTACGGACTATCTCTTTTGATTATCTTGGTATGATTTTCCAATTAAAGTGAAGTAATGGTACTAAGAGCTGAATGGGTAGTGAGGAAAACAAAGCTTCAAAATAAAATAAATATAGGTATAGGAAAGTGGGGACTTCATCATCCACAGCAATTAGCCACCCGAGCAATGGCAGGAAAACTTTACTCTTTGACTAGGGAGAAAATACTCTAATCCCACCTCAAGATTTGAGGAAAAATGCAGATTCCCAGGGTAAAAATAAGGGAACCTGAAGCACTTGGCCTTGGTTAATTAGGAATTTAAAGGTTATATAAATGCTGTGCATCAGGAAGATGAATAGACAACTGCCTGGCAAAGAAACAGTATCATGTATTGTAATGTGGAATACAGATGATTGTGGGGAAGGAAGTAGAAATAGTAATATAGTAAAAGAGATGGAGAGATATTTGTTACGTATTAGTGAAGTGAAATTAAAAGGCTGTGGCACAGATGTTATGTGATAAGTATGAGATGATACTCAGGAGCGCTTGGGAAATGAGAGCCAGGGAAGTAGTAGAATAATAGTATCAAAAGAACTAGACAAGAAATTAATATCAAAGGAAACAATAAACTGAAGAATGATGACCATAGAAATAGAACTGGAAACACATAACTATCATTTAGGTTTCTGCTGTGATGAGAATTCTGTGCAGAAGAAAAGAGGGCCCTTTATGAGGAACTACAAAAATTAGACTGAGTAGAAAGGAAACAGAGAAAAGTACTCATAATGGGAGATTTGAATGGACAGGTAGGAAATTATATATAAATATTATCATAAACACTTTAGAAACACATGGGCGAAAAACAACATTAAATGGAAATGGAAATAAATTGCAGATTTTTGGATAAGTAATGAGATGATAGAAATAAGTTCTTACTATATATATATATATATATATATATATATATATATATATATATATATATATAAACATATTTATCAAATTGCTTTTAAGTCAATACAACATGTAAGTATAATCAAGTACTTTTTGCTTCAAAGAAATGAAAAGTTCTTGTAGAGATTTGAAGATAATAAGAGAAGCTGAATTATCAATAGACCATTTTCTTCTAGTGGCCAACTTGCCTTTTGTAGGTGGCAGATACAGGAAAAAGATGGATTACCAGAGGGTTAAATGGGAGAAGCTCAAAAAAGAAACAAAGCACAAAGAGTTCCAAAAAAACTTATTCAAAAGATTGAGAGAATATATATATATATATATATATATATATATATAAGTGGCCTGATGGAAACTCAGAAAAGAAACAATCTTATAGGTAAGCAAAGAAGTATGTGGAATGGAGAAAGTAAGGCAGGGAGTTAAAATCCACCAAATGATGGAATGAAGAGGTATTGATTATGATGTAAGAGTGGCCTCTCTTGAGGCCCTGTAAGTAAGTTCTTAGAGCCCTTTGTGTCTCAAAGCTGGGCATCATTGAAGTCCAATGGACCATGTTCTTTCTTCAGTTGGGGTTACATATCTGTAAATAGCAAAATCCTCACATTTATATGAAAGAATAGATCCAAAAAGGGGTCAAGGGAAAGAAAGAAAATAAAAGCCTGCAAATAGTTCTTGGTCACTAAGGACTCAAGACACAAAAAGGAATATATCAATTAAGGAAATGTTCGTAAATTAGTGGTTAGGGAATCAAAAAGACCGTCATGGAAATATTTTTGTAAGGAGTATACAAAATAACCCTCAGTAAGACAAGGCTGTATTCTGTCCCCTTCCTTGTTCAATTTATACAGTGAATGGATCATGAGGGAAGCGGGGTTGGATGAAGAGAAAATAGGAATCAAGATAGGTGGCAGAACAATAAACAATCTGAGATATGCAGATGACACCACACTTTTGGCAGAAAATGACAATGACCTGGCACAAATAATAAGTCGCCCTCCGTGGTGTAATGGTTACCATGCTGACTTCATATACCCAAGGTCACGGGTTCAAACCCGGTAGAGGGGTGTAAAAATCCTTAGCATGGCTTCCTTCGGAAGGGAAGTAAAGCCGTGGATCCCGTGTCATAGATTTACGGCACGTAAAAAAACCTCAAGCCTGATAGAGAGGCCTCTGAGCAAAATTAAGCGGTCTTTCACGCCCAGTATAGAATGGGACGCTGAGAACCACAGCAGTTTAAGAGCGTCCATAAATAACATGCCATTTATATTTTTTTCACAAATAATAAAGAGAGTGAAGACAAAAGTGAAAAAGTCTGATCCTTAATCTAATCTCTGGTGCTACAACCAACATAAGTATTGGTGAAGTTCAGCTAACAACTGTGAATAGTTTCAACTTCTTGGGGGTACTGCTTACTAAAGATGTTTCATGTAAAGAAGAAATAAGGAGAATAAATCTAGGTAGAGCAGCATTGGGCAAGATAAGAAAATCCTCAGAAATTCTGATATAAGCAAGAAGATGAAAATTCAACTAATTCGGACAATGGTGCTTCCTATAGTATTGTACAGATGTGAAAGTTGGACTTTGAGCAAGCAGGATAGGAGAAAATTAGACAGTTTTGAGCTATGGAGTTGGAGAAGATTGTAAAAAATCTCCTGGATGGAAAAGAACCAATGTATCAGTGATAGTTAAGATTAAACCCAAATATTCCTTGGAGACAATGGCATATTTTGGACATACAATGAGGAAAAAAGACTCGATGGAGAAGGAGCTGATGTTAGGACTCATGGAGGGAATAAGGAAACCAGGCAAGCAACATACAAGATGGTTACAACATGTACAAGAACTATGGGAATGGAATGGGAGGAACTAATCAACACAATAAAAGACAGGAACCAATGGAGAGCAGAAACGAGAGGTAGTGAAAACCGAAGGGGGCTCAACATGTAATTGGATTGACAAGACCCTCTTCTTGCAATGAACTCTCTCCAGGAGTCAGCTGCGACCCAAGGAATACTCAACTAAACTCAGGACAGAAATTTGGAAGATCATGAGACATCTTAGAGGGAAAATAGTATTAATGCCAAAGAGAATAGATTAAAAATTGAAATTCAAGATGTCTTATTGTAATATGGAGAAAATATAGTAATATGCTAATACCTAAAACCTAAGTACTCCTAAATAATGAACATGGTATATCCAGAGAAAGAAAAGGGAAGAAGCGTTAACCAATTCCAGGGATGAAATCTATTTATGGAAAATACTGAAAAGCATGTCTGTTAAGCTGACTGAATTATACTAATGGCTTATATGTTCTGTTCTTTCTGACTAGTATGACTGCAAACTATACTCACAGAATAAATGAAGTTCGGACTTCTGCACATTCCAAACTATGGCTCACCCTTACTTTACCAAAGGCCAATGGTAGCACATGAACTTAGGAATTAAGGGTGCTAAGCGAAGTTATATCAAAATTTGCTTTATAATTGCAGTTATTAAGCATAGCACAAAAATAATCTCAGTATGTGGTAACAAATTTATTTTTTTATTTCCAGTTGCTGATGACAATGACATAATTGTAACAAATGTCTTTATTTCAAATGCCAAAGATGGCCAAATTTTTATTGCTCGTCATGTTGACACTCTTACACATTTGACAACTGCTGTGGCTCTTTCTAATTCAACTGCACTCTTATAGCTGTCTATTGCAAATACCTCGCTGCAGGCCTGGTAGCTCTCTTTTTATCTTCTGATTGTGTAGCAAGAAATTTTTAGATTTACAGAAAGGTGTTCAGATATGTTTTTTATTTTTGGGGGTGTTATTGCACATGTACATTATATGCAGTGTGACCATGTTACATGTACATGCAATGATTCAGGGTGACAAGGTACAGGATGTACACTTAGTGCACAGTCACACAGCTCCCTCCAGAAAGCAAGAAAAATGACACTATGACTTCCAGTATCTCTGGTCATTGGTTGTGACCTTTCTCAAACATTTTAGTATCTTGATATAGCACCCAATCATGCTATTTGACTGCAGATGGAGAGGTGTTGTGTGCATCTTATGCACTTCAGTGTTTCCCTCATCAGGTTGGACTTGAAATTGGTGCCCTGATCGCTGTGTAGTTCCAAGGTATCCCAAAAAGAGGAACAGCTCTTCTGCAAGCTATGATTTGACCTCCTGGTTAGGAATGGCGTACACCTTAGGTGGCTTGGTGAAGCAATCCACCAAAAGATACTTGTTACCCCTGTCTGACACGGAAATGTTCAGCTATATACAGGGCACTCTCATTTTATAATGCATGTGACATCCTGGTCTGTGATCTCTAAGTTGTTGCATACACATGATATTGGCAGCACCACCTCACAGTGTCTGCTCAGAGCCTCAATCAGTAATACAGTTGTCAGTGCCTGTCAATTCTGGTGGTCCAAGATGTCCTCACATAATCTCCACATATACTTTCTCTAAGACTTCCATCAACTTAAATCGAGGGAGGGTCAACTGCTTTTTCTGGGTCTTCCTGTCAGATGACTCCTGTGCGTTAAACACTGAAGCTTCCTTGGTCTTCAGAGAACCTCATTGGTCCCAGTAGGGCACACTACTTCTGGGTGGATGTCTTCCCAGGTCAGTCTAGTCCTCGCTCCTTTTCTCTCAGGAGTGGCCTCAAGTTAGCTTTTGTCAGTTGCTCCCTCTTCAGGCCTGCACTATTCCATCCACTGCTCATAGGCTTGGTATGGACAGTCCTTCAGAAAAAGACTACACCCCCAGCACTCACCACTTAAAGGTCATTGTTGTGGGTTTGTTTCTCTCTACCTCGTAGCAAATACGCCTGGACTTTGAGGTAGACACGTATTAGCCACCTAAATCCTTAATTCAGTTGTTAATGCCTCATGGAGTATCTTATTATTTCTGAGCATCAGACGCTGTCATTTCTTAGTGTTATTTACCCTTTGACAGAATGGACAACTTTCTGTGAGCATAACTAGTTGGGAGGTTCACCAGCTGTTCAATTGCCAGAATTAACTCCTGCATTATCTCCCCTGGCTGTTGCAGCCTTACTTAAACTAACTGGTAGGCTGCAGCCAAGCGATGGTTCCCAAACCAGTTCTTGAGAGTTACCCATATATCTGTGGATACTGTCAATAGCATAATGCATTTAGTTCTTCTGTCACTTTCCCTTGAGACTAGCTATTAGCTGTTTGGCTTCCTCCTCTGCTGACCATCTGTTGTGGGTGGCAAGGTGGTGAATAGTTGAAGAAAAACTAAAGGTTGGCATCATATAGTATTTTTGACACATACAGATGTTGTGTCGCAGCCTGGCATCTTGACCTTAAAGTCCTTCAGCCTTCTGTCAAGCATCTTTTCCATCATGGCATTCAGTCCCTTGGTATTGATGTATTTTTTCCCTCCAGGACATTAAGTTGTTCACCAATGGCCTCTAGGGCATTAAGGCATTCTCTAGATCTTCCAGGATGTTAATACATTGGTCAAGGTCTTCCATCCTTCTGCCAAGCTCTTCCATGTGTTTCATGTTGGCCGGTTGGTTGTCAATTTTGTACAATATTTTCAGCTTTAGCTTCTCAATTCTAAATTTCATTTTCTACTCCATCTTCTTCATTCTGAATTTCATTTATTTGATTTTGGATTCCATTTTCATGTCTGTTTGCTACATTAAAGATTTCATTTCTTTCTTAATTTCTGCCTGCAATTTCTCTATTCCGGATTTCATGCTCTGAATTTCAGCAAGTAGAGTTTTCATCATGTCCTCCATTGTGGCATTCAATCCTCCTCCTGGCATCAATGTAACAATATATTTATTTCCAAATGCTGATGACAATTTTGCAATAAATGTCTGTATTTCAAATGCTGATGATGACAATTATATTGCTTGTCGCATCAAGACTTGTATGAGTTAAAAAGTGTTTCAGCTCTTTCTATTCCAACTGCATTCTTTGAGCTGTTTGACTCAACTGACTAGCTGCAGGCCTGGTTGGCCTCATTTGTTTCTCCAGATTACATAGCAAGAAGTTTCAAGAGTTGCAGAAAGGCAATTTTGAGGCTATTATTGTATGTTAGGAGTCTTCAATCCTTGGATTGGTTTGCAGCGACTCTCCATTCAGATCTTCTCTCTGCTTTCCGTTTGAGTTCTTCATATTTACTGCATTTCATATCTTCCATAATTTGTTTTATATATTGTGATCTTGCTCTTCCTTTGCCACTTCTTCCTTCTATCATACCTTCTATTATAATATTTAGTGTGCTCTGGTGTCTTAATAAATGGCCAATTAATTTTGTTGTTCTTCTTATAATTTGGTTCCAAATTCGTTTTTCCGCTTCTGCTCTTTTATATATTTCTTCATTTTTAATTTTGTCACTCCATTTAATTTTTAGCATTTTCCTATAGCACCATGTTTCAAATGCTTCTATTCTCTTTCTTTCTGCTTTTAAAATTGTCCAAGTTTCACATCCATATAACATAATACTCCATAGATATGTTTGTAATAAATTCTTCTTGGTTTCAAGGCTAATATTGTTTGCAGTAAATAGCTGGTACTTTTTATTAAAAGCAAGTTTTGCGTGTTGTATTCTACTGGTTATTTCTATTTTGCTCCTGCCATCAGCTGTTATTTTGCTTCCTGGATATTGAAATATTTCGGTTTCTTCTAATAGTTGTCCATTTAGTTTAATTTTTGTGTTACTATTCCCTTTCTTCCTGCAAGTCATAATTTTTGTTTTTGATTTATTAATGTTTAAGTTATAGTTGTTCCTTAATGTATTCTCTAATTTGTTTATGAATGTTTCTAAATCTTTCTTGTTCTCCATTAATATTGCAATATCATCTGCAAAGCGGAGCATATTGATTTTTATCCCCTGTATCTTTATTCCAGTGTCTATTTCTTCCATGATTCCATTTAGTGCACTCTGTATGTATGTATTAAACAGTATTGGGGATAGTGCACATCCTTGTATCACTCCTTTTCTTATATGGACTATTTCTTTGTTTCTCCCACAGTTTATAATTGCTTTTTCATCTTTATATAGATTCCATATAATCCTGAAATCTCTAAATTTAATTCCCAGGTTTGTAAGCACTCCAAACATTTTGATCCAATCCACATTATCAAATGCTTTCTCTATATCTATGAAAGCAATATATGTTCTTTTATTCTTTCTTAGCCTTTTTTCCAGTATTAGTCTCATTGCTAATATTGCTTCTCGTGTGCCTGTGTTCTTCCTAAATCCAAATTGATCATCTGTTATGTATGTATCTATTTTCTTTTCTATTCTATTATATATTATTTTTGTTAATATTTGGATGCATGCGACATTAAACTTAGTGTACGGTATTGTTCACATTTTTCTGCATTTGCTTTTTTTTGGGATTGGTATAATTTTACACATTTTAAAATCTTCTGGTAGTATTCCAGTTTCATATATATCAAATATGAGTTCATAGAGTGTCTTGTGTAGTTCTTCATTTGCATTCTTCAATAGTTCTCCAGAAATCCTATCCTCCCCAGGGGCTTTTCCTTCTCTTAGTTTGTTTAGAGCCTGTTCGAATTCTTGTAGTATTGGGTCTCCTCTATCATCATTGTATGTGTGCATTAAATGCAGGAGTGACAATGCAGGGTTTTGATGTAATATGCCCTCTCATACACATATTAAATTTACATATACCTGTGCCAATGTGTGGAACTGTGGAAAGCATTCAGGGTGCAAGGTATGGTTGAATACACTTGGTACTTTGTCACAATGTGCAGTCATTTTGCTCAGTAATCTATATGATGTTTGTTAACATCTAACCTAGCATGGTCATTTCTTCCTTTGATACCATCAATATTATAAAAGTAGGGAAAATTATTTGTTGCTTCAGAAGAATTTTAAAAATTCTTATCAAATTTTGTACAACAATTGTTTAGTGTTGTTTTAAGTGAGGGTTTTGTACTTACATTTTAATACATGCTGAAGTAACATTCAATGAACAGCACCTGTGAAAATTTATTTATTGTACCTAAATAAATTCTATTCTTTGCTTCTTGTGTTCTGTGAACTCCTCCTCTGCGTTTTCATCAAAGCCTGTAATCATGTCTATAAGTTTAAATAAATTGTTAACATAGTGAATGGCAACAAACGTCCCTCGACATTGTACTGCGGTAAAAACCTCTTGACTGTCTAGTGTGGAAAAGCATCCATTATCTTCCATCATTGTATTGTTGACATAATTTTACAGAGAGAAAATACCTCAACAGTTTTGGAACCTTCTATTAGAATTTGATAAAGCTTCAACATGCC
This sequence comes from Hymenopus coronatus, assembly GCA_030762935.1. Classification (NCBI taxonomy): domain Eukaryota; kingdom Metazoa; phylum Arthropoda; class Insecta; order Mantodea; family Hymenopodidae; genus Hymenopus; species Hymenopus coronatus. The sequence goes on from CM060885.1 coordinate 25,578,667, forward strand.
ACATACTTCATGAAATGTTTCTCTTTCATTTAAATGCATTCTCAAGCATTCTTGTTTAACATAGGATTGTGTCTTCTAACTCCTCCTCTGGAAATTCTTTACAGCAGAGAGAGAGAGAGAGAAATTATCTGTTTTTAGAGCTTTGCAGCTGCAAGATAATCACAGAAATGAATTTTTTTCTGGCTTGTGTACATTGAAGGATTTTTTTTTTTTTTTTTTTCTTTGGTCCATAAGATTAAGCAGAACTTTCACTCCTGATTCTGGATATAAAATGCTGCACTTCTCAAAATGGCAATACGATTCTGGAACTCTTTTAGAGAACACTAGATGGGACATCATTTGATGAATAAACCTTAGCCAAAACAGAAAGCTTTTGTCCCCTAGTGCTCGTAAATGTCTGTTGCTGCATGAATGGTTATTCAAGTTTTCTGTTTTTTGCAATTGTGGAAAATATTCTTCAGCTGCTCCATATTTTCTGACACAGCTTTCACTATTCCACGTTTGAAATTTCACCTAGTTGCAGAGAATTGTGGAACCATTTACAAGCATATTTTGTCAGGTACAGAAGGGCACTGTAAAGATGTAGGGGAAAAAAAGCATAAATTCCAGACAAAGCACTGAAAAATATTTGATTTTGAGAATTTTGTATGTTACCTGTTCTATTAATAAATTTAGTTGAATAGTAGTGAATAATATGGCAGCTCGGGTAACTTCTTTTACAATTACTTGTACCCTATTTTTACTTCCCCTCACTATGGCAGCTCCATCATATTACTAAGCTGTTCATTGCTTCCTTCCAATATGTGTATAATTGCTCCAGAATTAAAGAAGATAAGCACTAGTATCTTGAGATTATGGATGACTAAACCCCAAAATTCTTTCTTGCACCATGAACCATACAAAACACCAAAACCTCCTGAGATAATTCAGAGATGTCTGCCATGACTACTAATAATAATTCATTTTGAATTTTAGATTGGCATACATTCAGCATATAATCTAGAAATTGATTTTGAAATATCTTAGAATTACCAACACCATTTAAAGAGAAGGCCTCTCATTAAACAAGATGGTTGGCCCTTGTCCGGTGAGTTATTAAGATGTATTTAACAGGGACCTTATCATGTGATAAGGAAAATGTAGGTAATTTATAAACCTAAATGCAAAATATATTAACAATTATGGGCTGGATTATAAAAAAGATGGATAACAAACATTCACTTTGAGTTTCTACTTGGGTCATATGTTCAATTAGTCACATATGTTATTTATTTATTTATTTATTTATGCTAAGCTTTATACAGGTGAATATGACCGGTGTTCAGCCCTGGCTCTTTACCGGTCATACTCATATTTTACAATAGTTTATTAATTCTAGTTTATTACACCATTTTGTCTACTGTCCATATCCATTTATTTTTCACTTTGCATAAGAATTGTCCAATCTTCTTACTATCTTTTTGAAACATTTCAACTACTACTACATTTCTATCTATTTTAAACCATTTCTTATTAATATACTTTTTTCTCCAAATTTCAGTTCCTTTACATTTAAATAAAATGTGTTTTATATCTTCATTTCCGCCACATATAGGACATTGATTTTGTGGAATACCTTTCCTTAAACCTTTTAATCTCCATACTCCTGCTTTCAGCCATGCAATACCTTCTCGCTCCTCTTTATTTGTCACATCAATGTACTTTTCCCTTCCCCATGAGACTTTCATTGGTATATAGAAAACTAAAGATCTCTTTTCAGTTATTTCACTAAATATTTTTTGTATTTCTATATCCTCAAATCTTTTCCTTGCCAACTTCCAGAAGTTATTCACATTATTTTCTCTTCTTCTCCACATTTCCCCTAACCCACTACTTTCCAGGTTATTTCGAAGACAGTCTACCCATCCCTTGTTCTTTAAACTTTTCTCTTGATATACTAAACACTGTTTTAACAAATTCCTTTCTTCCAATTTCAATATCCTATGCCAAAATTTCAATGCCCTTTCCATAATCTTTCCCTTACTTGCCACTCTACCCAGCTCTATTTGTGCTACCTGCCTAACAGTTGCATTTGGTAACCCCAGTATTTCTTTGCAAAATTTCCTATGCACCTCATCTATGCCTTCCCATCCTCCTTCTAATCCCCATACTTCTATCCCATATAGCATTTTTGCCTCAACCACCATATTGTACACTTTTTCTAACCATCTAATATTTATATTAGGTGCTTTGTATTTGCAACTTCTAATAGCTGATAAAGCTCCTTTTCCTTTTGCCAATGCAAATTTCTTTTGCTTTTCCCAATTGCCACCACTATCAATTTTAACTCCTAGATAAATACATTCTCTCACTACCCTGTACTCCTTTTCATTCTCATTCTTCCATTTTTCATATTTGCTCAATTTTCCCCCTTTTTTGAACACTACAATCTGCGTCTTGTCCTGGTTCACTTTTAAACTCCACTCTTTACAGTAATTATTTAATGTTTGCAAGGATTGTTTCAAGCCATTCACTGTAATTGCACCTATAACTAGATCATCTGCAAACAGTAATCCTGGAATCTGAATATTATTAATTACTGGCATCGAGTTATTATTTCTCCCAATTTCTGTTAATACATCATCTATATATAAATTGAATAGGACTGGACTTAACTTACATCCCTGTCTAAGGCCTTTCTCTTGTTGGATTTCTCTTGTTACAACCCCTTCCTCCACTCTTATACAAAAAGTATTTTCCTTATATAATGCTCTAAGGGTGTCCACCATTTGTTTACTCACTCCTTTAGTCAACAACTTATGCCACAGCAATTGAAGCTCTATCCTATCGTATGCTTTCTCTAAATCCACAAAAGCCATATATAACTTTCCTCTTTTGTCTTTCAAGTATTTATCTACCAGTGTTTTTATGATAAATAAGTTATCAACTGTCCTCCTCCCTTTTCTAAAGCCCATCTGAAGTTCCGAGAGGATATCATATTCTTCAACCCATGTTTGTATCCTGCTTGCCATAATACCAGTAAAAATTTTTCCTACATTTGATAATAATGCAATGCCTCTATAGTTGTTTGGTTTGTCAACACTACCCTTGCCTTTGTATATTGGATGTATGATTGCTTTCCTCCACTTATCTGGTATATAACCCTTCACCTTAATTGTGTTAAATAAGTCTACTAAAACCTTAACTCTGTTTATTTCAGTGCACCATTCCTTAAGGAACTCTGAAGGGATTCCATCTATTCCCGTTGCTTTATTTCTCTTCATTATTTTCACCTGTTGGATTATTTCTTCACTTCTTATTATATCATCGAGTATATCTACATAGTTATTACCTATTTCCCAATTTCCTATCTCATTTTTACTCTTTTTTTCCCCATACAAATTTTTAAAATATTCCATCCATTCTCCTGGTTTTATACTTGGTTTTGTTACATATTTATTATACATTGATTTCATAACCTTCCATATCTCATTTGCATTATTTTCATTTAGAATTCGTATCAAATTACTTTCATATTTTTTCATCCAGCTTGTTTTCTTTTGTTCCAGTAATGAATTATATAAATCCCTCCCTTGCATATACTCTTTCTTTAATTCTATGTTTCCTAATTCCCTCCACTTTATGAGCAGCTGTTTGACTTGTCTTTTAGTTACTCTACATTCTTCATCAAACCAGCCCTCATCTCTTTTGTAAACCTTCTTTCTCATTTTCATTTCCTCCCCAGCCCTTAGCATAATGATATTTAAGATATCCATAGCACTTTCAATTTCTTGTTCCTTTATCATAAAACTTATTCCACACTGACATATCTGGCCATAATTAGAGTTTAGTGTCTGCCTAAATTTATTGCAATACTCTTCCTTCCATTTGTATCTACTGTATTCTTCTATGTTGCACTTTTCCTCACTTAAATTATAGACTATTTGTTCTGTGCATGTTTTTATGTCTACTATCAATGGAAAATGCCCACAGTCACATATTACAATTAAAATATTAAGATGGGAAAAGCAGAACTTCAACTTTAAACCAATATATTCATTTTGTTCTTTAAGAGAACTGATATAATGACAAATTAGTTCTTCAAGCTGCTTTTGATAAAATTTTTCTATGAATGCTTCAATTGAAAAAAGAACATTCTAAATTTTGTCATTTTTGCATATAAATTTAGATTTACTTTGGATAGAATGAAGTCAAATAAGTTAACTTATGGGTGTTGGGTATTATTATTATTATTATTATTATTATTATTATTATTATTAGATTATTTATATGGTTAAATTATATCACACTAATGCTCATCATGTCATGTCAGGATGATAATTTGTATAAAATTATTTAAATGCAGCCTACTATTATTGTCTCACTTCTGAATTAAAAAGTCTTCCTCAAAGAATAAAGTATAAAATATGGGACAAAATAAACACATCAAATTACACAACTAAGTATATTACAATATTCAAGATATTTTTATCAGTACTAGGGATGAGAAATCCTTGTTATTATATAGGAAAATTAAAAAAGATTGGGGGAGGGAAAAATGTATTAAAGTGTGTAATAAATTGGAGAGGAAAGAGTGGTCATGGTATAGAATCAGAGCAATGAAATTGAGGAGAATGTAAGGGGAAATGGACCCACAGAAGTACCCATTATGTGGGCGAATGGAAAATGACGTACATTTTATTTTAGATTGTGAAGAGATGAAAATATGGAGGGGCCAATTGGTACCAGCTAGGTGGTTGTTGTTACCGAGAAAAATAATTAAAGTGAGAATTATAAAAGCTAAGAATACAGATAAGATTAGAAAGTTGGAGGAATTTTTAAGAAAGACTAAAGAGAAATATAAAAGAAGAATTCTTAAATCTTAAATTCATAATTGGAAGGAAGCCTATCAGGAAAATTGGTATATTTAAATATAAGGTAGTTAAAAATAGGGTAGATAGTGAACTTGGTGTATAATATATTAATAACTACAGGTTTACTTATATTTGCACCAGTGGCAACTCAAATGTAAATATACAGGTTGTGTTACCAGATGGAAGAGATGATATATGTAATAGAGTTAAGCTGTATAGTAATTACAGTTATGTATGTTGAAAGTGAATTAAATTAAAATTTCATTCAAGTGTATTAGTCCAAAAATAATTGTAGAGGTGGCATAGATATTGTGACATTATGTAAGAAACATTGTAACAATATTAATTACTAAAATGTGGAAGAGCTTCAGGAAATATTATTTGCTAGTGAAGGAAACCAGAAATGAACACCTAAAATTACACTTTATTTCCGTTCAAGCAAGTGGACATATTAAAGTAATATTCTGCATTTTTGTTGTAAGTTAGAGTTTTAAATGTGATTGAGCTCATTTAAAAGATTTTATATACCATAAATATTAAAAACAGAAGCACTGTTAACTGTGAAGTTATTTTCATTCTAAAATTTTTAACAAATGAGTTACTATTCTCACTTGAACTTCACTTACTGTGTTGTATTGGAACATTTGCTAACATGTTCGTCTTTATCTACATTGTGGCAGTTGACTGTTGTCTGCTTTCCTTCACACTGAGTTTCCAACTGCTGTCATTTGGTGGTAAACTAGATGTTACATACTGGCAGGATCTGAAAATCTAACAGGCTATTAGAATTTTTAAAAATCAGAGGCTTTTCCCACTTGATAAGTTCCAATGTGATTGTCAAAGGTTTCCTTTCCAATATTGTGATGGTCTATCCAAAAGTGGTATGTTGTTATGGAAATGAAATGACTTGTTTATGGTTGCTCTTTAACTGCTGTGGTTTCAGCATCCCATTCTATACTGGGCGTGGAAGACTGCTTAATTTTGCTCAGAGGCCTCTCTATCAGGCTTGAGATTCTTTTACATGCTGTAAATCTACAACACGGGACCCATACCTTTACTTCCCTTGCCATGCTAAGGATTTTTACGCCCGAAAAAATCCATCGTCCTCCGCTGGGTTTGAACCCCCGACCTTGGGTATATGAAGTTAGCATGGTAACCATTACACCACGGAGGACGACATATGTTACTACTGATATATCAGATTGTTTATATTTTTATTTCTCCTACATTCCTTAAGTCTGATATTCAAATTCCTCTTGTGATGCCTAGATAAGTTGTATCACAGTTCTCTCATTTAAATAGGTAAATTCTTAATTTTATATAAAATTGTATAGTTTAGTAAATTCTTCAAATTATATTTATTTTGTGGAGCCAATCTTATTATAGTTTATAAAAATTTGTTTGAATTTCCTAAAAGCCCAAGGGTGACTTGTAAATTTCTTGTATTTCCAGTCTATACTGTCTATTTTATTTAAAGTAATAGTTTGTGTCCACTTCTTTTGTTTCTTATCCTATTTAATCATCTACACCTACAACAATCTAGGCAGCTAGGTAGTGTCTCAGTACATTGATTAAATTATTTTAACTTCAATGGTAAAATGACCTGGAATGTGTTTTAATTCATGTGGTTGTTAATATCTGAAGTTTAATTGCCAGACTATTGTTGTGATTATTAGTTGTGGCTTGTGACAAATAATGAGATTCTTATTTTTCAGGCTACTTGCTCATGCAGATGAAGCATTACCTCTGCCTCCTCCCCCTGCAGCTTCCTTAGAGCAGCCAATGCAGACAGAGCCTGTTAGCACCCCTGAGGTAGAGAAGAGTGAGAATGAAGCTACGCAAGAGCAAGGAGAGGGAGAAAAAGTTGATTCGCAGCCTACACCACCAGAAGCGAAGTCTCTTAAATGTGATGAGTAGGTTTATTTTTACTTTTATGGAAACAATGCAAATGTTGATGGATTGCAAACAACATTTAATTTTTATTCATTTATGGAATCTAAATACCTCAGTTTCTTACATGGCTTATGGAAAACTTAAAAGTTTCAACTGGTATTAATCTTAACCCTTCCTGTGCTGAGTATTTAAAAACTTTAAAAATTGTTCCAAAAATGTTATTTACACTTTTAAGCATACATTCCAACTAATATTATATAAGTGTAAGAGATTATACCTGATGACTATGTCTATTTTCAAAAAGTTCAGTATAATTAGGTTACTCTTAAATTTGTTACGTATAAATGATTGGCGCAGTTTGGTTTGTAATAGCTGAGAATGGTAAAGAAGACCTGCCAAGTTTTAACTTTCTCATTTTTGTTCCTGAGCACAGTATATTAAATCCATATGAGTTGAATTGAGTTAATTTATTATACTAACATTTGGTACATTCCTACATTTCTTTTCCTTAAACACATTCAGCTAAGTTTCTATCTTTAAGAGTTACTTGTTTCTTTGGACATTATACACACCAACACCCTGATTATTGTGTATAAAAATCCTCTTTAACTAATACTAGATACTCCCATTCTCTCCTCTACTCATTTCCTCCTCCTTGAACTGCATTGCTATTCTATTTCATTTCCTAAACATTTTCTGCATGCTATAATAAATTCTCTTCTATCATTTAATATTCCAACTACCACTACATTTCTATCTATTTTAAACCATTTCTTATTGATATACTCTTTTCTTCAAACTTCAGTCCCTTGACATTTAAATAATATAAGTTCTCTATCTTCATTTCTGTCACATATAGGACATTGGTTTTGTGGAATACCCTTCCTTAAACCTTTTAACCTCCAAACTCCTGCTTTCAGCCGTACAATACCTTCTCGCTCCTCTTTATTTGTCACAGCTATATACTTTTCCCTTCCCCATGAGCCTTTCATTGGTATATAAAAAACTAAAGATCTCTTTTCTGCTATCTCACTAAATTTTTTTGTGTTTCTACATCCTCAAATCTTTTCCTTGCCAACTTCCAGAAATTATTCACATTATTCTCCACATTTTCCCTAACCCACTACTTTCAAAGTTATTTCTGAGACAGTCTACCCATGCCTTGTTCTTTAAACTTTTCTCTTGATATACTAAACACTGTTTTAACAAATTCCTTTCTTCCAATTTCAATATTCTACACCAAAATTTCAATGCCCTTTCCATAATCTTTCCCTTGCTTCCCACTCTACCCAGCTCTATTTGTGCTACCTGCCTAGCAGTTGCATTTGGTAACCCAAGTATTTCTTCTTAAAATTTCCTATACACCTCATCTATAACTTCCCATCCTCGTTCTAATCCCCATACTTCTGTCCCATATAGCATTTTTGCCTCAACCACCATGTTGTACACTTTTTCTAACCATCTAATATTTATATTAGGTACTTTGTATGTGCAATTTTAGTAGCTGATAAAGTTTGTTTTCCTTTTGCCAATGCAAATTTCTCTTGTGTTATTGTTAAACATTCTTTTTGCTAATTCTTGTATCCCTAGTTTATCCCATTTACAAATCTCAGTTCACTTCTCCAAACCTCTATTTTCTTGCACTTAAGAACACAATGCAGTGCTTCCTTATTTTCCCCTCACATTGGACATATAATAAGATACCCAATGTGGGCTAGGAGTTACGCCTCCTCTGTGTCTCTAAGGGATAGAGGTATAGCTGGTACTTACACCTGTGAGAGGGAAGCAGATACAGGAGGGGTGTACATTTGGGGAAAGATCAGGAGTTAAAATAAATTAATAAACCAAGAGTGTGAGGACAGACATGGCTTATATTACCAAATATGAGGGCGTCTCTCTCTCTCTCTCTCTCTCTCTCTCTCTCTCTCTCTCTCTCTCCCTCTCTCTCTCTCTCACCTCCGAAGTTTTGTTACTTTTCAACATAATCACCGAAAAGATTGAGACATTTATCATATCTGTGCACAAGCTTTGCAATACCCAAATATTAATATAAAAATAATAGTTGCAACAAATCTTCACTTATCTTTTGGAATCCTTGCCTGGACTAGTTTTGCAACGATTTCATTGCATTATCAACACATCCTTTTGGTCTCTTTTTTGATGTTGTTTATTTACACTGTTATGGTTACTGCTACTAGGTGGATTGTGTACTAATGCATTGCTAACTACTGGAATCAAAACAAATTTGGTAAGAGTGTCAATTGGAGGTATATCAAAATTCATTGCATGATTTCTATACTTTAATATAAATATTTTCTCCCAAACCATTAAATCTATGGGCCCATTTAAGTGTTTTAATAATTTAACATCTGGATTTATTTCATTATTAAATTTCCAAAAATGTTCTGCTACAACTGATTTATCAATTTGTTTGTATTTAATATTCCTAAAGTGTTCTTTTACTCTGGTTTCCAAATAAACGTTTAGTCTTACCAATATAAACAAGGTCACAATTTAAACAGTTTAATTGATAAATGCCAGATTTTTTTTTTTTGAAATTTCATCCTTTTTAGAAAAGCCTAACAAATTTTTTATACTGTATTTATTTTGAGGAACCAATATTATACCATGCTCTTTGAAAATATTTGTGAATTTTTTATTTGCCCAAGGGTGATAAGTAAATTTTTTTAAAATGTAATTATCTTTTATTTTCTTAAGCATAGAAATATCTTTAATAGCTTTTTGATATTTAAACTTCTCAATTTTTTTATTTATAAAATCAGTATTAAAACCATTAATTAAAGCAGTGTTAATAATGTGTTTATATTCTTTATAGAATTCATCTTTATTAAGGGTTAAATTAATTAACCTATAAATTAAACCATTAAAAACAGCAAATTTATGTGAAAAAGGGTTAAAGCCATTATTTTTTATATAATTATCACTGTGGGTTTGCCTTCTGTATATTCCAAAATTCAATTGTCTTTTTTTATTATTTTTAAATCCAGGAAAGGGAGATAGCCATCACTTTCAGTTTCTAATGTGAATTTTATAGCCTTATCTTGTAAATTTAAAAGTTTTAAAGCATCATTTACATGTTTATCAGGAACAATAGCAAATATATCATCTACATATCTATACCAAGTTTTAAAAATTAGAGGGAATGCTTTAGTGACCTGTATTTCAAAATAGCTCATGAAAAGATCAGCAAGAAAAGGTGAAAGTGGACTACCCATTGCTAAACCAGAAGTTTGTTGATAAAATTTGTCATTAAAGCTGAAAAAATTTTGATCCAAACAAAGATTAGTAAGGATAATAAAATCATTTATTAAATTTTCATTCAGTTCTATAGAACTTAACCATTTTTTTAAAAATGTCAAAAGTTTTTCTCTAGGAATGCTTGGAAACAAAGCAGTTACATCAAAAGAAACAAGTTTATCATTAGTAGATAATGTAATATTGCTGATCCTTTCAACTAGCTCAAAAGAATTTTTAATACTTAAACTCTCAAATTTTTCAAAATTAGTGAAATTTTTATTTAACCATTTAGCTAGGCTGTAAGTAGGTGAATTTATGCAATTTACAATGGGTCTCATTTTATTTCCAGGTTTATGAATTTTGGGAAGAGCATATATTCTGGGTAAAATTGGATTACTGATTTTTATAATTTGCTTTTCTTTATTTGTAATACTTTTAATTTCATTAAGGGTCTTATTATAAATTGAAATGCAGGATTTTAAAGGGTTAATATCAATGCTTTTGTAATCTTCACCTTGAAGTAAGAGTTCCATTCTGTTAATGTAATCAATTTTATTTAAAATTACAATGCTGTTACCTTTATCAGCTTTAGTATAGATTACATCTTTTTCTTTTAATGATTTAATAATTTGTTTATTGCGATTTACTATAGGGTGATTTTTATTCAAATTCTGTAATATTTTACTACATTTTTCTTTAACCAATAATTTATTATTTTCATTTAAATCCTGACTAGCAATTTCTATATCTGCTACATAATCATCTATATTTTTTGAAAAATCTACACAGGTCTTTAAACCTTTATTCAAAAAATTAATTTCCTTCTCATTGAAATTACAATTTGAAAGGTTAATTACATTATCTTTAGGGTTATTCCCTTTAGTTGGTTTCAATTTATCTTGTTTTAAGCATATTTTATTTAACTTATTTTTCAGTTTATTTGTTTTATTTTTCATGCTAAAGTTCAAATTTTCAAACAATTTATATTCCAAATTTAGCCAAATTGAATTACCTAAAACATTTATAAGTTTAAGATGCAAATTATATAATTTCAATTCAATGTTATTTAAGTGTTTAAAATGCAAACTTCTTTCAACTTCAATTACTTTCTTCTCTGCTGCTTTTTGATGAATACTATTATTGTCAAATTTAACAGTTTTTCTAACAAAAATAGGAGTTACTTTACGTTTTAAACACAGGTTTAAGAAACGTATATCTGCAAGAATATGTCTTCTTTTTTCTTGTAATTTCAAATATAGCTTAATTTCATGTTTAGTATTATTAAAATTCAGATTAAACCTATAATTATTATATTCCATCACATCCATCATAAGCAATAACCTAAAATGTACTGAAACTAAGGAATGCTTCAAAACAAATAAACTTATAAATGTAAAAAGAAGCTAGTAACAGAGAAGAATAACACAAATATTAATATAAAAATAATAGTTGCAACAAATCTTCACTTATCTTTTGGAATCCTTGCCTGGACTAGTTTCGCAACGATTTCATTGCATTATCAACATATCCTTTTGGTCTCTTTTTTGATGTTGTTTATTTACACTGTTATGGTTACTGCTACTAGGTGGATTGTGTACTAATGCATTGCTAACTACTGGAATCAAAACAAATTTGGTAAGAGTGTCAATTGGAGGTATATCAAAATTCATTGCATGATTTCTATACTTTAATATAAATATTTTCTCCCAAACCATTAAATCTATGGGCCCATTTAAGTGTTTTAATAATTTAACATCTGGATTTATTTCATGATTAAATTTCCAAAAATGTTCTGCTACAGCTGATTTATCAATTTGTTTGTATTTAATATTCCTAAAGTGTTCTTTTACTCTGGTTTCCAAATGACGTTACTAGCTTAAATGTTACTAGCTTCTTTTTACATTTATTTGCAATACCCGCTTCAAAAAATGTTGCTGCCAATGATTTCAAATGAGCAGTGACGATGTTTTGAAGATCTTCGTACTTTATGACGTTTGCGGAGAGCCATTCAAAACAAAGAAGAGGAATGCTTCAGGAATTGTGTTGATCCATGACAATGCTTGTCCACACATTGCTGGCACAACCCATCGGCTCCTTGAACAATTTCAATGGGACATTTTCGATCATCTGCTGTTCAGTCCTGACCTGGCACCCAGCGACTTTCACTTTTTCCCGAACTAAAAAAGACATGGCTAGGAGGGCAACTCTTTCAAATGAACGAAGATCTTCAAAACAACTCAATGCTCATTTGAAATCATTGGTGGCAATATTTTTTGAAGCAGGTATTACAAAGCTTGTGCACAGGTACGATAAATGTCTCAATCTTTTTGGTGATTATGTTGAAAAGTAACCATAAGTGTACAACATTTTTATTGACAAAATAATTGTTTTCTATGAACTTGTCTTATTTATAGCCTATCAGAGGTTGAAAAAAAGAAACGGTCCTTGTAGATGAATGTAAGGTTAGGGATGAAAAGAGAAAAAAAATCCAAGGGCTACCCAAATTCTATTTAACTCATCTGATTCATTGTGATTCTTGAAGTTAACAGCTTTAAATAAATATTAGGCCCGTTGAATGGATGTTGGTTCGGAGTACATCCTATGGCATCAGCAGCTCACAGTAAAGGTTTTTTGTGACCCAGTTATTGGTGTTTTTATAGTTAAACCCATGGTTATGCCAGTACTGCTTTAAGAGGTGACAACTATGTCACCATTTTGATATCTTGCCATTAATATCAATTGCTGAAACTGGTGCAACATTTCCTCTTGCTAAATGTAATATAATTGTTTCAAGTTTCCTATAATATATTAATGTCATAATTCCCTCTGAGTCCCCTTAGTTTTAACATAGCTGTTCTTATTACATAACTAATTTGAGTCAAATATGGACACCATAGTTTTACTTGCTTAGTTTTTTCCTGAATGCATTTCAAAGATGTTCATCTTCATCTTCGGTGGGTGCTTGACTTCATAGGGTGAGATTCTTATCGTAATTTCCTCTGTAATTTGGTTTCTTGGAGGTAACCTTAAGCTATTGCTGCTGGTGGTATTTCAACATTCGTAACTCTGTGCACATTTTTCCTAATGTGTACCCTTTCCCAAATTGCTAGTTAGTTGTGTTTTTACATATTTAATAAGTTTGATGTCCAGTTTGATGTTGTGATGTCCAGAAGTGATGTGATACTGCAGATTTGTCTGTGTTTCATGTTCCTGAGGTGTTCTTTCAATCTTGTTTAAAGGTTTCTCTTCTGCAAATTTTGGGGCAATCCTCACAGTTTATTTATTGGTACCAAATAAACTGTGAGGATTGCCTCAAATTTTTATTTTTTGGGTATGGTGTCTTAATGAGTACTTTAATAAGTTCCTGAGGTTGTATTTGTTTTGAGGTGCTAGCTCTATAGTATGATCTTGGAATAGTGAACATGGGTGGAACGTGAATTTACTGTATTTTAGGTTTGGGTTGGCTCCTGTGCTTAGTGTGGTGATATCTTTAATCTTTTTTTTTTTGTTTCTTGTACTTTTATATTAGTTTGTCCACTAATTCTGTTTCGAAACCATTTTCTATGGCAACTTTCTGCATGTGCTGGTATTCCACTTCATATTCTCCTTTTTCCAGTGGTGTGTTTACTAATCTATGTTGCAGGCTGTGTTGGTGTGTTTTTGGGTTGAAGTTGTTGTTTTTTATGTAACTGTCTATGTGTGTGGACTTTCTGTAAATACCAAATTCTATTTTGTTTTTCTGTTTTATGATTTTTAGGTCCAAAATTGGTAGCCAATCTTCTTTTTCTATTTCTGCAGTGAATTTTATAACATTGGTATAATAGCTTTAAAGTGTCATCTGCAAGTTTTGTAGGGATGATGGCAAATATGTTGTCCACATACATGTGCACATGTGTGTGTGCGTGTATGCACATGCATTGTATAGCATAAAAAATGAAAAGTCTGTTAAATACCAAACTTGATATTTAATATCAGTATATTCCAAGGATGCAACATGAAGATTTTCAAGAAAATCCCCCCCCCCAACCTAGCTACCCTTTGCATGGAAAAAATTTAGAAAATTTTGATATTCTCAAAAAAGCCTATAACGATTTTGATTAATATGTCTTATATTTAAGATATTCACATGACAAATAAAACGTAGATCTCAATTTTATGGGATTAGCCTCTGAAGATATGTATTTTTATTCTGGATGGATTTTGCGGAATTTTGCATAACTGGTAAACCATGAGATAGAGATAAAAACTTACCACACAAAAAATGTTGAACTCATTAAAACACACAATTTGTGCTATATACATTTTTTCGTGGAGTTTACCGTTTTTGAGGTAGTCCTTAGTATTGGTGTCAGCTTTAAAATACTTTTACTTTTCTCATATGGGAATTTGTCTACTCCTGTGCATGTGCACAAAAGTCTTCAATCACATAGCAACCAGCTTTTAAAAGAATTGACTATTGATTTAGCCAATGGTACTCTCTTATTTCCCTTCTACTTACAAGGAAGCAAGCCATTGGGGTTTTCATCTCAAAATAAAATTTGAGATCCCCTTGTGGGTTACCAGGAAACATGTGAGTCAGTTGAGAAAGTCAATGCTATGCCAGCATGTTGCCATGGTAGCTAAGTGGAAGAGCAACCGATAGAGATCGGGAGATCCATGGTTCAAATCCCAGCTTTGGCATTGAATTTTTCAGTCTGACTCTACATATCCAACTCCTGTCCTACACACGGCTACTGTGAAAAAACAATTAAACCAATACCAATTGATCATAACAGTTGGCTATACTATGAATCAAGTGAGATGAGTTTAAATTGAATTGAATTGAATTGAATTGTATTTACTGTCAATAGGCTGCATACACAGTTTCTGAACATTGTCAAAGCACATACAATATTTACAGTATACATTATTTATACTTAAAATATTTACAAGTACATATTGCTATTCTACAGTCAATTCATGTAAACTATGTAGAACATTACTTGTTAAATACAATTTAAGTTTACATTTAAATGTACAAGTTCCACTAAGTTACTTTGTGAATTCTGGTAATTTATTATGCAGAAACAAACCCATTACAAACACCCCTTGTAGCAAATACTGATTCTAAGACCTTGCCTATGAAAGTCCTCGCTATGTCTTGTATTATAGTGATGAACATTGTTGTTACTTAGACTTTCTTTCTGCAGTGCATAATTACTTTATATACATACAATGAGAATACTGTCAAGATCTGTTTTTCTTGAAATATTTGCCCGCATAGGTTTTAACGGTACATTATTCTTTCACTTTCTTCTGTAGTATAAAGAGTCTTTCCATGTAAGTTCTTACATAAAATTCTCAGATTACAAGCCTATATAGCAAAGAAGAAATATGACTCTATAGTATATACGTTTTAATTGCTTTTCTCCTAACAGCTTGGTGAAATGCCTAAATATATATAATAATGTAGTATGTCTGAAAATTGTGATTATGCAGAAATTTGAGGAGCAGATTGTAAAAACTTTATTAGTTCACAAAGGTGAAGTCATCAGCTTCTTTTAAACTCCTTAGGGCCGGTTGTACGAACTCGGAATAAATCCTGGAATAGTTATTCTTGGAATACACTATTCACGGTATAAATGTGGTGGCGGGTTGTACGAAGCAATTTTATTCCTTAGATATCTATTCGACTGTTTGTAGATTTAAAACTAATGTTGGCTATGTTGCGAGTCATTCATGGCCAATTTGATACGTAATTTCTGCTTTATTTTGCTGAAAACTTCATCGTTTTCACAATCAGCTGTTCCTAAACTGTATTATTTCTTATTTTAACTACTTACGGTACTATGAAATAATTATGAATGTTCATAAGCGTGTTCGGATGTAGAATTGCTATACATTTAACAAAACATAAACACATATGTATACTGTGACTTCTTGCGATAGGTTAGGAGTATGGGAATATAACCTTACCGTATGTGCAAAGCTGTATCTTGTGCTGATATATGATATCTTTCTGTTTCGGTGATCAAAACATACTTAGCCTCATTTCTGTATTTTATTCATTAAAATACTTAGTAAGTGAATTTTGAAAATTACATTTTAGTGTTGCCAATGCCACTATCAACTTAACATATGTACAATTGAATCATTGCATCAAGATAAGTAGAAAACAATTTGCTATATAGGTATTATTAACCAACAGAAATATTAGTAGTTATGTCGAATAGTACATTAAACCGTTCCTATTACAGTTCGCACTTTGCTGATGGCAATATTTAATACAACAGCTAGAAATTGTCAACCAAAGCAATAAAACCGAGGACATTATATTTTAGGGAAAGTATTCTCTATTCAATCAAAATTGTCTCTAATGTGTTAAACCTACAGTATATAGTACGAAAAATTATGAATTTATTGTAAAATAATATATTTAGATTTATGAGCTCTGATGGCGTCTTTTAATCTGGGCATCTCCTCCCTACATCACAAAGCTTGTAGTGTTATCGTTTTTAAACTTGCACATAACTTCCAAAAACTGAATATAGTACAGAATGTCGCTAACATTAATACTTGTTTTTATTAAAATCTGGACATCTATTACCAACACGTGCTTCACTTGGTCATGGTATAGATGGAGTACAGTAGTGTACTCCATCTGCACCATGACCAAGTGAAGCACGTGATGGTAATAGATGTCCAGATTTTAATAAAATTGACAGCTTCACTGTATGTAATGGCTTTTTTTTAACATTCTTAAAATTAGTACTTGTGGTTATCTTACGTTTTAAAGCATATTGCCCTAGAAGTAACCTATCCTTTGTATTTCGTCAATAAAACGTAACCTCACTCTTTACAACGCTATGCATTGTGCTGGTGAATTGCTGCCCTACACTATTTTATATTTATCTTGGGCTGGATTAAATTTAATTGTTTCCATAAAATAGAGGTATTTTGATGATAATATTGTAGGTAAATTTTACTGTTTTATAAATGAAACTTTATTTATCTATCTTCTTGTCATATTTATCTTATAACCATAAGTTGTTTGTGTGATATAATTTCTCAACTTTAATTTCATTATAGCCGTGTTCATTTAGCAGACTATCTCTACAAAATATTGTATTTAGGTATAATATGTCCTTAAAACGTATTGTAAAGAAATTAATCGTTTATATCGGTCAAATATGGATCAAAATTGTACCGAGTACACAAGCGGCCATTTTCCTTTTTATACTCTATTCTCGGAATATCGGCTTATCCCCTCAAGGAATCACGGAATAAGTTATTCTATATTTATTCCCTTGATAGTCTCTATTCCGCTGTCGTACAACACAATTTTGCACATAACCATGGAATAACGACTAACAGAGGTTTATTCCAAGTTCGTACAACTGGCTCTTAGCTTTTTGTTCTTAATCATCAAATTATAATTATAGGTTGGAACTCTGAGAGCCAGTAATTATAGTGACATATGTACTCAGGAAGGAAACTTATCTAGGAATTACCTTAAGCTGTTGGTATATAAATTTCATCCAGCCTGTATATTGTTTTACTCATCATTATAAATGATATGAGTAATTATTTATAATATTTCAGTTGTGGGCGCCTTTTTAAATCACAACTAGAAGTTGAATTTCATGCTGCAAAATCAGGGCATAGTAGCTTCTCAGAGTCTACGGAGGAGAAGAAACCTTTAACTGAAGAAGAAAAAAGAGAGCAGCTGAAGAAACTGGAAGAGAAAATGAAACAGAAGCGCCAGGAACGTGAGGAACAGGAAAAAAGGGATGCACTGGAAAGGGAGAAACTGCGAATAAAGTCTGGGAAGGAAATGGTAGCTGCTAAAAAGAAGTAAGTATGCTTCAAATACTGAAGTAAATTTACACTATTAATAATAGTAACATTACAGCAAAACATATATTTTTTTACTTTTCATTAAATGATTCAAAAGGTATGAGAGAAAATGGGTAATTTAATAAGATTTATCATTGCAGTATGTGTGATGCTCTTATCTTAGGGGTTTCCCAAAATAGTGTTTGCGATGATATTTTAGGAGGTTTGCAGGCATGTAAGAAAAAAAATACAGAAAATCCATTTTCAGATTAGTTAGCTTCTGTTATGAAAATCTTAAATTCAAGTATTTGTGAAACAACATTGAAGTATTTACATAATCATTTATTCCAGAAATTCCACTTTTTATTTTCTCTAACATGTATGTGCAATGCACATAGTAGGTATAGAAGGTATTGTATTCTACCCAAAAATTTGATGCCATGATTTCAGGAAATACATGTTTTTAGACTCCCTGAATCAAAAGTATTTTTAGAAAAAGGTTGTGTGTGTGTGTGTGTGTGTGTGGACAGTGTAACTCAAAAATGAAAAGGCAATTTAATACCAAATTTGGTGTTTAAGTTAGTATCTAAAAAAGATATTACACAAAGTTTTTCTAGAAAATCCCACCCCTAATTACCTTTTAGATGGAATATTTTTAGAAACTTTTGATGTCATTAAAAATGGGTGTAACATTTTGATTTAAAAATTATATGTTTAAGATATTTTCATGACAAACAAACTGAATATATTGAATTTTCTGGGAATAGTCTCTGTGGACCTCCTCATTCTAGATGACCTTTGTATAACCGGTAAACCATGAGAGATAAAACAAAAATTATAGATCTTGTTAAAACACACAAGTCACATTTTGTGAAGTTTACCATTTCCGAGATATTCGTTGTTATTGGTTTTCAATTTTAAACCACTTAAACTTAAGATATGACTATCGCTTTGCCTAGTATATTCCCTTATTTCCCTTCTACTTACAAGGAAGCAAGTAATAAGACCATTTCTGTTAATGCGTATTTTGATTAGCATGGTGTAGATAAAAGAATAATCTTTAGTATGAATAGTTTGTTTTCAGAGCTGATAGAGAAAGCCATGTGAATGGAACACATCAGATTTTTTACAATTTTCTCTAGCAAGTGTGTAACAATGTACAAAGTAGGTAGAGAAGGTATTGTATTCCACCCAAAAATAGAAATGCATGTTTTGAGCACCCCTGACTCCAATCCCCAAAATTAAAAGGTGTGGGTGGATACAATTAATTACTTTGTTAACAATGCTATCAATTGTAGGATCATATCACTGTTGCCAATGTGCCAGAATTTCATCCTGCAGAGTTCTTAACATGCTGGTAAATCTAGTGATATGGGGTTGTCACTTTTGCACACTTAAAAACCATCTGTCTGGGCCAGGTTTGATCCTGCGATATTGAGTTCAGAAGCCCAGGGCCTAACCGACCGACTGACAGAGGGTGGGTATGTAGACAGCATAACTCAGAAACAAAAAAATCTGTTAAATATCAAAATAGGTGTTAAGTTTAGTACCTTCCAAGGATGCAGCATGAAGATTATGAGAAAGAAAAAAATAACCCCACACCAAATTATTCTTTACATAGAATAATTTTTTATTTCTAAAAAGTGGCTCTTAACAATATTGATTAAAATGTTATATTACTGGAGTGCAAGAGAGCGAATGATTTCACTACCAACCAACCATATTTAAGATGTTTACATGACAACTAAAATGTGTATCCTGAATAGCCCCAAAGTCCTCTTCATTCTAAATGACTTTTGCTTAAGTGACAGACAAAAACCTACTACACAAAAAATACAAATTGTTAAAGCACACAATTTATGATATATGCATTTTTTTGCAGAGCTAACCAATTCAGAGGTATTCTCTCTTGTTTGCTTGAATTTTAAAATACTAAAAACTTTTCTCTCATGGCCATGGGAAGAGAACTGAATTTAAATGACAATTGCATAGCAATGTCTTAAAAGATTTGACATCACTTTAGCCCTAGTATATTCCTTTATTTTCCCTTTTACTTATAAGGAGCTAAGAAGAGCATTTCTATTTAGCTAATTTTGAACAATTAATAAGGCATATCTTGGAAATGGCTAACACCACAAAAAGGTTATTTAAAATTATTTATGTTTTAATGAGATCAACATTTTTTTGTGTAGTATATTTCTGTGTGTTGCTAACATTTGCCAGTTAAACAATCTTCCATGTAAAGGATAGTTTGGGGTGGGTGCATTTTGTTGAAAACTCATACTGAAGGTACTGAGCTTATATACCAAGTTTAGTATTTAATAAACTTTTTGCAAATATGCTCTACATGGGCATGCCACACGCACACACACACACACACTCACTCATGGCTTCATAGCGTAACCATTAGGTCAAATTCTGAATTAAGTGTTTCTTTCACACTAGGCTTGTAAAGCACTTACAACATAATAAGTCACCATGGGGGTATGTTATCTCAAAAATAATTTGAGATCTCCTAATGGCTTAAACTTAAATGTCATGTCAGCATGGTAGTTCAGTTCAGGAGATCCATGCTTGAAATCCTGGCTATTGCATTGTATTTTCAGTTTTACTCTACCTTTCTAAGAAGATTAAAGTTGAAAAGGTAGAATCTAACAATTCAATTGGCATTCTATCTGCTATATCTGATTCTGCTTTCTGTATTTTAATCTTCACACATCTTGTGTGAAATAATAATTCATTAAATTTATATATTATTCATAGAGAATTCAACATACATTTGGTGATCATGCAAATATCTTAAGTGCAGTAAAACCCCATAATTATGCTCTTTAAGGAAATATGGCCTAAACACATAATAATCAGGATAGCGTCACACATAGGATATGAGCTATTAAATATTAAAAAATAAGTTTGATACAATTTAGTGGAAATTCAGTAGAATAAATGTTATTTCTGAAGATCAGTTGCAGTCGTAACGAGAAAATGAGCTATGTGGGTTGTTACCTTCTCAAACCGCGTGGCTGGAATGCTGTCTCTGCTCATGGCTGCTCGTTGCTGGATCCTCGGCTGATTCAGTTGGTTGCTGAGTCTTCAATCCTAACTTCTACTTCACTTACTTCTCAGGGTTCTAATTGTGGGTGAGGCAAAATAACGTGACTGGCAATTCCCCTTAATAAAAGCATGTTTACTGACTTAAAATGCAACTAGTTGAATGTTGACGGCTTAGCTGGTTCCCTTACAATACTTGATTTCTAAATTCCTGTAAAACATATAAATACTTTGAATAAACCTTGGTAATTACTTGGTTACAGGAGCCTAAACTGAACTACTATCGCCTGCCCAACACATGGCAGCGTCACTTGCTTGAAGATTTGTTTCAGAAGAAAGCACCCCAGGGTAGCACGCTGAATTTATACCTCTAGGGGGTGATGCTAGGCTTTGGCGCCTCAAGCATCAGATGCCACCTGATTGGTTGTCAGGTCATTGCTAAGTGCTTGGTATGACAAACTTCTGGTTCAAACATTGTCAAAGTTGCTACAGTTCACAAATTCCAGGAACACCTGGTCTGCTTGTTTACCTGGAAATCCACCTAAGCCATATGGTCGCAAATTACCTTTCTGTAAAACCTGTCCAAACCTGCACCGTTAAGCGGTTTCAAGCCAATGCTTTATACATGTTTTAACATATTGCCTTTATACAAGTAATACTTAAATTATATACATTTCCTTATGTTACTGGTTAATATTGATTCCCTATGTACATCATATACCCTTACATAGTACAGAGCAAAATGGACAAGAGTCACTTCTTGTGTAAAATGTCTTTGATTGTTGATTGCTGTGCACTTGAACCATAAAATAAATCATTATATTTGTGCTTTGCCATTTGTTACTACACAACAACTCTCTGTATACTGCATAAAATTCAAAGAAAGACTTAAAGGATAAAACAAATTGACAGGAAGCCTTTTCAAAATATAAATTCCTTTCAAGAAAAGGTACTATTGTACACGTGACAGTACCGACTTGGTTTTCCATGTAAAGCATTCTAGCTGCTGAGCACAGCCCCAAAACTATTTTCTCATTCTGCTTTTAAAGATTTAACATTTTGCAAATTATATACAGTATTTTCAAGCCAAAAAAGTATTAATACCAGGTTTTGGACATGTTTAAAAGGGGTAAAATCATGCAGTAGTAATATAGAACGCCCAGGGATTTTACAAATAGAGTGTAATGAATGGGATAGCATTATAATTGGCAGTGTAATCATAGGGATTTACTGCATGCGGTATCTTAATAAACACTGAATGTGAATGATCTCTTTTAACAAACCGATTGTATCTTAGCCCATATATCTTTTGTTGAGGTAAAGCTGGAAAAAAAACTCTCAACAGAATCAGAACCATCATATTTCTACTGAAGCTTAGGTATTAGCTTATTACATTGTCTGAATTGGTGCCAGTTAAATACTTTTAAAATAAGTTTGTTCATAACTCCTTGATGTTCGGTGATATGCTGGCTAAGCTCATCAATATTAGAACACACAAAATTGACTCTCACTGAGGGGAGAAAGAATGACATGGGTATGTCACACTGGGTAGACTCACAAATATATGTACTTCACTTAGATTCCTGAGAATTGATACTGTTTATTCATACTTATTATTATTGAGGTACTAATCCGTTGAGCAACTTTCAACATAGTTCTTGTAGATTTAATAATATATACTTATAACTGGTGCTATTTCTTCTGCCTACAAAGTTTCTCATTGCCACAGTCGTTAATAGTTATTGCTTACTATTACGCATTATAAAACGTGCACATCAACTAATGCAGTAACTGCACTTTTTCGCGTAAGATTGTCACATAATCAAGAACCAACAATAGAAAACAGAACATACATACAGTAACTTTTCTTGTGTGCATTCTGCTTTTATACCCAAAATATCCATGCTTCAGGCTCATTTCTGATTGGTTACTAAGTAGCCCGAAAATATAGTTATCACGTGGTCAGTTTTGGTAGTTCATTGGAATTTAATCATGTGACTGCGCTTTATAATCAAGAGTCCCAAACTACAAACTTTTAGAGAAAAAAACCTGTCTCTGAGAAACTCCTGTTACTTAGACCTTTAATGCACCAAAACCTTGCTCTTACAAAAGTACTTGTATTTCTGGATTGACAAAAGAAGTAATCTTGGCACATACAATGTGGCTACTAAAGCAAATATCTTTCCTATACTAAACCTGTGCAAATTAATAATTAAAATAATGAAATGCAAAACATGCAAGTATTCTGTTGCAACATGCTGTTGAAGTGCATGCTTCATTATTTAATTAAACATGTTTAATATACATTTATAGTTATTTCTTTACTTTGACACCTTCTGATATGGAACCATGTTTATTGTAACTGCTGTAATGTGTTATGTTCTGTGTAGTTTGATTAAATTACAAGATGGCTTTTGGTCATCAATTTTTCTTATTTTATTTAGATTGCAGGAAGATGAAATGAAAAAACTTGTAGATCAACGAAAAAAAGAGAAACTGGAAGAGAAACTTGCTCGTCAAAGAGTCAAGGAGCAAATAGAACAGGATAAAATAGCTAGACGGGCAAAATTTGGCATGTCAATTCCCCAAAGTGAATCTGAGGAACCACTCCAACAGTCTCCTCCAGCCACACAGGAACCTCAAGTAGTTTCTCAGCCTTCGAAGGACTATACTCAGACAAGGCTGCAGGTAACTTTTGTACCACATATATTACTTGTGTTTTATTACTTGAATTTATTTGATGTTCTACTCCTAGATAGTCAAAGCAGAGAAGCAGATTATTTATGTTAACAAGGCAAAATTAATTAACATCTTGGAAAGCATTTTATTTAATAGAATAGTTGAATTGAACATTAAATTACAGTGCTTTTAAGGTTTATTTCTTTCTAAAGTGATGCTTAGATATCTAAGCCTTGTTTCACACTGTTGCCCTCCATGGTGTAATGGTTACCATGCTAACTTCATATACCCAAAGTCGAGGGTTCAAACCTAGTGGAGGACAATGGATTTTTTGGGTGTAAAAATCCTTAGCATGGCTTCCTTTGGAAGGGAAGTAAAGCCATTGGTCCTGTGTCGTAGATTTACAGTACATAAAAGAACCTCAATTCTGATAGAGAGGCCTCTGAGCAAAATTAAGTGGTCTTTCATACCCAATTTAGAATGGTATGCTGAGAACCACAGTAGTTAAAGAGCACCCATAAATAACCACCATTTACATGTCTTGTTTCACATTTACAATTTGTAAACTTGTAAAACTTTTAAACTCTTTTTCATAATAAAACTTTGTTAATTTATAAATTTTCTTAAGCTTTGCAAATGTAAATAAATACTTGACAAATGTAAACATTAGGTCCACTTTATCGTTTTCCTTTTTGAAGCATCACTAAACGTGCTACAGAATCACTAAAAATTATTTCTTGCACATTTGGTAAGTATTGTGTTTTTCTTTGTGATAAAAGTAAATTAATTGTATTTGAAGATTCAAAGAAGAACATATTAACAAGTAATAAAATATTTTGCATTGAAATATATTAGCCATACTAATGCTGTGATTTGTTAGATTGTTTGCAGAATGCGTTTTATTACATTGTATACAGTGATGGTTAGTCTAAATGGGAACACAGGATTTTCACCCTAGGTTCAGTATGACATTATATAACGTCACAAACAGAAATAAAACCACTTTAGTGAAAATTAGGATGAAAAATCTGTATTTTTTAGTAGGTTTTTTCGAACAATCACTAAAATTTCTGAAATTAATAATCGGAAGGAAATTTAATTCACACGGATGTACAGGCATAGGATTAGTGAAGAGCAAAAAAATGGAAATACCTAAGATGTATGATTCACTATCTAATGCTATCGTTTGCACTTTTCACACAAAGAATAGTGGATACGCTTCTTCCTGGTGGTGGAGGCAAGAATTGTCTCAGTAGAGCATGTATATGCTAAGTTTTTTGGATTTTAAAATATGCATAAGCTATGTCAAAAATAAAAATATGTGTTTCATTCACATGACTTTTCCAATCTCTGCAACAAATTATTGTTAAAAAGCTTATTCTTCTATTTATTTCATGCTAATCAAGAAAAAATTAGCTGAAAAGGTCTTACTACTTGCTTCTTTGTACAAGTAAGTAGAAGGGAAATAAGGGAGTACACTAGATTAAAGCGATATTCAAATCTTTTAAAAGCTAGTTGCTATTTGATTGAATTTCCTTTGTTTGTATGGTCAGGAGTTGAAAAATTCCCATATGAGAAAAGTATAGGTTTTTTAAAACTGAAACTAATAACAAGAAATATTTCAAAAACTCTCAACTCCATGAAAAAAAAAAATCTGATGTATTACACTTATATAACTTTCTCTAGCTGTTCTACAAACTTCTTACATAAGATTATTTTTCTTTCTACACCATGCGAATCAAGATAATCATTAGCAGAACGTTCTTATTACTTTGTTCCTTGTGAGTAGAAAGGAATTGAGGGAATACACTAGGCTAGTACTTTACAAATGAAACGAATAACAAGTAATATCTCTGAAATGGTTACCTCCACAACAAAACTATAAAGGACATAAATTGTGTGTTTTGATGAGATTACATATTTTGTGCAATAAGTTTTTGTCTATCTCTTACATTTTAGCAATTAAGCAAAATTCAACTAGAATAAAGAGGTCTTCAGAGGCTATTCCCAGAAAATTAAAGTTTTGGGGTTCCTTGAGTTCTAAAAAAGCATTTTTAGAAAAAAGATCTGTGCATGCATAGGTGGATGGGTGTATGTGTGTGAGAGAGGGAGAGAGAGAGAGAGAGAGAGAGAGAGAGAGAGAGAGAGAGAGAGAGAGAGAGAGAGAGAGAGAGAGAGAGTGCAAATGTCAAAAATGAAGAGACTGTTAAATACCAAAGTTTGTATTTAGGTTTAGTATCTTCCAAGGATGTGACTACTCTTTACATGGAAAAAATTTCAAACATTTTGATTTTCTCAAAAATGGCTCTAAAATTTTTTATTAAAATCCTGTATATTAAAAATATTTACATGCCAAATGAAATGTATATCTTGAATTTTCTGAAAATAACCTCTGAAGACCTCTTTATTCTGGATGAATTTTGCAGAGTTTTGCTTAACTGCTAAACTGTAAGGGATAGACAAAAACTTACTACACAAAAATGTAAATCTTGTCAAAACACACAATTTATGTCCTTTACGTTTCTGTTGTGGAGGTAACCATTTCCGAGATATTCCTTGTTATGGTTTTAATTGTAAAGGACTTATATTTTTCTCAGACAGAAAGTGCCCATCTTTCTTTTGTTCTACTCCTGGCCAAGCAAAGAAGCAATTTGCAATGAAAATCTCATAACGACTGCTTTTAAAACATTTGACTATCCCTTAGTTCCATACTTATAAAGTTTGTCTCAATTAGCATTGTGTAGAAAGAAGAATAATCTTTTATAAGAAGTTTGTCGAGAAGCTAGAGAAAGTCATGTGAATGTAACACATTATAATTTAACTATTGCATTCTGCAAACCATGGAAAGAAAAGTAAAGTATGGAAGCGTTATTTACTGATTACTAATGAAAATAAAAAATGAAATGTTCACAAAAAAATTTACAATTTCTAACATTGGATTTGTGTTTTATATTTAGGTAAAATTCAATCTACTACTAAGCAAATATAAGATAATTCAAAATCTTCTCGGGCTTCTAGCCAGGTAAAAACTTGGCTTGACACCAACGTTTCGAAGAAGTACATCTTCCTCGTCTTCAGGGTGAACTGAAGACGATCACCCTGAAGACGAGGAAGATGTACTTCTTCGAAACGTTGGTGTCAAGCCAAGTTTTTACCTGGCTAGAAGCCCGAGAAGATTTTGAATTAACACGTCGCCAGGAAAGCTTTAGTTCTTATTTTAAATATAAGATAGTTTTGTAAATATATTTCTTTTAAGAATATGCACTCAGTTTAGTAAAAGATTTGTGCAACACGTTTCATTTTATTATTGTAAACTGATAGATTTATAAAAATAAAATTTTGTAGAAGGTTAAGCATTTAATTTGAAATCACAGTAAATGGAAATTACACCCATCATTATCCTCAAATTCTGAAAAGATGGTTTTTCAGGGTCATCGGTTTTATGTCAAGCACATTTTAAGTGTTTTTTTTCTAAGTATAGCTTATGTTTAACAAACACTTAACATAGTTTAATGCCTTTTCTGGTTTGGTTTTTATACAGATTAGGTTAACTAATGGGCAAGCTTTAACTCAGACTTTTGGAACAAAAGAGCAACTTTCAGCAGTAAGACTTTACGTGGAAATGAACAGAACTGATGGAAGTGGGCCTTTTACTCTTATGACCAATTTTCCTAAGAAAGTGTTTTCAGAAGAAGACTATGAAAAGCCTCTGGATTTGCTAGGTAAGGGTATTAATTAAACCTTTCGTTTAACCTTCTATACCTTATTTCTGACAAGAACTTACTTAGAAAGTAATGTTAAAGAGTATTTAATCAAAGTATTAGCATGCAATAATATCATTGGCTTTCATTATTTGAAAATGATATCTAGCATTAAATGTGAAATGTTATGCAATTTAAGAAAACGTGTGAAGTATAGTAATAATGAAGAATAACAATGAATGCATTTAACATTGAAATGATATTGTTATGCAAATTACCTTTGAACAGATTTTGAAGGCAAGTTATCTCCATCAACTGTTAACCGTTATTTACAATTTTCTTGGTATAGATGCAGTTATGCATTTAATTGAATATATCCATAGATAAGTTATAATTTCAGAAGCTGAAGTCTTTTAATTGGTCCCTATTTTTCGTAATAACAGTATTGCTCTGCAGCAAAAACTATGTTTTCAAATGAATGTATGAGGTCTGTTCAAAAATTTCCAGAACATTTGTAATTTCGCGCCAATGGAGTATTGGAGTGAAATGCTGTTGGCATCCCTGCACACACCTGTGTTTGATGTATAACTGCCAAAAGTTTCATTGTTGTATATATGTTGGTTATCTTTCAATGCTGCATTGAGTAGAACATTGTGTCTCTCAGTTTGCAAATTTCAAGATGACAGAATTAGATGAGCAAACCATCTGCATTAAATTTTGTGTGAAACTCAAGAAAGCCTTTACTGAGACACACCAAATGATGCAGGAAGCCTATGGTAATGAGTGCTTAAGGCGTACTTAGTGTTTCGAATGGTTCACATGGTTTAAAAATAGCTGGGCAGAAGTTAAAGATGACCCTCGCTCAGGATGCCCTTCCTTTGATGTGTATCAATGACGCTCATGTCAGGAACATCAACAAAATTGTGCATGCCAATTGAAGACTGAGTGTCTGAGAGATTGTAGAAGAATGTAACATTTCAGTTGGATTATGTCGTGAAATCCTGACACAGCATCTTAGAATGCATCGTCTTGCCACCAAGTTTGTCCCATGGCTCTTGAGCCAAGACCAGAAAGATCATCGCCTCGCAATCTGTGAAGGGCTTTTGGATTTCACAAATGAGGATGAGATGTTTTTTAAGAGAATCATAACTGGTGATGAGACGTGCGTCTACGGTTATGATGTTGAGACCAAGGATCAGTCTTCACAATGGGTTCTCAAAGATTCTCCAAGACCAAAAAAAGCTTGTCAGGTCAAATATCAAAGCCATGCTGATAGTTTTCTTTGACTTTGAAGGATTAGTTCATCATGAATTCATACCAGGAGGACAAACTGTTAATCATTGGTACTATCGGGACATATTGCAATGCTGGCGAGAAAATGTAAAAAGAAAACGGCCTGAAATGTGGCGAGGCAATTCATGGCTTTTGCATCAAGATAACGCACCTGCACATTCATCCCTGTTGGTGTGTGACTATTGCACAAAAAACGATATCACTGTGCTGCCTCATCCTTCGTACTCTTCAAACCTGGCCCCTACAGAATTTTTTTTTGTTTCCAAAGTTGAAAACCTGGTTGAAAGGACGAAGATTTGCAATGATAGATGAGATATAAAAACATTCACAAACGGTGCTGTGCGCAATCCAGAAAGAGGTGTACCAAGACTGTTTCTGAAAGTGGAAACGGAGTTGGGAGTGGTGTATCAATTGTGGAGGAGAGTATTTCGAAGGAGACCATGCACAATAAGTAAAAGGTAAGCAGAATTTTTTGAACAGACCTCATATGCTCCTAAATGGAGTTTTTGCAGTGAACAGAATGGTGTAATCTGTTTTCTCCTATCACATCAGGTTTTTGAGAAAACAAGAATGTTGTTTAGTGAAAAGGTCTGTTCATATTCTATAGAGGAGCATGGAGAGTATCTGAGCATTAAAATGTGACTATGCCTTTGTATGTGGTCCAGTAATAATAATTCAGTTCTTCTACAGGGGTGTAACACTAAAAGGAATGAACATCTAATGTGTTGTATTCCTAGTGCTGAACTGAACAATTGCCTGAAATGAGAAATTATGCATTTAGACAACAATTTCATCAAATGGCTGCAGAAAAAATCATGAGTTTGTAAACAGAATAAATATAACATAATTTGTCAAAGATGCTTGTCTTGCTTTGGACATGTGCTTGGCAGTGAAAATAAATATGGTTATGTCAGAAAGAAATATTTGTGTGGAAAGATTTAAGTTGTGGATAAATGGACAAAGAGAGAAGTAGAGAGAGAGAGCTTAAGTATAAAAAACTCGCAGGATCTAATTAACAAAATCTCCACCCTTGAAATAAAACCTGAAGACACCTTAGTATCCTTCGACATCACAGAAATGTACCCAAACGTACCCATTCTTCAAATATTAAAACACCTGAAAGCTGGCTAACCCACAATAAAATAGAAAAAGAATTAGATGAACAGGCCTTACAATGGGTAACCCAATTTCACCACTTCTAGCAGACCTTCACATCAGCTACCTGGAAACACCCATAACTTCAGCATTCCCACACATCTTCAAGACTTGGCACAGTTGATGACATCTTTACCAATGTCCCCAAATGTTTCATACAGGACTCTCTCAAATTACTTAACATACAACAGAAAACAATACAGTTCACAATAGAAATTGAAAAAGATAACTGCCATCCATTTCTAGATATGAAAATAATCAGAGAAAGCAACAAACTGTCCTTTGGTATCTATCACAAACCCACACACTCTGACAACTATATAAAGAATTATGGCCACATTCCTATAGCACACAAACATGAAGTATTCAATAGCCCCACCCATAGGCTAGTCTTCATACCATTAAAACATGAAGAATACAACACAGAATACTAACACCTAATATCTACCATAAGAAACAATGGCTTCAACCAAAAATTAATACATAAACAATTAAAAAAATTTAAACAACGGAAATTAATCACAGAAACCACAAAATTGAGCCCAGCAATAGATAAACCTTGCTTCAAAAAGTTTACTTATCACCCAAAACTACACCACAAGTTTAAAAAAATATTTCAAAATCATAAAATCACATTTGCCCACCAAAATAAGTTCAGCCTACAAAAAATGCTCTGCAACAACCTAAAAGACCAAATCCCAGAACATAAAAAATCAGGAATTTACAGAATAAATTATGCTGATTACAATAAATTTTACATTAGTAAAACAAAAAGCCCTTCAAACAAGACTTAGAGAACACGAGAGTAGTAAAATCAAACAAACTGACAAATCAGCCATTGCACATCACTTTCGGTCTACTAACCATGAAATAGTACCTAACATACACCTTATAAAACCTGCCATATATACGGCAGAGCTCGACGTCTGGGAAAAAATCCACATCATTAAAACCAATAATATGTATTCAACTTTGAATTGCCACCACAAAATATATTGTGGAGGTTCGTCACCAGGGGCAGTCACACCTCAACATAGAACACCCTGTGGAAATTCAGTTGGAAACCATCAACAATGAAGCCCATATGGCTTCGAAACCGGTCTGGAAAAACTATACGTAAGTTATACTTAAGTGTTACAAACCCAAGTCAAAAATATTCTATTCATACATATCAGTTCCAAAACGCCCTTTCATTAAGATTGTTCTTAGAGAAATTGTATTTGGCATGAGAGGTAGACCATAATGACTATTATTTTTGTCAGGTTAAAGTGCGAGGTCAAGAACAAAAATGACAGGTAGTATATCCACATATATTGCAATCTGTAATGAGAACAATCAAACAAAACAAGTCTAGCTATTCTTTCTCACGCATCTCCAAACTGCAGCTGCCTTCAAAGGAAGTTGTAAGTGGACATCAGTGTATCAGATGACAAGTTAACATTACAAGAGAGAATACCTCACACTTATTTTGTCACACCACAAATGCTGAACTGTTAGCTTCTATACTGAAAGACAGACATTTTGGGTTCTTGGGACTAAAACTTCATATTACAGATCTTGGGGAACAATAAATAACTTCCTTATTTTTAGAAGCAAGGTCTATGAT
Organism: Hymenopus coronatus; assembly: GCA_030762935.1. Lineage (NCBI taxonomy): Eukaryota > Metazoa > Arthropoda > Insecta > Mantodea > Hymenopodidae > Hymenopus > Hymenopus coronatus. The sequence goes on from CM060885.1 coordinate 25,609,971, forward strand.
CTGCATTTATATACCAAAACTTGAAACAAAGCTTCTGAAGTATACAACTTGTGAAAAAGGACTTTTTAGAGATTCTTCTGTAACCATCTTGAAAAGTGGTTTACTCCACATTGCTATTTTTCTTGTATCTGTACCAGCTACAGTTGAAACTTGCTTATACGTTATTCACTTCAACATTTTTCACACATATATGTTAAATTTTAGGGATCAGTTGTTCTGCATTAAAATTTTGCTCAATTTTACGTTTTCGGTTATACGATTTCTCGGTAATGCATCATTTTTTCTGATCCCCATACACAAAATGTACCCATTTATATGTTTTTAAAAAAACGTATGGTGGTATGCTTGCTGTGTATACCCTTGGAACTGCCTGGTTTGCAGTTTTCATTGATGCTTATCATCTCATTGTCATATCGTTCCAACAATCTACTAACCTTGTTTCCAACAGTCACTTTTCTGCTTTAAGTTGAGTACTGCTAGTGTGCTGTTTTCATTGTCGTCATATCGTTCCAACAGTCACTTATCTATTTTATGTGGAGTTTCGAGTTACAAACAAGAGAAGAAACATGTGTGAATATCAACCAGCAAGGAAGAAAACAAGAAAATCCTTAACTCTTGGTGAAAAATTAAAAATTCTGGATGAGGTCCATACCAGAAGAGAAACGTTTTCTCATTTATACAGTATTTTAGTAGTCTCCCTTGAAAAACATATAAGTGAGGTTCCATTGTACTTATTCTGCTGTTTTGAAAGAATCATATGAAAGCTTGCAGTATGTGAATTACTCCGAGCTTGGGTGGGTTTATGGGGGATTTCAAAGTTATCAATCTTTTATTGAGACTACATCCTTTCTGTGCAAAGTACACCTGGAATAAAGAATGTCATGAATGTGCCCCTTCTCCCTCCATTACATAAAATTGGGTGTCTGAGTCAGTCTGTAGGTGCCCTAGAAAGTGTGTAAAGTGGAATGTATTATTTATCATAGAATGATGCTTGATAAACTGGAAGCAAATGTTTTTTCTAAACCTCAGATCAGAAAATGAATCAAGAGTACATTGAGCCACACAGAAAAGCAAGCCTGTCCAGAGGTACAAAGATGTTAGAAAACTTGAGAAAAATATGTTCTATTGTGAGTTTGAAGTTTCTGGCATACCCATTCTGAGTTGCCCTCCGTGGTGTAATGATTATCATGCTAACTTCATATACCCAAGGTCGCGGAGGACAATGGATTTTTTTGGGCATAAAAATCCTTAGCATGGCTTCCTTCGGAAGGGAAGTAAAGCTGTTGGTCCCATGTCATAGATTTACGGCACGTAAAACAACCTCAAGCCTGATAGAGAGGTCTCTGAGCTAAATTAATCGGTCTTTTTCATGTCCAACATAGAATGGGATGCTGAGAACCACAGTAGTTAAAGGGTATCCATAAATAAAACTCCATTTCATAATCATACTATTTTACAGAGAGATATCATGAATTTTATAATGAGGGACAGGATGCACATTGTCATCAAGATTTGACTGGCATGAAAAGAAGATATTGATGGGTGAAATGTTAACCATGATGGCCCACTACTCTTGGTCCCTGAAAAGGAAACAGCATATAGAAACAGTTCAAAAAGAAGAAAATTCCTGCATGTAATGTCGCTAGTGTCATATCGTATACCCAAGGTTGCAGCTTCAAGGCAGAGAAATGTAAATGGCATGTTATTTATGGATGCTCTTTAACTGCTGTGGTTATCAGCGTCCCATTCTCTACTGGGCATGAAAGACCGCTTAATTTTGCTCAGAGGCCTCTCTTATCAGGCTTGAGGTTCTTTTGCATGCCGTAAATCTACGACACGGGACCAACGGCTTTACTTCCCTTCCAAAGCAAGCCATGCTAAGGATTTTTTTGGGTTGTAAAACTTCTTTAACGTGGCTTCCTTTGAAACGGAAATAAAGCTGTTGGTCCTGTATCATAGATTTACAGCACGTAAAAGAACCTCAAGCCTGATAAAGAGGCCTCCAAACAAAATTAATTGGTCTTTCTTGTCCAATATAGAATGGGGCACTGAGATCCACAGTAGTTAAAGAGCATCCATAAATAAAACTCCATTTCCTGTATGTAAAATAATGTTAAAGTTATTGTGTTTAAAGTTTCATAAATTATAGCATACAACACTTTTTAAGCATGACAATAATCTGGCAAAAGGTTAACATGGGCATACTTTACAACATGTGGCACAAGGAGGCAAGCAATTTTTCTAAGTCTGAAGGTTCACCAATTTGCATGCACAGGCAGATAAAAGCAACCAATGACTATGAGTCCTATTGCAGTAAAATTGTAGCCACCTCTGCAAATAATCTGAACAACAAATAATAAGTAAGAGATCAACAGCTGGCCATTTTTTAAAAGTCCTGACCAAACTTTCTCTCCATTTTATTGCTTTACAAATACACGAATGCGTAAGAGTACAAATTGATGTATGAGAAGTGAAGGTTAATGTTCTTGGTGATATTCTTACAGTTTTAGAAATTACTTATCTGATTAATAAGACAGATTTAGCCTGCCTGGGTAGTGTGGTGGTAGTGTGTCTGCTTCACATTCGAAAGGTTGTGAGTTCGAATCTCGCTTAGGGTGAGTTACCCGGATAAGGTTTTTTTCGGGGTTTTCCTTTATCCTGAGAACGAGTAACTTTAAGCTCCATGGACCTTGAGATCACTTGAGCATCATTTCACCATCATTCTTTGTCCAATATGACAAACCAGGCTAAAGGATGTTAGGCTACCAAAAAAAAACAACAACAAAAAAAAAAAAAAAAAAAAAAAAAACAAACAAAAAAAAAAAAAAAACAGATATGTTGGTTTATTTCAGTGGTACAGAGGCCTGCCTTAAACTATTATTTGACAAGGGTCTGCTGAGAACAAGAATATTATGTTCTGGGTGTAATGCTGTCCAACTCCCCAATAAGAGATGGGGCTGCATATATCCCAAGTTGTGCTGCTGGTAGGAGAATCTGAAAATAGAGCCCTCATGTGACTTTTGGTCTCAATAATAATCTAGTAATTTATATATTTATTTTGTTTAGAACTGGATATAAAAAGCATACAGTCCATGTGCAAAGGTTCGAGCAGGCAAAACTATTACCATGGCAAATTTTTTCTCCTCATCAATTGCTTTGCTTATAATAAACCTTCACATGAGGTAATGGAGTGCTCAGTTGGAGACCATGTGTGAGCTTGTACACAGTGTCTGACATGCTCAGTTGCGCCATGAAGTGTGCATGGTCTCTGATACCAAATAAACTGCAAGAGGGAAATTGACGAATGTATATTTCATTGGGGGCACATTGTAGAGGACAGCTGGATCCTTGGAATGGGATGACAGAAGTTCAAATATGAAGTACAGATGACTATATGACATAATGCCCCATAGCTCAGTCAGTAGAGTTCCTGCCTGTCGTCTGATTCTCAACTGGAAAGTAGGAGTTTTTCTGTAGCCAAGAATATTTTCTATCCTTCTCAGAGTCTGGAAGTTTGAATTTGTGATCTAATGATTAAAATTAAATGATATAGTAACTTAAAAACTACAGTACACTATATTTTTCAAATGGGAAGAGTTCTGTGCTGCAGCAAATGAGATACATTATCGTGCTTTGCGTTGCCAGGTTGCTATTCCTACTCTTTTCATATTTCCTTCTCACTCGCACACAGTATACAAATCTGCCTGGCGACATAATGTTCATTCATATGCACTATGAAAACTATTTGAGGTAAAAATCTGTTTTTTTTACGGTTCTGCTACAAACATTACTCCCTATCTTCCTCGTGAATATTTTTTGTCAAATTTGAATATTTTGTCATAGCGAAGTAGTATTTATGAGACAGAATCACTTGATGTGTTACTCCCCAGTTAAGCGGGAATGCAATATGTCAACACAGAAGCACTCTGATAGGCTGCCACCTGGTATCACTTAAGGACAAACCTCATCGCATTTAACGTCACTGTAGTTAACACCATTTCCAATAGGCAATATGATCCACAGGGAAATGCCGCCAATAGGGCCATGCAGTTAAAGGTGGGGGATAAATGGAATAATAATAATAATAATTGTGGTGTAGCAATTAGATTTAGGCTATACTTGGTTAATCAGTATCACCATAATTTAGAGTTAATTTGAGTCAATTTCCAAGCTTTCAACAACATACTCTGTCGCCATCATCACGTCCCGAGAAGAAATAATTAATAATTTATATGTATGACAATAATGGGAGTTGAAAAAAATTTAAATTATTTGTTTGTTAATGATGCTGTCAATTGCCAGAATCAGTGCCACCTATGCCAGAAATCTATTGATATGGGGCTGTTGCTCTTAAGCACACTTAAGGGAGTAGAAGAGATAGCTAGTAAAACATAATTCACTATAAATGTTCAGTACACTGAAGTATGATATAAAAGAGAGACATTTAAACTAGCCAAGAAAACTTGTTATCTACTGCAAAGAAATTCATTATGCTTTGTCTGTGATATTCACTCAGTCTGTATATGTTGATTTATGGCTGCATATATTATGAATACAAGTTCTGAGCAAAGGTTATGTGTGGTGATTGGAGAACATTAATATCTGGTTTACCAATTAACTTGGAATTTGGAAACATTGCAGTAAAACAATGACTTGAAGTATTGAGTCAGTTTGTAACTTAACTTTCACTAAATTTCACTTTAATTGGATTTTTTGTTTTTAGAAGCAACACTTTTGCAAATAAGTAAAAATTATCATTTAATATACTTTATTGCTTGATTTAATAAAATACAACACTTTGATTTCAGAAATATTAACAAAATTTTACACAGAAAGGGCCGTGGATCCTTTTTAATAACTGCCTGGCATTTGCCTTAAGAGATCAAGGAAAACCACGGAAAACCCTGATCAGACAGCAGATGATATTGTGGCTTTGCTGCCTCAGTTAATGCATGGCATTGTCTTCAAGACAAAAAAATTGTTCTATATTGTAAGAATATTGACCAAGGCTTTTTTAAAGTCCAAACACATTTTATACATTAATCAGTTATTTTACAATAAACTAGAAAAAATAGTTTAAGCACCCTTGCCCATATAATTGTGCAGAATGTGTGTAAATAATAAATGCACTTTTGACATTTTCAGAAACATTACCGTTAAATTTTATGCTATAATGTAATAGTATATTGCAATTTAAATGTTGAAAGGTACTGATTGTAAAACCAAATGATAGGTTGTATATTCAGGGTTATCAGAAATTTGGAAATTTAAAGACATGGTCTACATTTTAACCTTCTGTATTGCGATTAGGTTATGAATGACCTACTTTTTATATATGTAAAAATGTACAATTTAAGTGGATAACCCACTTGGAAAAATAAACTAGCAATTTACTATAACATTACTTACTTATATGTGATATAACAACATGTTATAATATCACATAAGTTGTAAACATCCTACACAGAATTCTAATGTTAAGACAACTGTTTTCTTTAATATCTGCACAGTGGATGAAAACAAAACAAATTATCACTGCCTCTGTCAGAAGTGTTGGCATAATGAAATATCAGTTTTAAGAACTTCAGTTGCAAAGATTTTCATGTTAAACAATCCTGACATTTCTCAAGTTTTATGTATGAAGAGATCCTCAGAGAAGTTCAGTTGAAGTTAATAGTCTTTCAAACTACTTCAAATTAGTTTGTATGGTTTAAAAGAATGTAAAAGGTGTGTAAATCTATATTTGATTTAGCCAATGTCCTATATTTCGTACAACTGTGCAAAGAAAGCAATGAGCCTTTCAACATTTACATTATCTACTGTTTTCTCACTCTCTCTCTCTCTTTTCTTTTTTCTACCATATTGTAATGTAATCTTATTTATTACAATTGATTTTACGTTGAAGAATAAAAATATAAATGTTGAATTGATTAGTATTTGTTCACATGTATATGTTATTAGTGTTGCTTTTATTTCCATATATGCAGTAGCTCAATGTTATGAAAATTATAATGAAAATTGACCATTCAAGAATATTTTGTAGATACTTCCACTAGGCATGGTTGAAGTGGTAACTAGATAGGGATAATTTGCTGCCTGAGAATCTAACAAACAGTTTGAACAAGAATATGATTTATTCAGAGCATAGTACAAAAAGAAAAAAAATTAAGAGTAGTAGTAGAACATGATATTGGCATATTTTCAGGATGAATTAGAAGTGTTAAAGGCTTTATTATACCCATATGCAGGCTCATCATCCATCTGGGATTTGACTGGGCAGTCCTGGTTTTATACTGACCGGGGTTTTGAACATAAAACAGATTATTGCAATTACGATAAATTTGAAAAATTGTATTTATCTTTAGTAAAAATGAAATGGCATTTTATTTATGGATGCTCTTTAACAGCTGTGGGTCTCAGCGTTACATTCTATACTGGTCATGAAAGACCACTTAATTTTGCTCAGAGGCCTCTCTATCAGGCTCAAGGTTCTCTTATGTGCCATAAATCTGCGACACGGGACCCAGGCTTTACTTCCCTTCCGAAGGAAGCCATGCTAAGGATTTTTTGCCCAAAAAAAGCCATCTCCTCTGCCGGATTTGAACCCGTGACCTTGGGTATATTAAGTTAGCCATGGTAACCATTATACCACAGAGGTCAGCTATCTTTGGCAAGTATTACTTACATTGACAGTTATAGCAGCATATGTTGCTTTGTTTAGATTTGTATTCTGTGAATTGTATCCCAGTAGTATTGCTTGTGCAAAAGCAAAATCTGCATTCAGGAGGTATGGTGAAACAGAATAGTTCCTGGACCTTGCATTTTATTAAAGTAAAGAATATCATAGGCACTTCAAATCAAATTTGTGACACTGCCTTTGGGAAAAAGAAAATTCACATTAAATGAAAACCTCCAAAATAATTATAAGTTTTTAAAACAGTGTTGACTGTCACGTCATGTGCTTCATTAAATATTGCAGCTTCAAAACTACAAACTATAGTGTTCTAAAATTTCCTGCTGCTTATATTATCTAATTGTATATAACCATGAATAAGTGCTTATCTGCTTCTTTTTATGTTAAGGATAGTTTATTTTACACTTTTATGAAATATCCACGTACTCATGAGAAAAGGTTTTTAGCCATGCAAAAATGAACAGTACGTTCAAATCTATAAAGAACGAAATCAGTTATTTATGGGAAACACAAAAATAGTAAACAGTGCAAAATTAATATCCAGCAACCATCCTGGGTTTGGTATTCAAAATATCTGATGTGCCCCATTCACATGACTTTCTCTACATCTCTGTAACAGATTATTGTTAATAAGCTTATTCTTCTATCTATTTAATGCTAAAACGGTCTTATTGTTTGGTTCCTTATAGAGGAACTAACGGAATACACTAGGCTAAACTGACAAATGTTTTAAAATGTGATTGTTATGGGAATGAAATCCATTTTTTTTTACATAGTCGAGCATTGATGAGTTCCCATGAGAAAAAATGTGAGTATTTTAAAACTGAAATCAATAACAAGAAATATCTCAAAAACTACTAACTCCACGAAAAAAATGTATATGACATAAATTGCGTGTTTTACCGTGGTTTATCTCTTATGGTTTACCAGTTATATAAAATTCTAAAAAATCTTCCAGAATAAAGGTCTTTAGAGATATTCCCAGAAAATTCAAGATAAACATTTTATTTGGCATGTAAATATCTTAAATATAAGAGATTTTAATCAAAATCGTTAGTCATTTTTGAAAAAATCAAAATGTTCTATATTTTTTCTATGTAAAGGGCAGAGTGGTGTGGGGAATTTTTTTTGAAAATCTTGTGTCACATCTTTGCAAGATACCAAACTTAAATACCAAGTTTGGTATTTAACAGCCTTTTTGTTTTTGAGGTATGGTGTCCACACACACTTTTTTTGGATTCAGGGGGATCTGGTAAAATCTTGGTATCGATTTTTAGGTGCAATTCAATATGATCTCTATACACTATGTACATAGTATGTGAAACAAAAGTAAAAATGGTAAGCCTACCCATATCTTCAATCATTGCACTGTTGGGGAAGAAATCCCTTTGATAGTGAGAAAGTCCAGAGCTTTCGTGACAGAGGATCCAAGAACCTATTTATTGCAAGCTTCTAATGAGGAAACTTAGCTATAAAGATTTCTGTAATAATGAGCATTGCTAGTGTTTGTCATAAACTAACAGTAGTCAACAGTATCGAAGATAAAGTATACTCTTGTATCAATTCTAAAGATGAAGCACAATCGATGAAGGTTTCCTGTTGTGGATGAACAGCTACAAAAAGGTATGTCTCTCTGCATTTGAAACATGTTTAAAACAAGTGTTTGTGAATTACAGAAGTAAAAAGTATTAACATAATAGAAATGTTTAGAAAAAAATTTGCAGAATTAGCCCATCTAGTTGTATTGTTAAAGAAACAATGGCAGATAAAAGTCCATCGGCAGTTGCAGAGGGATTTGGGATGATCCCTTGAATAGTAAAATTGTAATTTGCATTACTGGAAAGGATGAGTCACCTTATGAAGAGAGTAATAACAAGATGTAAGGAATCCATGTTTTTTCCGAGCAGATATTGTTGTTAAAAGTGCCAGAAATGAATTTAATCCAGTGTACTCCCAGAGTATAGCTATTCATTTTAATAGCAAATAATGTGGAATGTTTAAAAAAAGAACTCATTGAGTAATGCAATATTTCATGCTTGTGTATTCTATAAATAAACAGCAGCACTTATATCAATTGTTTTAATATTTTCCTCTAAGACTGCTACTTCAGTTTTAAAATCAGTTAGTCACATTACAATATGGTATTATAAAATTATCTTCAAAATGTACATTTAAGAGTCAAAATCTTCAATAAAATATCATTTGCATACAAAATTCTTATGGCCTTTGGCTATTGAACTAGTAACATAAGTTGAAACATCTTGAGTCAGTCTTGCAGGGTGATCACTTTTGTCATCATCCTTTATACAAGAATGTAGCATTTAAAAATAGTGCTTTAAATAAACAGTAAAAATAATACTTATAAGCTCATTTTAAAGTATTACTTTGGTGTTTGTAGGTACTTTGAAATATTTTATGCTTTCAGAATATGGAATGCCATCTGTTATAAATAGCACCTTTATACTATGTGATTTTAGCAGATCAGTACTTAAGGCACAGCTTTCTGGAGTTATGACACAGAAATTAATTTTTGAAATATTTCAGAATTACACATTGGAGCCCAAGCCCGAGTATAGCTCAGGCCATCGAAATGTTCATGAGACCCATTCCCAAGCATAGCTCGGGCAGGTATTTCTAATGCTTTTAATCCAATTCAACGACCTTAACTTGGCCTTGGGCTATGCGGCAAAGAACATACATCAAGTTATCGTTTAGTTGTCTGATTTGTGCTACCATCTGCCCTTGCTTTAGTCAACTATTAGGAATTTTAGGAGTTTTAGTAATATTGGCTGCTCTCGGGTAGTTGCGCCATTTTCTTTGAAGGTGGTGATCTGTTTATTACGTTTGTGCTCTTAAATGCTGCATTTTACTCGATTTCTGTGAACTGAAGCTGAAATTTGGGATACAAATGAAGCAGTGGAAAATTTTTTCGAACTTTGAATAAATGGAGTGTAAGCAGCTTTACGCAGTTTTTTTCAAACTCATATTTGATACTTGTAAATTTAAAATAAAATATTAATACAGAAGTTATGACTATTTTCTTACTTGTTGAGAAATCCTTCAATGCCATAGATTGTCCCAATACTTTTGGACAGATTTAATTGATGTACTGTAAATAATAACTCAAAGTAGGCATAAAAACCCTAGGCTTCTTGGCACTTCAACTACCGAAATACCCGGGCTTCAATGTGTTAAACAATGTAACTTAACCTGATTTTGTCTGAATTATTGGTCCTTTTGGGGTGAAATAATACATGTATAAAATGATAAAGTGCCTAACCATATATCTATGGTTAGGAAACACATCAGTGTGTAGCTATGAGATTCGTCCAAACTGTGATTACTTGTCTTGACATACACGGGTTGGTCATTCAGTATTAGTCTCATGTCATTCTTAACCTGTATTTGTGTACACTTTTCATCCCATATTTGTTAATTTTGTTTTCCTTTTTTTTTTTTTTTTTAGGTTTGGTGCCTTCTGCTGTTGTAATTGTGTCTAGAAGTCACTGAAACAATATTTTATGCGTGAATGTAAGTGGTTTTTACATTTGCTTATTGTTATTCTAAATGTGAGGGCTGGTAATGATCTGTTATAATTTTGTACAAATGTTTCTTAGATTGAAAGCTGTGCATATAAAATAAGCTTCTTAATAAAGCACTGAATTACAAGCAAAGAAAAACAGGGTGTTATTTTTGCTACAATGTTAACCATGACATAAATTCTATTAATTTCAGTGTTTTTAACATTGGATTAAGCTGATGTCTAGGATAGTAAGGTATAATTGGAGGTGATTTTTCTTCTGCATCTTCTTCAGATGAATCTGTGTTCGACAGTAAATCAACTAAATATCTGTACTGATTATCATCTGGATAGAGGACATTCTGGTGGAGTGGACAGTTTGTTTTAATACCAGTTGCAGGGTCTACGAATCCTTTTATTCCATCACAGTCCACCAACATCAAATTCTTGTCAAAGCAAATCCTTATTTCAGAAATATATGCACCTCCAGTTTTCTGTAAAATGAAAATAAAAAGCATAAATATCATTCTTTATGTACCAATACATCACTTCTTATAGAAATAACCTATATGCTCAACAAATTTCTATGCGAAATGTCCAATTTAAAATGCTACTCCACTATCTTTGCACATTTTGAGAATGAAAATGCAATGTGTATATTGTTACTTCCTTTTATCCTATTTTTTTACATAGCAAGAAGTAAGACTGGACTGTAACTGTACACCACACTTGCAATAAAGAAGTGACTTGTCCTAAAACCTCATGTATCACAACAGTAAGTCTTATTTACAGGCACAAGAGAAAAATTATCACTTGATTCAGGCAAGGCTTAGTAAAACGAACATATGTTCATAATATTGTAACAAAAAACCGTCATTTTCTCCAACAAACACACTATTTATTCCACAAACTGATTACAACCAGCTTTCTTCAATGCTTTTGTAACAATTCTGCTATATTAGTTTCTTTTTGACATTCACTGTATTACTGCTCGATACAAATTTTCTATCGAAATTCACTAAACTGTTGCATGTTATGCATTCCCAGTGAAAATGAACAGTGGGCAGAGCTTCGTTGCCCTTTTTATACCCTTCGGCCACATGACTGGAAATTTCTAGAAGCATTTGCATGGGCCAACCACTGCAGGTGTAACAATCACAGCTTCAACATCAAAAGAACTTACCACTGCCACATGTGTCCACTAATGCACATGCAGCAATCAGCTGTGACTTACAAAGCAAGCTATTCACACATGTTCAGTGATTACAGTCACAGGATGTAGATGCAATATGGTATAGCAATGGGAATAATGCTCTGATTTATTGTACATGTGCATCTGGATTGTGGTCTGTTGTGATTTTTGTGCAGTTTTGAAGCTATCCATCATTCAGGCAGATGTTCACATGCATAGTGTATTACAGGCCACAAAATGAAAACAAAATAGTAACTGGGACAAATGTAGTTTCATTCTAAAATTCCTACTCCAATATAAGGAACAATAGGACCTTAAGACAGCTGTAATGAAATTCCAGATATCCCTTTTAACTATTTCACACATTTGGCACTGCTAAGGCACAGTACAAACAAGGTATATTAAATACTCATGTGTAGCTTGAACACGAAATGCAGGCTTAAGTGCAAAAAGTATTCTGCTGAATTAAACAAATCTAGACAGCTCTCTTCAAAAACTTGGAACAAATAGATCTCTGTGAACTGCTATTGGAATTCTGGAAACCACTTTGTTGAAAGACAGCATGGTATTCAAGAGTGTTTCACCCACAGTAAAACATAATAAATGTGAATTCTTTTAGTGTAGTGCAGAATCTCAATGAAGCTGAGAACAAAACTTTGTAAATGATCAAATTGTTTCTTCTCCGACTCAAATGTCTTAAATTTCACACCACTGTTACCAGCTTATCCATATATTATACGACCTCTGTTGCATAGCTTTTAGAAAGTGAATAGACACCAGTGGCTCAATGGTCAAATTGTTATATGGCCATTCATTATACTATGGATGCAAAGAGAAACAATAGGAATAATGCTGCACCCCTATTGTACAACCAATAACTTCAAGTTACATAAAATGAATGCGGGCAATGCATGGCAAGTTTCTGAAGAATTGGAAGAAGAAAAAAATTATCTAATAAGATAATGCATGACTCCATTGTTCCGATGATAATCCAGCGATTCTCTCTGCAGCCAGGAAAGATGATTGGAATATTTCATTCAAATGACAGCCACCTGACTTTAACGTGTTTGATTTAGAATTTTTAATTGTATTCAGTCCTTGCAATACCAGAAGAATCCATAGACGGTTCAAGAACGTACTTTGTTAATGAGACATTTTACCATCTCAAAATGGAAAAGCTGAACAATGTTTTCTTTGCATTTCAGTAATGCACAGAATGCCAATGGACACAAGATACCTCAAGAGAAAAGGCAGATTATGACCTAAAATTCACTAGGCCTGTGTAGCAAAATGTAGCACAAATAAACCATTGTAGTCCATCTAGTATCGTACCTAATATATTTAATATATTGTAGTATTCCTATATGCTTATGCTGTAAAATAAATATTTACATACCATTTCATGTCAAAATGTATAATTATGAACATATTTAGCAATAACATGATTTATGAGAGTATCATAAAACACAGTATAGAATAGACGCATACATTGGTGGTGGCTCATAGATGAAAATATCTCTTACTATTTTTTAGCAGGGATCACAAATCTTTAAAGTTGAAACTTACAAATATTGACTTCTTGCAATTCAATGGTGTTGTCATTGTACATGTTGAATATATTTGATGGCTTTCGGCAGAAAGAAAATTTTGAAAGAAGTTGTGAATATACATATTTTACTTATAATGAATTGGATTCATATATAATTCTCAAAATGAACTAGATTCTCATCAGAATAGATAATGAAAGAATTTTATCTGTAAATATATTAACACAAATATTAATTACATCATTGAAGTAATGTGCCCCATATTCAAACTTACAACAACAAAAAATGAAAAAATAATACTTACACTTTCATTTATGCTACGTTATTTACACATTCAGGTTCTGTTAGGATTCACCCTGCCTATTTATTCCCCAGACCTCTGATTCTCTTCTAAGTTAAATTCTACCATATATTTCACTCTCCCCTTTAACTTCTCTCTATTTCACTCTCCCCTTTAACTTCTCTCAAGTTCCCATTTCCATTTCCTTACCACATTCCACAAAAGTTCTCCTAACCCTCTTGACTGTGATGGATCTAAAAACATTTTAATTGCTTTAACAATACTGGTTATTTTAGCCACTTCTCTCTTACAAATTTTTTCCTCCATTCCCATATATTCCATTCTTGGTATCATCACATATTGAGCATATTCCTTGTATATTTCCTCTGAGTCTAAATTATGCCGCTGCCTCTCTGTTGCAGATTTCTAAATACTTTTCATCTTAATTCTGATTTTATCATTTCCTTGGATACATTTCACATAAGAAATAAAATATAAAAGAATGGTAAGACCAAGAAAAATTGCAGATTTAATTTTCTAAAAAAAAAAAAAAAAAATGTATAATATTCACTTCAAAAAATAAGTACAAATATCTCTCTATCACATTAAACAGTAAACCTTAAAAGTAATTCAGATTCTCTTCAGCAAAATCAAAAGAACTCTGATCACTTTCAGCAAGACATGATACACCTTATAGTGTTACTTGCTGAATGGAATTTAAGGTTTAAAAAATCCAATTTACTTTAGAATAACCTAATCATGCTGTGTACAGCAACATATTTTTAGTTTACAGGTTAGACATCCTTAAAAATAAAATTCAAGTTGAATAAATGGTAACCTTGAATTTTCCTAAGGGCATCACAATTGTATTTCTATTCTTTAGAAATGTGTTGAAACTTGAACTATAATTGGCATTTCAAATGTACTGCAATTTTGTGTTTATATTCAGAGATTACATTATATTCCATAAACCTGAGAATTCCTCCCTGTTCCATGCATTTTGATTGTTGCTGAATAGTAAACAGCACCAGTAAAATAGTTACGCTGCACAGCCATAAAAATTCTAAAAACTAAGATGCTATGATATTAACAGAATAAGACCAGCCAGTTTTCTCCTTCATGTTAATATTTAGTAATGTGGTAGGTTTGCGCAGTTGTCAAACCTCTATTTTTGTCATCTCTAAATTAAGAAAATGGTGTGTCTAATATTACACAATTGGATTCATTTCACTTGCATTTGACAGTAGCATTAACATGCACAGCTCTACACATAAAGCAGTATAAAGCAATATTGAAGCTTGTTAACTTGCTAACAATAGAGCACGGTTGTGTCTTTTTCTTTCTCTACACGTACTGTGTACATAGTGTATAGAGAAGGTGTTACATTCCACCCAAAAATTTGATACTCAGATTTCACCAGAAATGGACATTTTAGGGTCCCCTGTACCCAAAAAAAAAGTATTTTCAGAAAAAGGCATGGAAAAAATTTCGAAAATTTTGATTTTCTCAAAACTGGCTCTAACAATTTTTATTAAAACACTGTATATTAAAGATATTTGTATGGCAAATAAAATGTATATCTTGAATTTTTTGGGAATGGTGTGTGAAGAACTCTTTATTCTGAAACTGGTAAACCATAAGAGATAGACAAAAACTTACTATGCCAAAAAATGTAGATCAGGTTAAAACACAATTTATGTTATATATGGTTTTTTTTGTGGAATTGGCCATTTTTGAGATATTCCTTATTTTTTTCAGATTCAAAATACTTAAAAAACTTTTCTCACATGGAAAGTTTTAACTCCTGGCCTTGTATAGAAATGAATTTCAACCATATGGTAACTGGCTTTTAAAAGATTTAACTATCATTTTAGCCTAGTGTATCCCCTTATTTTCCTTGTATTTACAAGGAAGCAAGCAATTAAGACAATTTCTGCTAATGTTTATCTCATAAAGTAGACAAAAGATTATGATTTCTAAGAATAATGTATTACAGCGCAGAGAAAGTCATGTGAATGGAACACATAAAATTTTTTTAGGGTATGAGAGTTTTGGCCAGCTAAAGTGGTAGTAGGTTGCTTGACGTCTCTAACCATGCACATCTCTATATGAATATAACATCGCATTGTCATTGCTAACCACTTAATTGTGAAGTCATGCTCCACTTTTCAAGTAAAAAGGTTCTTGATAGGTGTTTGGAGGAATTTAGTAACAATGACGGTCAACTTATATGTGGTATTGATTTGTTGAGTTTATTTTTTAACAATACGTCACTTACATTTTTATTATGAGGTCGTAGTGTTAAAAAGCAACTCAACAAATTAATACCACATATAAAGGTTATCTTCACACTATGACTGACAGTAGTTACATTAAGTACATTGATGCATAAAATTAATTTCAATCTCTGCAACAAATTATTGTTAAAAAGCTTGTGCTTCTATTTACTTCATGTTAATTGAAAAAAATGAGCAGAAATAGTCTTATTACTTGCTTCCTTGTAAGTAGAAGTGAAATAAGGGAGTACCATAGGTTAAGGTGATAGTCAAAATTTGGTAGCTATGTGACAAGTTCCTTTGTTTGTATGGACAGGAGGTGACAAATTCCTGTATGAAAAAAGTATAAGTTTTTAAACCTGAAGAAATATCTCAAAAACGACCAACTCCACGAAAAAAATTAATATGACATAAATTGTGTGTTTTATCTTGATATAAATTTTTTGTGTAGCAAGTTTAGTCTCTCTCTTACGGTTTGCCAGTTATACAAAATTCAATAAAAATCATCCCAAATTAAGAGGTCTTTAGAGACTATTCCCAGAAAATTCAAACTATACATTTTATTTGGCATGTAAATATCTTAAATATGACAGATTTTAATCAAAATGGTTAAAGCCATTTTTGAGAAAATCAAAATTTTCGAAATTTTTTCCATGTAAAGTGTAGTTTGAGGTGGGGAGGGGGATTTTTCTAGAAAATCTTCATGTACCATCCTTGGAAGATACCAAACTTATATACCAAGTTTGGTATTTAATAACCTTTTCGTTTTTGAGCTATGCTGTCCACAGACACGTGCACAGAACTTTTTCCAAAAATTCTTTTTTTGGATTCAGAGATACCCAAAACCTGTATTTTTGGTGAAATCTCGGTATCAAATTTTTGGGTGGAATATACCTTCTCTATACACTATGTACATAGTACGTGTAGAGAAAGTAAAAATGACTCAACTTTTAGTGAAGGACTCCTTTACTTTGCAAACTGCGCCTGCTAGATAATAATATATAGCCTAATTTTTGAAACTTTAACATATCTATACCATATTATGGAATGGCTTCAATACTTGACAGAAAAAAACTGATATTTTTAGTATCATATACCCAGTCTATCCAGAATTACAGCAGTAAGAGCATATTGTAA
This sequence comes from Hymenopus coronatus, assembly GCA_030762935.1. Classification (NCBI taxonomy): domain Eukaryota; kingdom Metazoa; phylum Arthropoda; class Insecta; order Mantodea; family Hymenopodidae; genus Hymenopus; species Hymenopus coronatus. The sequence continues at coordinate 25,626,617 of CM060885.1, forward strand.
TGACATTTTAAATTCTACATTTTCAACAATTTTTTTTTATTTATTATACATATTCAATTGAATATTATGCATAAAATTTTTCATTAATTGATAAGTATTTTAATCACTTTTTCTTATTCTTCCAACCTCTAAGCTGTACATTCTGAAATCTTACTTGCTTTTCAGCATGTCATTAAATCTAACTTGTCCATCAGTTCTGTTTTAAAAAATTATTACATTGCTAAAGTCTAAATTTTGAGAAAAGTAACACCAGCCTGCAAAGATTTTGTGGCATGGAATATTTTACATCATAATGGTCAATTTGAATGCTCTGATTTCGAAAATGATAATAGTAGTAGTGTATCATGTACTGATTTTGAACAGTTCTGATTCAACACAAAATTTAAAGTTTGGTATGCTAGCATTAACATCACTGCATATTTAACTTGGTTCAAACATGCTAAATCATATGTCATTGCACCAATGTCTATCTCTGTTTACAGGTAATGTTGAGCCAATGTCATAAACATTTATTGCATAATACATATATGGGAATCTATCTTGGAATCTGCAGTGCAGTTTTAAACTCCTTCTCAACTGGTCTCTTTAGAAGCTGTATTGTGTTGGAAATTTAAATGTGAACTAATGGCATGCTCGGCTGTTATATCTTGGAGGAGCTGTGTGAGCAATCCTAACAATTTATTATATCTGTAGTTGTTATGTGATAAATCAACAGAAAAGAAACATTACCACATTTATCAAGAGTTTATATTTTGCCTATTTTAAAATGAAATTAGGAAATCAAAACAAAAATGTTGCTCCTCATATTGTGTGTAAAAGTGTAGAGAATCTAAGACAATGGTACAAGGGAGTTCATTCATATTTGCCCTTTGGTGTTCCTATAGTATGGTGTGAACAATACAATTTTAATGGGTGTTATTTGTTTGTGTAATGTATCTCCATTCAATAGGAAAAACAAGGCTGACATTATATACCCAAACTTGCCATCAGCAAATAGGAGCTGTTGTTCCTGTTCTATCACCACCTATGGTATTACCAGAAAGTAGTACTGATACTTCTAGTGTAGAAGATGAAATAAATTGGTTCCCAGACTTAGAAGATAACAATCCAAATTCAATGAGTCAGTCAAAATTACACGATTTGGGTCTTACCAAAGAAAAATATCTGATGTGTTCCATTCACATGACTTTCTCTACATCTCTGCAAAAATTATTGATAAAAAGCTTATACTTTTATTTACTTCATGCTAATCCAGCAGAAATAATCTTATTACTTGCTTCCTTCCAAGTGGAAGCAAAATAAGGGAGTACCATAGGTTAAAGTAATAGTCAAAAGCTGGTTGTTATGTGACTGAAGTTCTTTTGTTTGCATGGATAGGAATTGACAAATTCCAGTATGAGAAAAGTATAAGTTTTTCAAAGCTGAAACCAATAACAAAAACGATCAACTCCAATTGTGTGGTAAGTTTTTGTCTATCTCTTATGGTTTAGCAGTTATGCAAAATTCTGTAAAATTCATCCAGAATAAAGTAATCTTCAGAGACTATTCCCAGAAAATTCAAGATATACATTTTATTTGTCAGGTAAACATTTTTATTATACAATATTATAATAAAAATTGTTAGAGCCATTTTTGAGAAAATCAAAATTTTCAAGAAACAGTTTCATGTAAAGGGTAGTGTGGGGGGATTTTCTTGAAAAATCTTTGTGTCACATCCTTGGAAGATACCAAACCTAAATACCATGTTTGATTTTTAACAGACTTTTCGTTGTTGAGCTATGCTGCCCACGGATACACACACACACACAAAAACATGTATTTCTGGCAAAATCTTGGTATCAAATTTTGGGTGCATTACAATACCTTCTCTATATACTATGTACACAGTATGTGTAGAGAAAGTAAAAAAGTGAAGGTTCAAGGCTGAAAGAAGACAATCTTTTAGCACCTGGAACAACTTTCTACTGGTACAGACATCAAGAAGAAGAATTAGTGTATTGTGATATTTTTAACCTGATAAGTCGTCTTGGAACAGCTTACGAAGCAGCAGATTGGCATCTGTCTGACTCGAACAAGAGAAGACTGAAAGGTGTTCTACTGCACAATAGCAATATGTTTACTTTGGTTCCAATAGCTTATTCTACATCCCTTAAAGAAATGTACCAAAATTTGTATGCTGTCCTGGAAAAAGTTAAATATAATGAACTCAAGTGGAACATGTGCTGTGATCTTAAAGTGTGCAGTATTTTATTGGGCCGACAAGCAGCGTGCACAAAATTTCCATGCTTTTTATGTGAATGGGACCCCAGAGCCAGAGAAAGACCCTGGGGTGAAACTAATTGGTCAAAAAGAAAAGATTTAGTGCCAGGGCCAAAAAAACAGTAATAAATTGCCTCCTGATTGACTCACAGGTTATGCTACCCTCGTTACATATCAAATTAGGGATAATGAAGCGATTTGTCAAAGCTTTGGACAAAGTTGGTTCTCTTTTCCAATATCTTATTCAGAAATTTCCAATGTTGTCTGAATCAAAAGTGAAAGTAGGCATTTTTAATGACCCATAGATTCGCAAACTCATGAAAGATAAAATAAGAACTAAAGCTTTCCTGGCGACGTGTTAATTCAAAATCTTCTCGGGCTTCTAGCCAGGTAAAAACTTGGCTTGACACCAACGTTTCGAAGAAGTGCATCTTCCTCGTCTTCAGGGTGAACTGATGGTTTGAGCTTGCGGAGACTGGTATTTATAAGAGCTGGGATGAAGCTAACATCTGATTGGTTCGCGAGATATTGTGGCCTGGTATTTAAGATGACTGAGATATGGGCACGGACTTCGTAGAAAACTATTTATAGCAGTTATTCGGCTAATATTTTGTGTTTGAGCACGCACCTGCTAGAAAATAAGTCTTGGAAGACTGCAGATACAGGATTAGGTGTTAAGGCTCTTTATCATCGGTGTCCATGCTGAACTTAATTGTAGGCCAGAATCGCGATTTAAATTATTTGTTTCAGATGAGATGGCTAAAGCTTCTTTTACTCTCCTTTCCCAGTAGTTCGAACACTTTGCCACTATCTTGGTGTTAGTAAAGTTAGCTCTGTGGCTCTGTTCTATACAGTGTTCAGCCAGTCCAGATTTTTCGGGTTGCATAAGCCTTATTGATCTTATGCAACCCGAAAAATCTGGACTGGCTGAACACTGTATAGAACAGAGCCACAGAGCTAACTTTACTAACACCAAGATAGTGGCAAAGTGTTCGAACTACTGGGAAAGGAGAGTAAAAGAAGCTTTAGCCATCTCATCTGAAACAAATAATTTAAATCGCGATTCTGGCCTACAATTAAGTTCAGCATGGACACCGATGATAAAGAGCCTTAACACCTAATCCTGTATCTGCAGTCTTCCAAGACTTATTTTCTAGCAGGTGCGTGCTCAAACACAAAATATTAGCCGAATAACTGCTATAAATAGTTTTCTACGAAGTCCGTGCCCATATCTCAGTCATCTTAAATACCAGGCCACAATATCTCGCGAACCAATCAGATGTTAGCTTCATCCCAGCTCTTATAAATACCAGTCTCCGCAAGCTCAAACCATCAGTTCACCCTGAAGACGAGGAAGATGCACTTCTTCGAAACGTTGGTGTCAAGCCAAGTTTTTACCTGGCTAGAAGCCCGAGAAGATTTTGAATCATGAAAGATGTTCATTTTAGAAATACCATGATAAACAAAGGGGTTCGAGTTTGGGACTCATTCAGTGAAGTAATAAGCTTTTGAGTAATGTTAAAGATGACCAATATGAACACATTGTAAAATGATGCTGTAAACGTTAAAGAGTCACTCGGATGCAATGAGCTTGCAAAATTGTATTTTCTGCATTTGCATCTTCAATTTTTTCCTGAAAACTTGAGCGCAGCAAGTGAAGAATAGGGAGAGAGATTCCACCAAGAGATGGAAACCAGGTACCAGGGTCAATGGGATGTGTATGATGGCAGACTACTGTTGGTGTTTAATTAGAGACAATTCTCATCAGGACCACAAACACAAGTCATTCGTTTTCAGCAAAGTGGTAGAGCAACTAACATCATAAGGTATGTTTCAAATTTACTAGATCAGTGTAAACTGTTGCATCTGTTGAATTGAGTACACTTGAGTGCACAATCACCTGATTGTTTCTTTGTTTGAATGATTTCATGCATTTTAAATTGTACTTAAAAACTAGAAACAAACTTTAATATTGCATATTTCCTTTCTGAATGGCAAAATAAAAAAGTATGTGATACAAGAAAATGGAAAGCAGATTAGCATACCAAAGTTAGCTTTAGAGAGCTGCATAAAAAAGTTTAAATTCGCAGGCCAATGTAATTATTAATCTAAATAATTTGAGATATGGATAAAAAGTTTGCCAAAGCCACTATTGCAGTTATATTTAATGCTGCTATCGTATGCGCTGTTAGCTCTGTGGTTAAGAGTGCATGTTCATCTTCCAGCATGAAGTACTTTGTTTTTTAATAAACTACGACAGCATATTGTTTCTCTACACAGTAATCTTTAATGTAAATATATTTTATTCTTCAGTATTTTATCCACTTAAATGCAACATGTTGTATAACATGCATTCCATGTGGCTCGCACAAGACTCTGCAAATGCAACAACCTCAGTCATTGAATCATACATATTTTATGGATGACACAGCGCACACACAAGGACTGAGTAGTCTCTTTATGTATTACTGAGTATTGGAGGCTTTTCTGCTCATGAGGCTTCAAATTGTATTTCCTACATCTTAACCTTGTATTCACATCAGCTGCAAGGAGCAAACACAATCAAAAGTCATATGGACTCGAGTATCAAGCTTATAATGCACTAGAATTGTGCACAATTTAAATAATATAATAATAAAAGCTCAGTTGATATTAAATGCAGAATAATTAAAATAAAACTCACAATTAGTGTAGATGTATCATTACCAGGAACAGGTAGTGGGATTCTTATCACACAATATCCCTTCTGTCAGTAATTATATTTAGTTTACTTCTCTTCACAAACCTAATACTTTATAAACGATGCATTGCTTAAAGCAAAGAACCATTGGTGACAAAATTTAAGACTTTCAACTTAAGTCTTAAGGCAGTTCATTCTTAAAGAAAAACTCATATTTTGCTAAAGTATCTACTTTTTCAAATTTCGGTTTACAGCTGTTTCTTTTCTTCCGTGGTATTCACAGTATTCTTTATACACACAACAATGCTCAACCCAGTTGGTCTGGGTGGGTTTGTGAGCTCAAGATCACAGGTTCAAACCCGGCCCAAACTGAATGGTTTTTAAGATTTTAAGTGAGCTTAAAAGCAACAGCCCCATGTCACTCCCTGTCTGAAAAAAAAATGGCATGTTATTTATGGACACTCTTTAACTGCTGTGGTTCTCAGCATCCCATTCTACACTGGGCGTGAAAGATCGCTTAATTTTGCTCAGAGGCCTATCAGGCTTGAGGTTCTTTTAGGTGCCATAAATCTACGATACGGGACCAACGGCTTTACTTCCCTTCCGAAGGAAGCCATGCTAAGGATTTTTACACCCGAAAAAAATCCATTGTCCTCCGCTGGGTTTGAACCCACGACCTAGGGTATATGAAGCTAGCATGGTAACCATTACACCACGGAGGGCGACACTCCCTGTCTGAGAAAAGTATAAGTACTTCACAATTGAAACTAATAACAAGGAATATCTTGGAAATGGTTACCTCCACAACAAAAACATAAAGGATATAAATTGTGTGTTCTGACAAGATCTACATTTTTTGTAAGTAGGTTTTTGTCTGTCTCTTAGGTTTGCCAGTTATACAAAATTCATTCAAAATAAACATGTCTTCAGAGGCTATTCCCAGAAAATTGAAGATATACATTTTATTTGTCATGTCAACATCTTTAATATACAATATTTTAATCAAAAATGTTAGAGTAGTTTTGAAAAAATCAAAATTTTCGAAAATTTTTCCATGTAAAGGGTAGTTGGAGATGGGGGATTTTCATGAAAATCTGTATTTTATCCTTAGAAGATAGTGAACTTAAATACCAAATTTGGTATTTAACAAACTTTTTATTTTTTAACTGTGCTGCCCACAGAAACACATACAGAGTTTTTCTAAAAATGTTTTTTTTTTTTTTTTTGGGATTCAGGGGATCCTAAAACATGTATTTCTGGTGAAATCTTGGTAAAAACAACCTTCCCTGTAAAGGGCAGTTGGAGGCGGGGGAGATTTTCCTGAAAGCCTTCAAGTCACATCCTTGGAAGATACTGAACAAGTACTACATATGGTATTTTAACTGTATTTTGACTTATGGTGTGCACAAACACACACACATATATATATATATCACCATCCGCGGTGTAATGGTTACCATGCTGACTTCATATACCCAAGGTCGTGGGTTCAAAACCAGCAGAGGACGATGAACTTTTTCCGGTAAAAATCCTTAGCATGGCTTCCTTCGGAAGGGAAGTAAAGCCATTGGTCCCGTGTCGTAGATTTACGGCACATAAAAGAACCTCAAGCCTGATCTGAGCAAAATTAAGCGGTCTTTCAGGCCCAATTTAGAATGGGATGCTGAGAACCACAGTAGTTAAAGAGCATCCATAAATAACAACCCATTTATTTACAAACACATACAGACCTTTTTTCTAAAAATATATATATTTTTTTCATTCAAAACATGTATTTTGGTGAAATGTTGGTATTTAATTTTTGAGTGGAATGCAGTAACTTCTCTACCTACTATGTACCTTGTATGTGATAGAAAAAGTAAAAAGACTAGTTTCAGTCTTTCTTCATAACCCTCATAGCTGTTTGTAGAGAGAACTGTAGGATAATGGATACTCAATTTATTAATTTTTTTTTTGTGGGATAAAGGAGAGGGATTCAGTTAATCATGATCCAAGGAATGCTTCATTTACCTTAGGAAAGTGGTATAAAAAATCTGATGTGTTACACTCACATGAATTTCTCTAGCTACTCTAAAAACAAACTTCTTATGAAAGATTATGGCTTCTCTCAACACCATGCTAGTCTAGATGAACATTAGCAGAATTTTATTATCTAGTTCCTTATAAGTAGACACTAAGGGAATGCTCTAGGCTAAAGTGATAGTCAAATGTTTTTAAAGCTATCGTTCTGCAATTGTCATTGCAAATCACTTCTTTACTTGACCAGGAGTAGAACAAAAGAAAAATTAACACTTCCATCTGAGAAAAGCATAAGTACTTCCCAATTGAAACTATTAACAAGGAATACCTAGAAAACGGTAAGCCCTAAAAAAATGTATATGACATAACTTATGTATTTTAATGTGATCTACATTTTTTGTATCGTAAGTTTTTATCTATCTCTTATGGTTTAATAGTTATGCCAAATTAAGCAAAATTCATCCAGAATAAACAGGGGTTTAGAAGGTATTTCCAGAAAATTCAAGACATTCATTTTATTTGCGATAGAAATGGCTTTAATATGTGGTATTTTAATTAAAGTCGTTAGAGCCATTTTTAAGAAAAACACATTTTTCGAAAATTTTTCCATGTAAAGGGTAGTTAGAGGTGGGACGATTTTCTTGAAAATCTGTCACATCCTTGGAAGATACCAAACTTAAATACCAAGTCGTCTGGTATTTAACCATCTTTTCGTTTTTGACACACCCACACACACGGACCTGTTTCTGAAAATGCTTTTTTTGGATTCAGGGAATTTTAAAACACATTTCCGGTGAAATATTGACATCAAATTTTTGGGTGGAATACAATACTTCTCTATCCCTATGTACATTGTACATAAGGGGCTAGAGAAAGTAAAAATTAAAAATATACTTACACTATCATGTATGCACTGTATTTGTGGATGTTTGCCAGTTGCATTCACCACTGCATCCCATACTTCTTGTAGCTCGTATCCTGCTTCTCTGGGTACTACATTGCCTTGTGACAAAATGCTTGCCATTTCATATTTTTTAACCCATTCCAGTCCTTTGCTGAAATACTTCCACTCTGTATTGAGACTGGGTAAAACTGCAGCACATGTGCCATGTTTAGTCCATTCATGCTTCCAGAGATCAGTTGACTTGGTCCCATTTTCTATGTTTGTCCAATATTCATTAAGTTGTTCCTCTAAGGGAAGAAGCTCTTTCATATCAAAATGCATTGAGTTGTTACAAAATCCAGGTCCAATTGTGCCAAATTTTGTTGGCCTGAAAAAGGATAGAAAATGAAATGTTAATTGGTTTTAACACAAAATTCAAGTTCCTTGCACACTATGTTGACATGGGGAAACTTATCAGTGTTTTCTTGATCAATTATAATATTTAATTCATTATTTTGCAACTATGCACTAGTTATGGAAAAATGTGTTGCCTATAGATGGCATTGTAGGACAAAATCAAACTTGTGGACATGAAAATGGCAGAATTTTCACCAGGAAGCTTCTCTTTCAAGGTATGTTGACATATACGGAAACCTATCAGTGTTTTTTTTTTTTATCAATTATAATTTTTAATTCATGGTTTTGCCACTATGCACTAGTTGTGGATAAATTTGTTGTCTATAGATGGCATTGTAGGACGAAATCAGACTTGTGGACATGAAAATGGCAGAATTTTGTCCAGGTATAGGGTTCTTTTACATGCAAATAAACATTACATTAGACCAATGGCTTTATTTCCCTTTTGAAGGAAGCCATGTTAAGGATTTTTACGTCAGAAAAAATCCATCAGCCTGTGTGGGTTTGAGCCTTCAACTATTAAGGATAGCTAGTAGCCACTACTTCATGAAGGGTGACTTTTTACCACAGAAGGTTTTTGTCAATTTTTTATTACTTTCTCCATACGCACTATGTACATAGTGTATAGAGAAAGTATTGCACTCCACCAAAAATTCGATACTGAGATATCACCGGAAATATATGTTTTAGGGCCCCCAATATAAAAAAAAAGCATTTTCACAAAAAGGTGTGTGTGTGTGTGTGTGTGTGTGTGTGTGTGTGTGTGTGTGTGTGTGTGTGTGTGTGTGTGTGTGTGTGTGTGTGTGTGTGTGTGTGTGTGTGTGTGTGTGTGTGTGTGTGTGTGTGTGTGTGTGTGTGTGTGTGTGTGTGTGTGTGTGTGTGTGTGTGTGTGTGTGTGTGTGTGTGTGTGTGTGTGTGTGTGTGTGTGTGTGTGTGTGTGTGTGTGTGTGTGTGTGTGTGTGTGTGTGTGTGTGTGTGTGTGTGTGTGTGTGTGTGTGTGTGTGTGTGTGTGTGTGTGTGTGTGTGTGTGTGTGTGTGTGTGTGTGTGTGTGTGTGTGTGTGTGTGTGTGTGTGTGTGTGTGTGTGTGTGTGTGTGTGTGTGTGTGTGTGTGTGTGTGTGTGTGTGTGTGTGTGTGTGTGTGTGTGTGTGTGTGTGTGTGTGTGTGTGTGTGTGTGTGTGTGTGTGTGTGTGTGTGTGTGTGTGTGTGTGTGTGTGTGTGTGTGTGTGTGTGTGTGTGTGTGTGTGTGTGTGTGTGTGTGTGTGTGTGTGTGTGTGTGTGTGTGTGTGTGTGTGTGTGTGTGTGTGTGTGTGTGTGTGTGTGTGTGTGTGTGTGTGTGTGTGTGTGTGTGTGTGTGTGTGTGTGTGTGTGTGTGTGTGTGTGTGTGTGTGTGTGTGTGTGTGTGTGTGTGTGTGTGTGTGTGTGTGTGTGTGTGTGTGTGTGTGTGTGTGTGTGTGTGTGTGTGTGTGTGTGTGTGTGTGTGTGTGTGTGTGTGTGTGTGTGTGTGTGTGTGTGTGTGTGTGTGTGTGTGTGTGTGTGTGTGTGTGTGTGTGTGTGTGTGTGTGTGTGTGTGTGTGTGTGTGTGTGTGTGCGTGCGTGCGTGCGTGCGTGCGCGTGTGTGTGTGCACGATAACTCAAAAACGAAAAGTCGGTAAAATACCAAACTTGGTATTTAAGTTTAGTATCTTCCAGGGATACGACACGAAGATTTTGAGAAAAATCCCCCCATCCCAAACTACCCTTTACATGGAACTTTTTTCGAAAATTTTGATTTTCTCAAAAATGGCTCAAACGCTTTTGATTAAAATTTAGTATATTAAACATATTTACCTGACAAATAAAATGTATATCTTGAATTTTCTGGGAATAGCCTCTGAAGAGTAGTTTATTCTGAATGAATTTTACTAAATTTTGAATAACTGCTAAACCGTAGGAGATGGACAAAAACTTACTATACAAAAAATGTAGAGCACATTAAAACACATAATTTATGTTATATACATTTTTTTCATGGAGTTCGTCGTTTTTGTGACATTCCTTATTTTTGGATTCTGCTATGAAAAACGTATACTTTTCTCATACAGAAACTTGTCAACTCCTATCCATATAGACAAAGGAACTTCATTGACATAGCAACCAGCTTTTGACTATCACTTTAACCTACAGTTGTCCCTTATTTTGCTTCTACTTACAAGGAAGCGAGTAATTAGACTATTTCTGCTATTTTTTTCTGATTAGCAGAAAGTAAATAAAAGTATAAGCTTTTTAAGAATAATTTGTTGTAGGGATAGGGAGAAAGTCATGTGAATGGTTAACATCAGATTTTTTCTATTGTGTTTATATACATTTCAAAAGCTTATTGGAAGGGAGTGGTAGCATTTTCAAACTTCATTTACTGTTACTTCAACACACTTTCAGAAACTAGCATACCATATTTGAATATAATAAACTCATTACTTGAAGTTAATGTGGAAAATTACTGTAAGATATATAGCCCAATGTTAGTACATTAATGAGACAGAAAACTATGTTTTTTATTTTAAAACATGGATAAGGCCATCATTGAACACTTTTATAGCAATCTACTGATAGCAGCTGAGGGCCTTAATAATAGTCTCACTAAGAAGGTGTTGTCCTTTCCCTTTTTAGTCACAAGTCACAATGACTTACTGTGTAGTATCTGGTTGATGGACTCCATGCACAGAGATATGAACAATGTCCTCAATGAGCAGAATGACAGGAAGACATTCTAAAGTACAAGAGGGCTTACTGACAGATTCAAATGATATAATGGACTGAAATTGTGCAAACTTTCTATAGTACTTTATCTTCAGAACATCTATGGCATCTATTGTGTTGATCTTCCTGTACAATTAGGTAAAATACCTTTTTATTAATGCCTTTTAGAGTTAATCCTTTCAATTGTAGAGCTTGAAAAAAACCCAACCTGCCTGTTTAAGATGATCAACTTCTTTTCTAGCAAAATGTGGCAAAATGCAAAGAAACCATACCATATTCTTATATTGTATGTGCATAAGTGATAACCGAACTAAAGGAGTGAATGACAGCAAGATTGATACAGCTTAATTTCTTTTTTCTTTTCTTCTCCTCCAACAGATGTAAATGAAGTTAATGCGTGTTTCTGTTGTCCTATATTATTGGGGTGTAGCTTCAAAGACCTTGGTTATGTGCCCTTTTTTTTTTTTTAATTGTTTCATTTAACATCTAAGGTCATATTGGGGCTCTGCATTAGAAACAACTTGTCTGTAGGTTCTTTACTTTGGGTTTAAATTGTGTTTTTTTTTTCTCCCCCCCCCTCAAACACACACACATTCACTCTCTTATATATATTTTCAGACTATGTGGGGGATAGGGAATAATTCTGGTTAAAGAAAATTTCCCTGCCCCAGCCAGGAATTTAACCTGGAACCTCTGGGTGAGCAGTCAGCTTAATGACCACTTAATCGTGCAGTCAGTGTATGTTCTTTGTTCCACAGTTTCATTCCTCTGCTTATACAAAAACCATCTCTCGGCTAGCTTTGCAGCTAAGGCTCTAAAGCAATTATTCACCTGAGGAAAGCAGTGTTGTTCTTCAATGTTGGTAGCTCTGTAGTTGCTACTCACATACACAGAAGAGGGAGCAAGCACCACCTTAGTGAAACTTTGAAATTAATTAGGTAAGAGAAGTATGCTAGATTGTCCACATACATTATATAAGCTTGCTATTAACTTATTTTGCCCTCCTTTGTTTTGTCTCAGCTATGTTATTTGAGCATGGTAAGCAATTTACTTAGTCTAAGTGGTGTCAACAGCAAGGCACTTTTGCAGGTAAAAATCAATAATAATGGAATTAAATGAAGTTAGAATATCCTTAATTCATCTGTTTAAAGCAAACAAATACCACTGCTCAAGAAAGAATGGGACTCCAGGTTAAGAAATGTAAGGTTTTACACGAATATGTTGGACATCTTGCTAAGCAAACAATTTACCAAATATGGCACCAAAGGCTGTGAGCACTAATGATGCATGAAATTAAATATTTGGGAAGGAACAATGGTGGATTAATTTCTATTAGTGGAGGGCACACCAGTTCCTCCCCTGAAAATGTTAAAAAATTAGAGATAGAGAAGTATTGGATGAACATATAAAAGGGGCAAAAATAAATAAATAAATAATATCTACTGTACCTACTATAATATTGAATGAAGTTGGGAAAAATATACAAAAAACCAACTTCCTTTCTACATATACTTTTACTGAAAAGATAAAACCCATGTTTCTGTGTTTTTTGCCTACCAAATCTGTTTAGAAGACTATAATGGCAGTAGCAATCTCAACTTGTATAAGTTCTTGTATGGAAATTGAAGATGCTTAGTTGCACTCAAGGCGGAGAAAAGAAAGAAAGAAGAAAAAGTTCAATCTCTTCTTCTTAATCAGTGTGACTACCAAGTGCCAAATGCATGCATCTTGCCAATTGGAATTACTGCATGTACATGAATAGCTTGCTTTGCTTCATTCATAGCTAATTGTTGCAGGTATGCATAAAAATAAAATGGAGCAAGATGCAATTTACATCAAGTTATATCAACCAGTTTAACATGGTCAAACTGTGTATAATATTTATGGGCAATAACGACCTCTGCTTCTGAAAATTTCTTGCCATCAGCGAGAAGCCTCTTCAGCTGCCACCGCTCCTCTGGTATCCGCCAGTAGGGAAGCCTCTCCAGCATCTTCACCACCTGCCTCTTCACTCCTTTGCTTCCACCACTGCTTCACCGGCAGAGAGCACAAATCTTCACCACAGATGCAGTTGCATTTGCTGCCACCACAGTACTCCAAGCCACCACCCTGGTACAGTGTTGTGGTTCGGGGGGTCTCTTGGGACCTTTCGGCCCGACATATCACCACAGCTTCGAGGTCTCAGTGGCCTTGTGAGGGCCACCTGCATCAACAGTGCTTGGGGACCAACACCAGTAGTACAACTGAAGCTAACAGACCGGGCAGAACTGGAAGCTGCCTTGGCGACAGTGTTGCCCTTGTTAGAACGATGCCTGGTCGTTGAGGTTAGCCGAACAGAATGCCAGCTGCCCTGTCGATGCTGCTGTGGGTACAGAAACAACCAGGAGGCCTGCTCCTCACCACAGAGTGCACTGGGCACCACCTACACAGATGCCATCAGTTCTGTGCTTCCTGTGGAGGCATAGGACCTACACCGGGCAAGCCCAGTGAGCAGGCATCCAGCACCAGCACAGCCAGCCTACTTCACTACCACCACAGCCAGCGCAGCCACCAACCACTTCACCTCCAGGGCTTAAGTGAGGCCATTCAGAGCTACTGACACTGATGGCCAAGCTGACAGCCCTGGAAGATTGACTACAAGTATACCAGGATGCATCAGGCTCATCTCTCCAAAGTATCCAAGGGCTACTTAAACAACTCCTGACTGAGACATTCATCATGAGATCCAGATACTCTTCAGGGAGGAGATGAGAGACCTCCAGGGAGAGCCGAAGGAACCAGCCACTACAGTCCAGCTTCTAGAGATAGCAAGACTTTTCTGGAATAGGTACAACAGAACCTAAATCCATCCTCGCCTCAAATTCCTACATTCCTTACCCTGAAGCTGCCACGGTGGCACTCTGGGCTTGGGTCAAGTCTGTCTCCCCTGGCCGCTTTGTCTGTTCAGACATTATCACCTTGAATCCGCAGGTGCAATTAAGTGGGACTGCCTCACCTTATTTCCTTCCAATACCGGTGAGAAGTTTTTGGTATGCCCACACTGGGAGACCCCGACACTTTGGGCTTGCCTAGGGAAGTCCTTAAGGTGGATTTTTTCCCTACACTCAAAAAAAAAAAAAAAAAAACACAAGGTCAGTTTGAAGAGAGAGCTCCAAGAGTACAGTTGAATTAAAGTCTTCAACTGTTTGGGAGTATCGAAGCAAGAGATAAAATTGTTTTACAGCATTACAACAAAGGTGTTTATTGTAAGCAGAATTTGAAGTAATAAAAAGGTTTTGTTACATTATGAATTAAACTATTTTATAAGAGACAAACCACATAAAAAACCAAGTTATGGCAGAATAGCACAACTGTCTGAATCATAACATTGTTTTAACTTTTACTCGCTATAGCACATGCATCTCACTTCCTTGCATGCCCATCTCAGCTCAAAATTGAGTTTTATTTACGGACAATCTTTAACTGCTGCAGTTCTCACCATCCCATTCTATATTGGGAGTAAACAACCAATTAATTTTGCTCAGGGGCCTCTTTCATCAGGCTTAGGTTCTTTTATATGCATAAATCCACAACATGGAATGGTTTTAGTTCCCTTCTATAGGAAGCCATGCTAAGGATTTTTATGCCCAAACGTATAATGGCTATTATTTTTAACCTTGTAAGGTAAATGATAAGATGTCAGCGAGTTTCTATTAAAACAATCTCATTTAAGTTTTTGTCTCTTTATTTGATGTAATTAAATTCTGTACACAATCTGCTAAATTTCAGCCATTAATTGGTTATTCTTAACTTTAGTAGAACCTTCATAGCTTGCTTTGCCTAACTTCCCAAGCTACTAGGTGCATACCTTTTCTTGGGCCCTCAGCTCTTTAGTCTTCATTTCCACATAATTTGGGAAGCAGAGAAGAGGGACAACATTGAGATGTGAAGTATGCTATACACCCTGATATCTATTGGCTTCAATGTTAATGTTTCATTCTGTTTGTAGATCCAAGCACCAACATCGTGTTTCATTTAATAATTCAGTTAGTTAGATAACCTATTCACCATAATAGATGAGGAACTCGAAGAGAGTAATTTTCTATGTTGACAATACTGTGGAAAGCAGGCAAGCTCTCTTTTCCCCCCATGGCCCCCACTTTCCTGTAAAACTAGCCCCCAAGAAGAGATTTACTCATAATACACAGGCTAATTGTTTGCCTGCATAACCACCGAGTAAGTGTCTGTTAGTACTGCTTGTTCCCACTATGTTGTCTGGACCAACTCATGTTTGACTTAACATGCCAACCATCTATTTATTATAAGCCATTGGTCCTGTGTCGTAGATTTATGGCACATTAAAGAACATCAAACCTGATAAAGAGGCCTCTGAGCAAAATTAAGCAGTATTTCATGCCCAACATAGAATGGGATGCTGAGAACCACAGTACTTAAAGAGTGCCCATAAATAAAACTCCATTTCCTTTCCATCTGCACAGTATTTCTGATATTCTAGAAATTTTTGACACAGGGGTTTTGCTGTTATCGATTCCAAAACCTAGTTTTTTGCATAATGACAGATTCAGAAGCAGCTGAAGCAGAAGCTTTTTCTGGAGCAATTAACATCCAATTCTGGAGGGAAAATAAACTGATGGCTACTTGACATTCAACTTAGGATAAAGAAACATTCCCAAAAAATTATTTTCTAGATTCACCTGGCAAGAGATTCATATTTAGGTCACCTGTTGGAAAACCACACCTAGAAAAGAGGCAAAATGTCTGTAGGCCAGTATACGATATCAATATAGAGCATGTTAATCCTAGATGATATCAAATAGATAATGCAGAATCTTCCCAGTGTAAATACTATTAAAAGAAAAGCAAATCTTTCAATAAAGAACATTTTGTAGTTTTCCCTGGAATAAGGTTGTAAGACACTCAAAAATGTAGTTCGTCTGGTCACCATGTAGTTACTTTATTTATGTATGAAAGAAATCACTTTTTATAAGATCAGTTATTGCCCAAAATCAGCATTGAGGAATAGGCATGCAGAGACATTACTATCTGTGCAAGTTCATTTTCTTTAAACATCCAAGAAAATAGTCTTGGTAAATGCTGAGAGGTAATGCACATCATTCTAGTCCTATGGTTTGTAAATAATGACTTTTTTAGCAAAATTATGCGTTTTTAATTTGTTTTTGTACCAGTGTAGTTTGGTTCAGTTCAATGAAATTAAAAGCAGATAGCTGGGCTTCTAATATCCATATTTCCAATGGTCTGAGAGAAATGAGAAAATTATATCTACCATGCATGAACACAAATTCAACTTACCATATACCATGTACAGTCCATAAATTTTTTTGTTTTGGGAAAAGGCATGTATGCTGTGGAACTTTCTGTTTCCATTCAATGCATACAGATGCTGGCAAATGTTGTGTAAATATGAGCACGTCCCAATCATGGAACTTATGTCCATGATGAGATCTTCCATTACTGCAAGAGAAACAATATTAAAAAAAACAATATCATCTCAACTTTAAGTAAAATATTTCATAGAGAGCAGAGCTCAATAGGACTGGTTTACATGTATCTATGGATGACACAAAATGAGCTTTAATTCAGAATGTAACCAAAATTTACTGCTTTTATTAATTTTTGTAAAGAACCAATGGGTAACTATTACTAAACAATGCACTTTTATGCTTAATTTAGCCTTTTATGGTTAAAATTGTCAACACCACTTTTTTTTTTATCATTTATTTATTTTTTGCTTTTTTTAAGGTATGCTTGTTACAGAAACAATTGAACATGCTTTATGTTATTCTAATATTATTGAAATGTCACGCAAACATTTTCGTGTAATACTGTCGACTGTAATCAAAGGTGAACTGAAATATCAATTATGGTTGAATTTTGAAACTGATAAATATCTGCAGATATCAGAAGAAAGAAACAGCACGTATAAGCGTGACAATATATCAACAAAAAGATCAAGCAGCAGTTTCTTTATCTATTCATACCTGTACTGTGCTCATAACGAATCCTAAAATAAAACTGCATCTCACCTGCAGATACTAAAGTTAGCTAAGCAGATAAATGCGAAAATAACTTTAGGAATACACATGTTTTGGTCGTTGGGATTTAAGAGATATCTTCGGTGTCTGAATGCTGTGAAGTTTTCGTTCGGATAATGCACGTATTGCGTTCTGTATTGTGATTATATGTGGAAATAGACCATACTTTGGCTGTATGACAGATTTATGAACTGTAGCAGCTGATCAAATATGTTGAGGTAGCAGTTATTTGTTAGTACAAGGTGGAAGGAAACGCAGAAGCAACATTCATCTTTAATTGTCAATCTCTTTTTTTTTTTCTGACTCTTATTTATATCAAGGACAATCAATGCGCTGATTTCGAAAAAAAGAAAATATAGCTGTTGCATCAGCTCTGGGTGGAAGGATATTATCTTCTGTCATGTTGGCTATATTGAAATGCAATGCAAAGTGCACCAATTCACAAGGGATCATAGATTACAAGTGATAAAGCGCATGGGCAATCTTAATCTCGGTTCTGTGTTAAATGTTACTATGATGCTTTCTCTAACGGTATATTGCAGAGTTATAATACCCACATAATTAAGTTAAGTTATTTACAAGTACAGATGAACTCAAGTAGCTTTTTGTATTTGAGGACGATAGAGATGTGAAAGCCATAACCAATAAGGTTAGGTTGACATATGTTACTTCAGCTGAAGGGGGTGAAATTATCTATAGACTTCTAATACGCCTATTAGATAAGGTGAGTTTTTAAGGGGACTCCCCTACCTACTGTACGAAGTAGAAAGTAAACATTAAAGGTGGACACATACCAAGCAGCTTTAAATCATTCGGCGTGTAATCCGAAGATTTCATACGGCATTCTTCCCCCCCCCCCCCCAAGCAGTCCTCTACGTGGAAAACAATGTGTGTGTTTATTTTCTCCAAAATGTCCAGAACAAATTTGTTTGAAAACTTTGACATATTGACATGACAAGACATAATACTTTAATTTGGCTTTTCTTGGATACCTATAGTTCCGTAGAACAATATGAAAATATGCAAAATAGTGTAAAACCATGATGGTGATTTAGTCGTGCAGCCGCTTGCGATCACCACCTCCAGCATCCCTCGGCTACGCTTTGTAGCTTCAGGTTCTCAGCACATACGTATAACAGTAATTTGTGTTGCTTCATGGTTATAGCTTCAGTCTTTGTATATTTTGACAATACGTTAATCATATGTAGCAAACATTGGTAAACCGCTTCCAGCTCTCAACTATAGGTATTGAAGAATGTCCCAGTAATTATGCAAATGCCACATGAAGTTTCAATTCTTATTGAAATCTTATTACTGAGAAAACACAAGGGATAGAGGAAGAGATCAATGCATTTGAAAATTAATTATTCTCATTTATACTTTCTCTACTTAGTACATAGGTAGAGAAAGTATTACATTCCACCCAAACATTCGATACCAAATTTTACTGGAAATACATATTTAAGGGTCCCCTGTATCCAAAAAAGGCATTATTAGAAAAAGGTAGATATGTGTGTCTGTGTGTATGCATGTGTGAACACAATAGTTAAAAAATAAAGTTGGTTAAATACAAAACTTTATATTTAAATTCAGCCTAGGATGTGACAAAGATTTTCAAGAAAATCCTTCCACCCCAAACTATTCCTAATATGGAAATAATTTTGAACATTTCAGTTTTCTCAAAAATGGTTCTAGCAATTTGGATTAAAATATTGTATATTAAAGATAATTATGTGACAAAATATATACTTGGAATTTCCATGGAATCATCTCTAAGGTTCTCTTCATCTTGAATGAACCTTGGTAAAACATAAGAAATCAACAAGAAGTTACTATACAAAAATTATGGAGCTTGTTAAAACAACAAATTATGTCATATAATTTCTTTGTAGTTAACCATTTCTGAGATATTTCTTTTTTCAATTAAATTTTAAATTACCTAACATTTTCCTCATGCAGGAATTTGTCAACTCCTGACCATGCAAAAGGAACAAATACCAATGCATTACATAAGAACCAGCTTTTAAAAGATTTGACTAATGCTTTAGCCTAGCATATTCCTTTATTTCCCTTTTACTTATAAGGAACTCAGTAATAAGCCTATTTCTGCTAATAATTATTATCTCGAGTAGCATGCATTAGATAGAAGAATAAGCATTATAAAAATATTTGTTACAGAGATGTAGAGAAAGTCATGTGAATGGAACACATCGGACATGGATTTTTACCAATTGTGGTAAAGTTTATCTTGATTAGCGAATGTAGATAAAAGAATAATCTTTTGTAAGAAGAGTTACAAAAAATTATGGTCCAATAAAGATAAAGAACAGCTAAACTGTTGAGAAACCCTACAAAAGACAGCTATTAAAATACTATATGGATTTAACATTTTAAAGCCTTCCGTGGAAGTATTTAAGAAAACAAATATACTGCCATTATCCTATCTTTGTAAATATAGTGAATCTTTATTCATGTACAAAACTGAAAATAACCTCCTAATCACCAACTCTGTATTCAAACACAAAAGAGATATTCACTCCTACAAAACTAGATCAGCCAATCACATATGTATAGAAATCATATCACGTATATGTATAGAACTGTTCCAAATATGGAATAAAAAGTATATTACATAGTGCCACCAAAACAGACAACAGTCTCCCATTTAATATTAAAGAATCACTTAACTTATCCCAATTTAAAAGCAAACTCTTCAAATACCTACATGAGCAATACTGTAATTCCTAAAAATATGACAGCAGAAAATCCCTATGGTGTTTTTTGAAATATTGCATTTAGTTTAATCACACACCTACACAAATTACATTAAAAAATTGTGTGCATATATAAAACATTTATACTTATATACTCTTTTTTATGTGTATTAATGTGTTTATTTTATTCTTTGTATTTTGCTTACAACCTCACTAAAGGGCAGACCCTACTTAAAGCAATATGCTTATTGGGACATTCTATGTAAATAAATAAACAAAAAAAAGTTTGTGGAACAGTTAGAAAAAATAATGTGAACACATAAGATTTTTTAATTTTTTTTTTTTTTTTCCTTTTTTTACTGTACCAGAGAGACCACACTCAGAATGTGTGGAAAGCTGTTGCAGTAGATTGCAAGATAAAAAGGCAGTACTATTTAACAAACCAACATAAATAATCAAGTCACCTGTCCCTTACACCTTTTGTTACTATGCAAATAAATATTGAAAAGCATGTCTTAACACTGACAATATTTACTACTATCAAACTTCTAAGAAGAAGGAGGCAGTATTGCATATTACCATTGCTTTACACATTATATTAAATCAGTTGCTTGGTTTGAATTGTTCCACATCTGTTTCGTCATGATCAGGTAGAGGAAGGTGTTTTAGTGCAAAGTGTTTGCATTCATAAATAAATTGATGAGAAATACTATGCAACACATGAATAAGTTAATGAAAAATGCTATGCCAAACATTTATGGTAATATAAAACAAATGCTCAGGTTCAATACTAATATAATAAGTTTAAAAAATAAATAAAATAATAATTATTATAAAGTTTTGGCAATTATTATTCTTGAAAATATATTTTCTCTAACCACGTTTGTGTGAAAACAGAAGATAACACATTTTCCAAAATAGCCTAACTGTCACATCAATATCTGTTTCGTATAGTAATAGTGCTTGGACAAGATGATATAAAGGCAGAAAACCTACTTCATTAAGGGTCTGTTTGGGCCTCTTCTGTTTATATTAATGATAAATGATTTGCCATCTTTTATAAATTCTCCAACAATATTGTACGTTGATGACACCACCTTTTTAAATGAAAGTTCAGATTTAAACTCACTTCAAACTTTAGTACAAAGTGCACTTTCTCAGCCTTCCTTATGGTTCAGAGCAACTGGTTTTCTACTAAATGAAAGTAAAACTCAGGAAATGTATTTTGGTTTAAGAAATATAACCAATCACCATGAAATAGAGACTGTTAAATGTTTAGGTATTCTTGTTGATAATAAATTGTCTTGGGAAAATATATCAGCAAGGCTTTTTAAAGTTATTTATTTGATCAGGAATTAAAAAAATCATATTTCAGATAACTATGTAAGATCAGCATATTTTGCTTTTTTTCAAAGTTTTATATCTTATTTTGGTATGGGGAAGTAGTGGACATGTACATGCCATTTTATCATTTCAGAAAAAACATTTTAGGATAATCATTGACTCAGGTAAATTAGATCATTGTAAACCATTGTTTATTAGGCTGCAATGTTTGACAGTAGTTGACCTATACATATATCATGTGTTATTGTATGTTAGAAAGACTTTTGTTACTAACAGGGAGGAGACCCTTTAACTCCTTTAATAATTGATTGAAGGCTTAAAGGAAGCGACCTGGACAAAAGCCTAATGTCCCATCCCTCACCTTCACGCAATGCAGCTGTTAGTAATCACATATCAATTTTGTTATAATAGAAAGGAGACCCTTTAATTGCTTCTATAATTTGAAGACTAAGGAACCAATCTAAATAAAATTATGTGATGAACTAAAGGGAAGGGCTGCTCACCAATAAGCGCTGGTCAGCTTGGTGAGTTTTTGACCTGGACTGATATTTCTTCCTCTCCACATATCTGATCGCCTCTTTTACGTTTCCTATCCAGTCTTGCTTGACTCAACTCTTGTTTTCTTCGACCCCAATGATATTAGAGTATTCAAGGCCTAGGGGATCATTTCATTTTCTTTCCTGTTCGATACCTTTCTTTTCTTAGGTGATGTAACTGCCATGTATGGTGCCTAATTTTAAACGGTTATAAAAAGTTGAGTAAAAACATTCCATTTCATTGGAAAAAGAAACATTCCAGAAGTAAAACAGTCCTACATTCGGATTTCCGGGTAGGGACCTTTTTCCAAGGTAAACAACAAAATTTTAATGACAAATTAAACATTTTACAATGGAATACAGGAGATCTATCACAAGTGAAGAAACATGAACCAAGTAAAATTATATATGACAATAATATTGATACATTTACAATTCAAGAAGCAAATTTAACATTAGAACAACTAAAATATTATCAATTTCAAAATTTTAGTATGTACTTACTTCCTACAAAAGTACCAGATGAATGGAATAAATCAATAATAATACCTATTTTGAAATCAAACAAACCAGCAGAAAAATTTCCAAATTATCGTCCAATAGCACTTACCAGCGTATTAGCAAAAATCATGGAAAAAATTATTTCCAATAATTTAAATTGGTTTCTAGAAAAAAATAACTTAATTTCAACTAAACAAGCAGGATTTAGAAAACACCATTCAATAAATGAACAGATTTTAAATCTTAGTCAAGACATTAAAAATGCATTAAACAAAAAAGAAGACACTCTAGCAATATTTATTGACTTTCAAGGAGTACATGATTGTATTTGGAGATACAAACTACTTGATAAACTTAAAATTCTAAGAATCCAAGGCAAAATGTTACATTGGATCAGTGAATTCATTATTCAACGCTTTATTGCTACCAAATATAGTGATAAATTATCAAACTATCAACAGACATACAGTGGCGTACCTCAAGGCAGTATCCTTAGTACTACACTCTTTAATATTTATATCAATGATCTTCCATATCAATTACAAAAAAGAGAATCAAAAGTCTTAATGTTTGCAGATGTAATCTTATGGAATTCTAAACCGAAAAATTAACTATTTACACTAAGGAAGAAACCAATAAATATTTTCCTTCAACTAAATGGAAAAACTCTCACAGAAACACGTGATGTATTGTTTTTCATACAAAATTAACATGGAAAAAACACATTGATAATATAACAAAAAAAAAATGAGGAAAAAATTACCACTATTAAAAAGACTGGCAGGTAAGAAATGGGGAAACACTCACAAACTTTAAATACTTTTTACAAGATGTACATTAAACCAACATCTAAATATTGTGAAGAGAACTGCAAATATAGAAAAACTTAATTTTCTACAAAATGAAAATTTTCGCCTAGTAACTGGAGCTGTTAAAACTACCCTAGTACTTGCTCTACAAATGTTAACAAATAATCCAAGACTTGAACTTGACATTGAACAAGCAGCCATCTTACAATATGAAAAATTAATCAGACTACCTTTTAATGACTGACAAAAGAGAAAACCACAAATAAACCTAAAAACTCAACAAAGTTTCCTTAATAAAGTCAAAGAAGTCAAACATAGATTAAAACTTCCTTACTTAAAAGAAAAAGTGCAAACAAATTTTAACCTGTTAGAACTATTTGATATTGAACACTATTTACACCTAGCTGAAGAATTTTCAAAATCTGAAACCTCTTTGTGTGTTCTGAAACAAGTGACACTAGAAATTATAAATTTAAGATACCCTACCAATGAATAGCTACATGTTTATACTGATGGTTCTAGCTTACCAAAAACAGTGGTATTGGTGCAGGTGCAATATGCCCTCTCTTCTCTTTCTACAAAAGATTAAGTTTAAATACTACAGATTTTGATGGAGAGATTTTAGTAAAATTACATCAAATTCATGTGATCCAATCTATCAAAAGAATCATATCAACATATAATAACAAAATTAAAAGATAATTTACTACAAACAAAAGGAAAACCATGGGAAAATTTATGTAATAACATGACCAGAATCACCACATTACCAAGAAAATCCTCTGTAGCAACTTTTAAACTCCTAACAGGCCATGGCTTTCTCAATAAACATTTATTCAGGATTGGTATAGTGAGAGCTCCTCTGTGTCCTTTCTGTACACTTAAAGAAGATATGGATGGAAACCGTCTACTGCACTGCCCAACCTTTAGTCAACATGATAATATGACATCAAAATACTGGAATGCAAGAGAACGAATGGCTTCACTGCCAACTGCTCAACATTAGATACCAACCAACCAACCATGTTAGAAATAATGTTTCAATATTAGCATCTAGGGAAGATGTGTACAGCTATAATACTTTTATAGAAATACTATTAATATCCAAGATTAACTAAGTCACATAACTCTCATGTAGTTCTGGGATTAGAGATGTACAACAAGCTAGGGTTGGGTCAAAAAGAATTACCAATAAATATCTTTAAAGCTAGATCATATAAGCTGCCAGTGAATAATCCTGTTTATACTATTAATGAATTTCTTGAAACTGAATATACTGTATTATAATTTGAAGTTGTCTGTTGCTGTACAAGTTGAATGACAATAAAATGTATTTATTTATTATTTATTTACTGAACTATAGATAAAGATAAGGAGTATTTGTTTACACACAATCAATTTATAATCTGTTAATCTGCATAAGACAGCTCAGTGAGAAACTCATTCAACCTTTAAATTACTCCTTTCAAGATCTTGTTCCATTGGATAAATTATTCATTCTTCTGCTTCAAGGATTTTTGGTGATCTCATAATAGATTGCATTGTCCATCTCTTTGTTGAATAATAACCATCCAATGGTTCTAAGGACTTTTTTTTAGTAAATTTAGATTAACATAGTTTCAAGTAAATTTCTAGTAAATTAAAATCCTTTTTGATCTATTGTGCCTTATTTCAATTTATACTTTTGCAAACCTACAGTCAATCTGTGTGATAAAAAATTGAGGTTGTCTAACATGAGATGAAAGACATCCACTATGAAGCACTTCCAGATGTACTGCATCAAAAAATTATAATTGTGTGTAACGTAATTTGTAGATTAAACTAAAATAAATTTATTTTACAGTATTATTTACACTTTAACACAATTCCAATATTTATTTATTTATTTATTTATGCCAAACTGTATACAGTTGAATATGACTGGTGTTCAGCCCTGGCTCTTTACCGGTCATACTCATATTTTACAATAGTTTATTATTTCTAATTTATTACACCATTTTGTCTCTATTTACTATCCATACCCATTTATTTTTCACTTTGTGTAAGAATTGTCCAATCTTCCTACTGTCTGTTTGAAACATTCCAACCACCACTACATTTCTATGTGCAATATTTTAAACCATTTCTTATTAATATACTCTTTTCTCCAAACTTCAGCCCCTTTACTTTTAAATAATATATGTTCTATATCTTCATTTCTGTCACATGTAGGACATTGGTTTTGTGGAATACCTTTCCTTAAACCTTTTAACCTCCATACTCCTGCTTTCAGCCATGTAATACCTTCTCGCTCTTCAGTTCCAATATGTTGCTCTAACTTAGAAAACAAGGATCCAATGCCCTCATACCATCCTTTTTTTCAGGTTGTCAATGGGCCATTTGGCATAGCTATTCCTCTAGCATAACATTCTCACATCACTGTTTTTCATGCTCAATTTGCTTTAATGGCAGATGTATTATTGCTTATATAGTTGATCTTTGTTCCACTCTCAAAGTTAATTTCTATAAGACAAGCATTCATTTTCATATAAGTTAGAAGTCATTCCTGATTTCTATGTAAATACATTAATATATGGAAATCAATAAATTTTGTGTTATGATTTGTCATACTTTTATTATTATAAGATGCAGTATGTGTAAGTTTTGCATAAAAAATAATTTTTGTTTTGAGAATACAGTATAAGCTTAATGGAACATAAAGCTAAAATAATGCATAAATAGGATAAAGTAAAAGTGAATTCTTTTAAAGAACTAAAACTGTTTATTTTAGATTATTACTGAAACTAACTATTATTTAGAAATCAATACATAAAATAATAAACTAAACACTCTTTAGATTATCAAAAGAATCAAAATACTGGAAGTGCTACACAGTGAAGCATAATTACACATTGGTTATAAAATAAATCAAATTTACGCTTCAATTGCTTCACTAAGTAATAAATTACCTGGACATGTTTTGCAGGCATATGTTGCACTAGTATTGCATAAAAAAAATAAATTTTAGTACTGTTGGTTTACATTGGTTTAAAAATAAAATTCTCAATTTTTCATTACTTTGACCCTCCACATAATTACACACAATCAATTATGTGAAGTAATTTCTAAAGTTTAAATTGTCTGATGCTTACAGGGAACACCATCATTGTTTAGGTCTTCTTCATCATTGTCATGACACATGTTTCCTTTCCAAAAAATTCCTTTCCCAAATATATAATAATTACATAAATCATCTGTGTCCACTACCTGTGTGTAGTAAGAACTACTAAAATAATTTAAAAAAAAACAATAAGTAAATATAAAAATAAAAGATTAGATACTGGAAGACACTAATGGAAGAATGAACTTACATGATTGTATTAACACATGCACAGCAATAATGTATTCCAAAAATATTGAAGCTTCGCTCAATTTACATACTGGTGCTGTGACTACAAGAATATAGCATACAGAAACCATGTAAATATGTAATTATTTGCATAGCCTAAACATATAATGTGTAAGTAGCAGAATATACTTCATTCATTGTGATCAGAAAATATGGCATTTTGTGAAGAAATGTATAACTGAAAAATGTATAAGCTAAATATTAATAAACAAAGTAGGTGCCTAAAACTTTTGCACATATTGTGGAAAACAGAAGTGCATAACATATAAATGAGGTTAGCTGAAATGTTTGTTTTAAGAATACTTTGCTTTCTCAAAATATGGAATATATTCAAATTAAGAAATACTTCTACAATTCAGATGTCAAAAAATTAAACTGAGAATATCTGGTATTTTCTGGACATTTGTCACTCTAGAAAATATATACTAGCTTAGTAGAGAATACAGATATGTACATATTTTTATTTCCTAAGATACCTGGATTGTATGTCATTTTTGCAGGTTATTAAATGATAATATTGAAGTGCTATTAAAATGGAAACAGTCACATCACCAACATCAGAGGCAGAGCCTCTATTATCTCCTGATGAATTCTCAAGGACAACTCCCACCAAAGATAAGCAACAGAGTAATATGCCACCACCATCATCAGTGAGTAATACCATATAATATGTTGTTACAAAATATTTGAACAATGATAATAGGCATAGTGTTTATTCTAAACCAATGTAGTTATGATTTAAACTTTGAAACTTGTATGAAAGCAATTATTAAGTACTAGCTGCCCGCCTCGGCTTCGCACGGGTGGTGTACCTAAAGAAATACTGAGATGGCAGCGCTTCCATAGTGTGGCTGAAATCGGTAATGAATTACACTAAGGAGAAAGTCACAAAGTAACATTTATGCTTCTTCTGAATCTCTTTCTTTATTTTCTTCTAAGTCAAAACAAGCCATTTTTGAGGCTAACAATGACATAACTAAAGAGCAAGCAGATCTGGTTGAGTAATTGATAAGTTTTTATTTGATGGACTTTGTGTGTTAAATTTCTCCATTTAACCCAAAATATTACTGGATCAAATGTATTAAGAGCACCGTAATTGCAGTGTGATGGTGACGGTATCTTCATGTTCTGATGAAATCACCTTTAGCTAGCTCATGTATCACATAACCTCAAATAACCAACATCTGCAATAGGTAGGTTAACCTAAAATGGTTTACTATCCGAGTCTCCTCATTTCTCCGCAATTTTCAGATTCCAAGAAGAATTACCCGTTAATGTGCCTAGTTTATAACTTGTTCATTTTAAAGAATTACGACAACAAAAATATACTTAATAGGTGAAACAAGTACATTTTTATTTGTTTATTTAAACGATGTGACCAAGGGAATGATAGTTAATACATAAGAAATATAATTGATTTCACTGTTATCTTGCGTCATTGACTCCATAACCGGGTGTATTCCCTTAGCATTGAACAGGGAAGAAAATAGAGCAGTACCATGGCCATTAGAGGCAAATAATTAAGTCCATACTCTAGGTCAATGGTTCCCAACCGGTATGCCCCGGCACCCTAGGGTGCCATGTGATTGGCTAAGGGGTGCCGCGAGATATTGAGATAAACAAAAAAAAATACCTTCTACTGAAGCCTTAAGTCTTGTAAGGTCTTGAAATAAAATAAGTCAAATCAATTACTCTCATGCACGGCAGATGGTGATAGTGGTCGATTCATTTCAATAATTCAGTTATACTATTATCCCACAAATGGCATTACAGCTATACCCTGCCGAACATTCCCGAGACTACTCGCTTCCTCACGAACATTCCCGAGACTTCGACAGATGAATATATAAAAGTGTACGCCCCTTGGCGCTTTCAGTTGTCTTCCTCGCGTTGATTCACAGTGTTTAGCTATGGATAAGTTCATTGTTAAACGTAAACGCCAGGACAGTGAAAGTGAACAGTCGGCTCCTACTGCTTGCTTTAAGAAGCCAAATCTTACAGTTTCTCCCGGACCGTCGAATTCACCACATAAAGAAGACAAACGAAAGAAAAGAACATACCAGGACAGTTACTTAGCATATGGATTTAAGTGGAATAACAACAAGGAAAACCCTATCCCTGTGTGTTTAGTTTGTGGCGAAACACTTAGCAACGAGGCCATGGTACCTAGCAAACTGAAGCGGCATCTTACAACAAAGCATCCTAGTGTGTCACAGAAAAGTGTAATGTATTTTTCACATATATTAGAAGGGGAGAAGAAAACAGCTGTGCGAATGGTAAAGAGAATGACCATAGGTGATACTGCCCTTGAAGCCTCATTTAAAGTAGCAGAACTGATAGCTAAAAAAGAAGAAACCTCATACTCTTGGAGAGGAAATCATTGGCCCTGCATGTCAAGTTATAGTTTCAACAATACTTGGCGAAGGAGCAGCTAATCAAATTTCGAAAGTTCCTCTGTCCAACAACACAATCAGCCGCAGGATATCTGAAATGTCATGCAATATCAACCAACAAGTCACGGAGAAAATAAAAACTTATAGAACATTTGCTTTGCAAGTAGATGAGAGTCTCGATATTGGTGGCAAACCACAACTCCTTGGTTTTATCAGATATATTGATGAAAAAGATATTAGTGAACAGTTTCTGTTCTGTAGACTGCTGGAGACTACAAACACAGGCCATGATATTTTCGTTTCTATTAATTCCTATCTCAATGACCATGATCTTTCATGGAAAGACTGTTGTGGTATATGTACAGATGGTGCACCATCTATTTCTGGGAAAATTAAAGGTTTTACTGCCAGAGCTCTCAATGAAAATCCATCCATTATTATAACTCACTGTTTTCTGCATAGAGAGGCATTAGTCATGAAAGCGTGTAATGAAGATTTTGCTGAAGTGTTTAACCAAGTTGTGAAAATGGTGAACTATATGAAGTCTCGACCTTTAAAGTGCAGAATTTTTTAACAGTTATGTCGCGCAACGGATGCAGCTCATACCTCTTTGTTACTTCACACAGAAGTAAGGTGGTTGTCGCGGGGTCGTGTATTGAACCGGTTTCTCGAACTTAAAGAACAGCTAAAAACTTTTTTTAAGGATGAAAATCAAGACACATTTCATGAGCTCTTACTAAGTGATTCTTGGTGTTTTGAACTGTCGTATCTGGCAGATATTTTTCATAAGCTGAATGAACTCAATGTTTCGATGCAGGGTCGACATGAAACAATAATCTCCTCAACCAATAAAATGAAAGGTTTTAAAAGAAAACTTAGTTCTTGGAAGTCTGCAGTTTAAAAAGGAGATTTGTCAAACTTTCCATCTCTTCTTAATGTGGCAGGAGATAAAGATCTGGGTAAACTGAAAGACTGCATTTGTGATCACTTATCAAGATTGCAAGATGCAATAGATGCGTACTTTCCAACTATTTCCACTATGAATCTCGACTGGGTTGTCTCACTATTTGATTTCGTAGATAGTGCAGAGGAAATAGATTTCACTGCTTCCGAACGAGATGAATTTATTGATCTTTGTGCTGATTCCACACTCAAAGGTAAGTTCACCAAGAGTGAGGCATCGGTGGCTAGTTTTTGGCTTCAACGGAGAGAGGAGTACCCTAACCTAATGAAGAAAGCAATTAACGCATTTTTGCCCTTTTCAACATCCTATCTGTGCGAGCAAGCCTTCTCTGCCATGGTGACAATAAAATGCAAAGCAAGAAATAGACTGAATAACCTTGAGGATGATTTGCGTGTTTCACTGTCAACTGTAAGACCTGACATCACATATCTGTGCTCTAAGCATCAATCACAAGTTTCACATTAATCATTAATCAAACAAAATTTATTGATGTATTTTTACTCAGTGATTGTAGTAAATTTTACTGTATTATGTTATGGTGTACTTTATTATTATATAATATTTCAATAAATTAACATATTAAGCTTAATTTTCTTTTAATTCAAGGAAGGGTGCCCCTGGTGTTAAATGTTATTCCCAAGGGTGCCGTGAACTTCAAAAGGTTGGGAAATACTGCTCTAGGTATTCGTCGCCAGGAAAGCTTCTTTGCTTTTTTATTTTAAATAATTGGAGTAAGGAAAGGATAGTTAATACATAAATATGTTCAAAACTTGCAAATATGCATAGAAGTTTGTGACAGTGATGTGATTAAATAAAAAATAAAAGAATTTGAGTCGGTTTTTGTAACAAAAACATCACTTATTTTTACTTACTGGGGACTGGTTTCGGGTAACAGTTATTCCCATTTTCAACCCTTAATTCCGACTAAATCTTTCTTCATTGGCGACAACGATGGGGGTGGTGGTATATTAATTATGGAGGCATCTGTTGCTGGATCTATGAACTGCCAGAGGTTGCTGTAAGGTAGCAAATCAAAATTCATGATATGGCTCTTTTTCTTCATGATGTAGATCTTCTCCCAGACATCTAATTCTGTGGGTTTATAAGCTGGTTTTAATAGTTTTATATTTGGTGTGATTTCGTGTCCTGATGTCCAAAAATGATAGGCAACTGCTGATTTTTCTATTTGTTTGTATTTTAGGTTTCTCATGTGTTCCTTTAATCTGGTCTCCAAACTTCTCTTTGTCCTTCCGATATACACCAGATTACAGTCTGAGCATTTAATTTCATAAATTCCCGGTTTTTTGCCTGCAGGGATAGGATCTTTTAAATTTCTGCACAGCAGTTTCTGAATGCTGTAGTTGTTTTTTGGAGCTAAGGTGATGTTATAATTCCTGAATATTTTCTGAAGTATGTTGTGTGCCCAAGGATGATAGGTGAATTTTCTGAATTGAGGTTGGTCACTGGGGTTCTGTAGGGTGGTTGTTTGTGTTATGCGATTCAGTTTTTTGTATTTATGTATTCTCTTGTCAACTGCACTTTTTTGGAAACCGTTGTAGGTAGCTGTTTGTAGTATCTGTTGGTATTCTTTTTGGTATTCATTCTTCTCCATGGGAATGTGTACTAGTCTATATGTTAAACTGTTCAGGACTGCATATGTGTGTGTTGTAGGGTTGTAGCTGTCAAACTTTATGTGGTTATCCTTATTTGTGGATTTTCTATATATTCCAAATGTCAGGCTATGTTCTTTTGTTCTTATTATTCTATTGTCTAGGAATGGCAGGGCTCCTTCCTGTTCGGTCTCAATAGTGAACTGAATGGACTTGTTTTGCAAGTTAAGAAGTTTGAGTGCATCGTTTACGAGTTTTTATGGAACTATGGCAATGATGTCATCTACATACCTATACTATTTTTTGTATATATGTGGAAATGAGTCAGTAATGTGTATTTCAAAATTATTCATGTATAGGTTGGCTAGGAATGGTGATAGAGGATTCCCCATTGCAAGTCCTGTTGTTTGTTGTTAGCATTTATTCTGGAATGTGAAGTAGTTCTGTTTTACACATAAATTGGTTAACTGGACAAGATCTTCATAGATCCAGCAACAGATACCTCCACAATTAATACACCACCACCCCCATCGTTGTCGCCAACGAAGAAAGATTTAGTCGGAATTAAGGGTTGAAAATGGGAACAACTGTTACCCGAAATCGCTCCCCAGTAAGTAAAAATAAGTGATGTTTGTGTTACAAAAACCGACTCAAATTATTTTATTTTTTATTTAATCACATCACTGTCACAAGCTTCTATGCATATTTGCAAGTTTTGAATTTAATCCGATTAACAAATCGTTAGAAGCAAACTTTCCCGGAAAACTCAACCCGTGTGCCACATGGTGCATAACTAATACCAGGAAAAATGGAGGTAATACGGCAATCTATGAAATTCAACGAAAATCTTGATGTAGCTAGGTAGGTGTTAAAACTTTGTTAAAACTAGAAGAAAAGAGGAAAAACATTTCGGCAGACATACGTTTCTTAAATCTTTGTCAACAAATTCAGGTCACGCCAAATTTCGTCAGAAGATACGTAAAATATGATAACAACAGTAAATATCAAAGACTCACAGATAAAAAGGTAATAGAAACCGAAAAGAACAAACACTATGCGAGATTACATTGTTTAGAACTTCAACTGTATGAGCTACACTTAGCGTTACCGCAAAAGTTAGGCCACACTCTTTGGGATAATTTGCAGGCAAATTTCCTGCCGATCTTAAGCGGAAAAATGAGCAGGAAAACGCTTACGCTAAAGAAAAAATTAGATCATCTTTGTAGAAAGCAGAATAAAAATAGACCAATCAGACACAAGAGACCTCCTGAAAACCATGTTACAAACTTATCTAAAAACGAAACTTTCAACAAATCTCAGTTAGCCAATCTCAACAAAGGCCTAAAAACGTGTGTAGATTATTGTAAAAAAACAGAAAACTTAGTAGCAGATATAGAAATAGCCACAATCCACCTAAAAGAAATTGACCAAAAAGCAATGTGTACCAATTTTGAATGAAGTACATACAAGAATAAAAAGAAAAAATCCTCAACAAAAAATCATAGATTCCCTAACTCAAAAACCAGTTGTTTATACAAAATCAGACAAAGGCAACCAAATAGTAATACTGGACCAAGAAGACTACAACCAAAGAATAGAATCCTTGCTAAACAATCCGGAATATTAAGAAATATCCAATCCACTAAATAAAAGCATAAAGATTTTACAAGAAACTTTAGCAAATGGCAAAACCATAACAGAAAAGGAGAAATCCAAATTAAAGCCAGATTTACCAACCTTACCCAGATTGTACACCCTACCAAAGACACACAAACCTGGCAACAAAATGAGACCCATAGTAGATAATATCAATCAATGCACCCACATATAAACTCTCCAAATGGCTCAAACAAAAATTCATCTCCTTCCCAAAATTCAATAGTAAAAGTGTATCAAATTCATTGGACCTGATTAATCACCTGAAAGATTTCAGTGTTTCACTAAAGATAAGATAGTATCCTTTGATAAGGTAGTATAAAAATGTATTTGAATTTCACTGTTGTGTTGCATCATCGTCTCAATAAACTGGTGCGTTACCTTAACAATGAATGGGGAGGAAAAATAGAGCACTAAGAAACAAATAACCATGGTACCACTGCCATCTGGCGACTATTACCGATTGCGTTCTCTTGGCACTGTATACTGATTCATATTATGAGACTTGAAAAACTTTTCCCTATGATTTTTAAACATTTTCATGTATACAAACCTGAATAATGAACACAACAAAAAGAGAATTGTTCAATTTGATGCAGAGTTGTTCAGAAGTGATGCATGTACATATATTTTGGCAATTTATATATATATATATAGACTATGGACACACCTTTTCTTTGGCACTAGATTTATGGGCAAGTGAGGGCCAGGAGGAAAAAGAGAAAGGTCACCCACCTATTTTTCCACAGTGTTGTCAACCAAAGAAAGTTTCTTTCTTTGAGGCCCTCAGTCATTATGGTGAATAGGTTAACTAATTTATTGCAAACTGAATTATTAAAAAAAATGTGCATGTGCATGAACTCTGGGAGCTACAAACAGAATGAAACCTTAGCATTGAATCCATCAGATATCAGGGTTTATATGTACTTCATGCTTCAACATTGTCACTCTGTTCTGATTCCAAAATTGTGCAAAACGTACCAAGGAAGGCTGAGCACCCAAGAAAACGTGTGTGCACGGTAAATCTCTGATCATCTGGAGCGGAGATAGGTGATTAAACTAAGAAAAAAAAAATGAAATGCAGTTTTATTTATGGATGCTCTTTAACTGCTGTGGTTCTCAGCATACTATACTTGGTGTGAAAGACCATTTAAGAGGCTTCTCAGTCAGGCTAGAGGTTCTTTTATGTGCCGTAAATACTTCCCTTCCAAAGGAAGTCATGCTAAGGATTTTTACACCTGAAAAAATCCATCATCCTCCACCAGGTTTGAACCCTTGATCTTGGGTATATGAAGTTAGCATGGTAACCATTATACCACAGAGGGCAACGACTGAAATAAGCAAAAGTGTATTTTATAAATTATTAGGAATATTTATATATAGTGGAGCACCATTACTGGAATCGTTTAATAATGAGGAAAGTTTAGTGCTTATAATTTCAACTCATTATTAAACGATTCCAAAAGTGTATCATTTTAGTAAAACATCAATTTTTCTCAAGCTATTGCAAATAAGCTCACCAAATTGAATGTGAAGGTATACTATTATCCGCTAGATATACAATTTAAATTTTAGTTATGTCTGATCAGTACCTTTATTATCCTGATATGTATATGTATATAATCATGGGGCTGTAATGCCTGTGCTAGTATATGGAACACCAGTATGGGAGTAAGCTCTGAGAAATGGAAAAAAACATCAGGAAATATGTGTAAATAATCTTAGCATCAATGATGACATAGCGGTCAGATTGTATTTTCCTTCAATCGAGTATCAAATAACTCTGTCACAACAAAGCTCCTTGGTATTCATCTTAAGGGAAAGCTTGGATGTAAAACATTGTTTGGAAAATAAAGTAAATGGTGAAATATTTAAATTAAGAATTCTTAGAAGTATTATATCAAGATCATTTTAGTTATGGTATACTGCGGTCTGATATAAAGTTTTCTGTGAGAAAATATACATCAGTATTTTATTATTCTTCAAAAAACATCTATGAGGATTATCTGTGATGTCCCAATTAGAATTCACTGTAAACCACTTTTTATGCAACTTGAAATACTTACACTATCTGCTATGTATATATTGGACTGTCTCTTATATGTTAAAATAAATTGAAGTTCTCTTGTCATATGCTCTAGTAATGTGTATGACTGTCTCACTAAGAATAAACATAATGTACCATGTGAAACCTCTCATCCTATGGATTGGTAATTAGGCAGCCCTGAATTTTGTAGACAATGCAAAATGCAGGTGCTGACACTGCATTCACCGGCCCACTGATTAGAAATATATTAGTGCTCGTTAACGTGCTCCAGTAGTACGTTAACATAGTGGAATGTCATGATTGAAGGCTGGAAATACCTTGACTTTCTTTTGTATGAAAGA
The DNA here is from genome assembly GCA_030762935.1 of Hymenopus coronatus. NCBI lineage: Eukaryota > Metazoa > Arthropoda > Insecta > Mantodea > Hymenopodidae > Hymenopus > Hymenopus coronatus. The sequence goes on from CM060885.1 coordinate 25,661,969, forward strand.
ATCACTTTAAATACTAAAATATTATTTAAGATGTCTTATGTAACTAAGAGATGTTTCCGGGCTGTTTTGCCGTGGTCTGCTGGTGTTAGAAGTCCCAAACGTTTCGTCCACAACTATGGTGGACATCTTCAGTGGCACGGTCAAAGTTTTCTAGGAGAAGGTCAGACGCAGCGAAACCTTCTCCTAGAAAACTTCGACCGTGCCACTGAAGATGTCCACCGTAGTTGTGGACGAAACGTTTGGGACTTCTAACACCAGCAGACCATGGCAAAACAGCCCGGAAACATATCTTAGTTACACTGACTCCGGCTGTGAAAGCCTATGTTCTCTCAAGATGTCTTATGTTTGTAAGTTACAATAACAGTGTTATATGCACTTATTTATGATGTTCTTTAAAGCATATTGTAACAATTAACAATTTGTGTTTTAATGAAATTTGTATAATTAAACTAATAAATGCATAATTTCATGCCAAACTACAGTCTCAACAAATTTATTAAACTTAAAAAGTACCTTTAAGTGGCAGTATTTGAACCTGGAACCTTCACCACTGAAGACCAATGTGCACACTGTTGCACTACGAGAGCAAGTCACCTCATGCACAGTGGTGCAAAGCAGGCATTTTGGCCAAAATTGATATTACGTGATGCACTGGACAGTATTTACAGCATTGCTTGTAAAACGTCAGGTCTCATAACTTCTCAATCCGTAGGCTGAGAAAACTCACCTGGTGTAAGTTAATAAGTAAATATGGCAATACAATTAGGGTTTTGTCTGTATGTCATATAAATTTTATAATAGTCTGCAAATATTCATAAGAAGTGTGTCTTATACTTTATTTAAAAGATGAGTAAGGACAACATTGTCCAATCCAATTTGTACTATTGATGAATTTTATCAAATAAGGTTTTAGTGTGTGTTTATTATATTCTTTGTGATTGCTCCAGCTGCATTTTATATGGCAATAAATAAATGTCAAATATCAAAAGATCATTGCCACTTCAGGTATGAGGGTGACACTGAAAATTTTTAAAATCAAACAAGGATTAGTTTTTAAATATCTAAATGAGTGTATTATTTCTCAAAATATTCTCCTGTAACATCAAATCATTTTTGCATTTGATGAAACCAGTCCTTAAGGCAATGATGCCACTCTTCCTGGGACTCTTCAGAAAGCAACTTTTCAGAAAAAGTGATTCCATACATTATATATTTAATTGTCAGAAACAACAAAAAATCACAAGTTGCTAGGTCAGAGCTGCCTTTTTAGAAGAAGAACTAGCAACTCTTCTTACCAGCACTGCAAATTTTTTGTACTTTATGCATTTAGGTTCTGTTCAAAAGACCCTTTGAGCTGAGTAACTTTTTTTTTTAGGACCATAACAATAAATATATAAAATGCTCACTTGGAATTTGTCAAGTTTTTCTGCAGCAGCCAATGGGTTGTTTTGATTAGGAGTCAGTTTATAAGTAATCCATCAACAACAAAGATTTATCACATCTAACTGTTGATGTAAAATGTTTTGTATTTGACTCATAACAATGTCCAATATCATTTGAATCAATTCATAAGATTTCCATTGACCTTCAAGCATTGTTTGAACAGCAGCAATATTTATCAGTAACAACCATTCTTGGACATCGTTCATAAAATTCATCATTAAGTAAAAAACAATCTCTCTTGAATTTTCTACCAATTATAAGGGGTTTCTTTGTGAAATGCCTTTCTAAGTTGATCACCACAACTTTAATGACTATTTAAAAAAATGAAAAATCATATTCCAGAAATGTTCTTTAATCAAATTCATTTTTGGGTGAACAGAAAATATTTAAATGGTGATAATTAGCATTTGAGAATATCCATGGATAGTAGACTTTTGGCAGACATAGAGCATGCAGCACAAAAATGCACAGCCCTAATACACAATGAGGATTAGAATACAAATCTCTAAAAACAATACATATATCATGGGACTATAATGCCTATACTAGTATATGGAACACCAGTGTGGGAGCAAACTAAGAAAAGGAAAAAAAATATCAGGGAGTTCAAAGACTGATAAGTATTAAAATTGGAAAAGCATTTCTAACCCTGTCTTACGAGACATCTTGCATCAAGGCTGGAGTGGAATCAACTACAACTGCAATAAAATAGAAGAAAAACGTTTAAAAGCAACGTAGAGATTAATGCTAGTATTTTTTAGAGTACAATTCATCCGTAGAAGTTGGTATGGATGGCTCAGTTGATAAGCTTTCTGATCCCAAGCTCATGGGTTCAAACCCGACACAGACCAATGGTTTTTAAGTGTGCCTAAAAGTGATAGCTCCATGTCGATATATTTACTGGCATATTAAAGAACCCCTGAAAAACAAAATTCTGACACACCAATGGCGCTGATATGATTCTGCCAGTTGACAGCATTAACAAATCATTTTAAAAAAAAAGTAAATAGAAGCAGCGCAATGGATGCATTCTGCATAATAATCAAGATTATAGAAGCCACCAACAATCGATGTGAAATAAAAATCTTCACAGGAGCAAACTGAATGGAAAAGTTGAGCAGCAGTGATAATTAGAAATAAAGCAATTATCCAGCAATTAAAATTTAGGCTTCATGATAAATGGTCCAATAACCTACCAGAGCAAATGGTGATCTTACAAACTCTTAAAAGTAATAGATGAAAGTAATGAGGTACCAATTACAGAGCAAATGGTGGTTGTATATAGAGACAGCAAAATCATTCTTGACTTCCTCAAAAACTATGAAACACATGCACTAATAATAGAACAAATTAGACGGATGTCAAAAGTCTGAATAATCATTACTGCCAGATTCATTTTAAGTGAATAGAAGCACATGTTGGAATGTATGGGAACAAAATAGCTGACAAGACTTCCTCAGCAAGCAACACAGAAATAATGTGACACCGATTTCAACAAGATACCAAAAAGTGTAATAATAGAAGCTGAGAGAAAGAAGAGTATTGACAATTGGCAATGGATGGGACAAATTTAACAAAGCAATATTCAGGATTTCTGAAAGTGCAGCATGCCCCCTCCCTGTAGGAGTCCTGACCAAATGGTAGATCATCTCTGAACATGAGTGCAGAATTTTGGAATGGCAGCACAGTGATTTCAAGATGGTAACAAGGTCTTCAGGAGGTGGACACTGACCAATGGTTTATGCAAAAATAATTTTAAAAGCATTCCAAAGTATTTCTGTGTGTGGTTTTTTTTCTGTTTATAATGATGTAGACTTTAACAGATTTAATCTAAAGGTTAAAAATATGTACAGTAAGTATGCTACGAAACTTGGCCGTCAGGCACATAGTCCATTTCCCAGTCACATACTGGAAGTCGCACAGCCCATCACACATGCATGGACTTCAAACAAAATCTCAAATCACGTAAACAATTATCAAAATAAACACAAAACATACCTTATCATAGGAGATATTAGAAATTTCTGGACAACAGTAACCTTGTATGGGCTAAGTTTTAAAAGTTTTGTTACTTTCGATGCTGAAGCTTTTGAAATGTCAGTTTCTTGCGCAAGATGCCTAAGAAATTTTCAAGGTAACCACTCTAACCTTTCTCTGATTTCGTCTAATTTTTGCTGCATAAGCACATACCTGTTTACCTTTCTTTTCCTATCACAAATTGATCCCGTCTCCAAGAATTCATTTACAAGCAAACAGCCTCTCTATTCGGAACACACACCCAGGAAATTTAGTTTCACCCCTACAAGATGATGTAAGCACATACGTATCGTACATAAACACTTTGTAGTACTGTATACTGCTTTTTGAAAGCACTTCTAAACATTCCTAATGTTATTCACATGTGAACTGGACTAGAGCAAAAGTAAGACTGGTGTACATGTAATGATGGAATGGATGTACGACGCATACACAAGGAAATGCCATAAAAGTCACACAGGTCGTTTCCTGGCGGCTAAGTTTTGTAACAAACATAATGTATATATAAATAAATATATCTGTGTGGGTGGGTGTTTTTTTTTTTTTTTTCTGTGTAGAATGAAAACAAAATTAGCATTAAAATGTAAAATACTAAAACATGTAAGCAAACTTTGTTAATAAGACTTTAAAATTATGTAAAATTATTACATATAAATGTAGATAAAAAAAATGAAAAAAATAATGTGATATTAGTAGATGTAATGGGGCACGGTAATAAATAAAATAAGAATAAAAAAAACAATCAGAGAAAATGGAACAAACTACACATCAAACAACTTGTAGAACATTAAAATGTATCCTTCTTTAGAAATATACATTAAAATGACATTTTAAATATTTTCAGTGTTACCCTTATATGTGAGGAATAATTTGCATCTAATTTACTTTTCAGAGCAGTGTGCCAAGACCTACAACAAGCCATGTAACTCCACAAGCACTCATGAGTCCAATGACTCCTCTTTCTGGAGAACCAGCCCTAGTACCTACATTGCAGTAAGTAATCATACTTTGAAATTTGGTGTAGTTAAAATATTAAGTTGAAGTCCTGAAACTGTGATACATTTTTGATTTGTAGTATTTATATCTAGAAATTCATGTAGCTATGATGAGAGTGATAGGCTGCTTGAAATGGATATTATATTTGTTAAGTTTTTGCACTTTTCAAGGAATGTAGTAGCCACGGTGAATATGTCATGTATATTGGATCTCATGAAGATAAACTTCAGAACACGGAATTCAGAGTACAATCCTTCCCGATTCAATGGAATTGTGATGAGAATACGAGAGCCACGTACAACTGCACTGATATTCAGGTCAGGAAAAATGGTTGTTACTGGAGCTAGAAATGAAACTGACTCACGACTGGCAGCCAGAAAATATGCTCGCATTATACAAAAATTGGGATTTGCGGTAAGTATAAAGTTGTACAGTATAGCATGTGTAATTTTTTAGTTTCTCCACTACATGCCTACAGCAAGAGGAGAAAGTATTGTATTCCATCCAAAAATTCAATATCAAGATTTGACATTTCACCAGAAAGGTTTTGAAACCCCTGATGTTCTTCCTGCCAAAAAAAAAAGAATCTTAACCTGAGTATTTGCATTCAGTATCTTCCAAAGATGCAACACATACAAGAGGTTCCGAGTTCAAATCCTGAATTACCAGGATAAGGTGTTTTCCCATTATCCTGAAAAGACGACAAGCTTAGTTACGCATAATTTCATTGATTTCATTCATTGTCTTATATGACTACTAGGTAAAAGGATTGTTATAAATAAATAAAATAAACAAAATTCCTCCATGTTAAACTACCTTTTACAGGGAACATTTTTTGATATTCTCTATTTTCTTAAAAATAGTCTTAAATGTTTTTGATTTAAATATCATATACCTAAGATGACAAATATATTGAATTTTCTGGGAACAGCCTGAATATTTTTGTATAACTGGTAAACAGTAAAAGATAGACAAAATATTACTTCCTAAAAAATTTAGATCTCATTAAAGCACTCAATTTATATGAAATAAAATTTGTATTAACCACTTATGAGACATTCCGTGTTATTAATTTGAATTTTCAAATGCTTAAACTTTCCTCAACTGGTAAATTGCAACTTTTCTTTTATTTTCTCTCTGTCTCCCTCTCTCCCTCTCCACCTCATGGTCTTGCAAAGAGTATGGAAATTCAAGCCCATTACATAACATGTTTTTCAAAAGTCTATTGTTTTACCTACTGTATCTTGCAATGAGATGTGTAAAACTGTAATGAAAGTTTACCTTAATTAATGTGAGAGATGTAAAAAGGTGAGTAGAGAAAGGCAAGCAAGTGCAACTCATCAGAATGTTTTTTCTTTCTTTTTAGCCTGAGTATGAATGTGGAGATCCTGAAAGACTTTGTCTTCATTGACAGTACATGTTTTAATCCATTATTGCTACAGAATCTTTTTATGCATTTGGCTACTGATATCTCTGACATGCTAGCAGATGATCTGGGCTGCCATAGAATGCATCCTGTCTTTGATATTGTGCTGTGAAGAGCAGCAAGTAGTCATCAATTTTTTGTTTTACCTGGGTGTATATACAATTCCTTTAATGGATTGATGTACTCATACTTATTTATAACCTGTCAAGTTGCTGTTTTTACCTCTTTTATATTTCCATCCTTAAATAACTTCCTCTTTTTTTATCCATTCTTTCAGCATCGAAGCATAAAAAGCACTAAAAAGGAAGTCTCACCGTGCATTCTCCGTGCCTAATCCATAAACCCATATAGCTACTTGCAAACTTGGGAGTCAGGGTATTTTAAGCATAAATCTAGGTACAAGCTGAAAAAATTAAATTATCACCGTGAACAACTTAGAAAAATAAATAAGTTAGGTTAAAAATGCTTTCAAAACTGTAGAAGGTGAAGCTTACATGCTTTAACCTCAATACATTAAAGATGTGTGGGAATAATTTCAAAAAATGAATAATGTTGCTCGGCTGTAGATATTTTGTTTTACTATAGACACTACTGACTCAATCAGCCACATAAATACTAATTGACTGCTACGCTGAGGATGGGGAATAAGCACCCAAAACATATATTTTTAAAAATCACATAAGTGAGCCAAAGTGTTGAAACCTTCCTTTTAGACTTAATAATGGTAATCCCTTTAAAATGTTTTGAGTAACAAGTTTGCTGAAAACATTATATTTAAATTCATTTAACTTATGAAGATACTGCCCTTTCCATTCTCACTACCTTATCTAGCAGTCAGTACCTCATCTGCTGGGCAGTAATTTTAAACAAACATTTCTGAACATTATAAAACATAGAAAGATAGAAGCAGACTGAAAAATTCAGTGCCATAGCTAGTATTGGAATTTTTAGCTTTCCATTCTGTTGCTCTACCACTAACATCCCCAAATTTATGCCCGCATCAGTCCTGTGCCTTTAATAAAGTAGTACAGATCCTTGAAGAGAACATTATTAAAGCTACTTAGCATGGGAAAATCATTTTCAAAACAGCAATTTCTTAGACCAGTCTAGGACAGGATATGAGCTGCTGCTTTAACACCATCATGACATCTGATCTGAGGTCAGGTATTTTCTCCATTTTGTAGAGGTGTCCCTTCAAAAGGCAGTGTTCCATTAGCAGTCCAAATATTGAGGACAATTCCCTCCTTACTAAACTGAAAATTTTGTTAGTTTTAGTCTTATTTGAACCCTTCAGAAGCATTTTTGAGTTTTGCATTTCCATATGGAGTTTGAATATTTGTTTTCATATTGATCTAGTCCCTGATAGTTTGTCTAATTGGTCCATAAGAGATACCAACCACAGTTCCTTTAAATTAAATACTAGCTCTTTCCCTGGCCAAACAGTCTGCTCTTTCATTGCCCAAAACACCACTATGTCCTGAAACCCACAACAGCCCTACCAAATTATTTCGCCAGTGTCATGAGGTGGTCTGGGTATTTCCACATTTGATCTTGGGATTTTCAAGTGTCTAAAGAGCAGCTTGACTGTGGACCAGTGCCTCTCAACCCAGTTGTTATCCAAAACACTCCAAGGTGTTCATAGTAAAGAGGCCAAACTCTTAAGTCAAGCCTGTGAAGCAGTAAGTACAGCTCAAGCAAATAAGTCAATTGAAAAGAATCCTATTCCAAGAACTTTCAGTCAAATAGGCAAGCAACCTGAAAGTGGACTTCAAACAACAATAGAATTCATCAGTCAATGAAGAATATGTTGGAGGCTCTAGCAGCAGCAAAGACAGCATTGTTGTTCTGGAATGACAATGCAATCTTCTATATTAAGGGAGACAACAACTATTAAAACCCAAAAAGCTACTATTTTGACTTAACCAGCACATATGAGGGGCAGACAAATGAAAATCAAACACCCACCACAAAGCAATAATGAAATTTGTTTTATTTTCTTTTATTGATTGTCATAAGTATTAATGCATTTATCCCACTGGGGGACAAGATGATCAATTCCAGTCTTATAGAAAGAGGATCCGGAATCTCACCCACTCTTGGACTTCCTCGTCCGAATGAAATCGATGTCCACAAATGTCTTCTTTCATGTCGCCAAAAATGTGGAAGTCACAAGTGGAAAGAACGTACAGAGAATGTTGAAGTGTTTCCCAGCCAAATCTCTGAAGCTTATCCCTCACCAGATTGGCACCATTTTCAGTTTTTTTTATGATGAATGGCATTATATTGAGTTTTGTAATAGGTTTTGCATTATGTTAACATTTAATGAACATTGTAAGGCAAGTAGGAATCAGCCACCTAGTTTAAATAACATATATTCTCTAACAAGATTAGCAATATAAACCATAAAAATTAAATTATATTTCTGAAAGAGTAAAAGAAATGCGTTGGAACATTTTAATTACTTTTAATGAGATCATGATGTAGATGTATATGTTTAAAAATTGCTATTGTAAAACAACATTTTTTAAGTGTTTCCTTCTTTAAAGCCATTGTGCTTTAAGTTGTTAATATCTATTTCTCTTGCAGGTGAAATTTCTTGACTTCAAAATACAGAATATTGTTGGAACATGTGATGTGAGATTCCCTATTCGACTGGAGAATCTTAATATGATGCATGGGCAATTTAGCAGGTAACTGCAATAATTTAATAGACATTTTTCCAACATATTTTTCATGATCATAAATAATGAATTTGCTTCTCAGATAAGTAGGAGTCCCTAGAGACTCTTCTCCTCAGAAAACTCTGAAAATGAGACAAATATAGCATGAAGTATGCTAAGTAGTTTAATTCCATATATGGATATAGAGATAGAAGGTTATTCAGTTGGTTCTTTTATGAATTCTACAGCTTTTATATATGTCATCCTCCATAGTCAAAGGGTTACCATGCTAATTTCATATACCCAAGGTCGTGGGTATATGAAGGGAAGAAGATGGATTTTTTCGGGTGTAAAAATCATTAGCATGGCTTCCTTTGGAAGGAAAGTAAAGCCATTGGTTCCGTGTCTTAGATTTATGGCACATAAAAGAACCTTAAGCCTGATAGAGAGGCCTCTGAGCAAAATTAAGCGGTCTTTCATGCCCAGTATAGAATGGGACGCTGAGAACCATAGTAGTTAAAGAGCGTCCATAAATAAAACTCTATTTACATTTTTGCAGCTTTTATAACATTGGAGACAGTAAAAGTGAGGTATGTTAAACCCATATTAAACTCTGGCTGGTGAGTCTTGTACCAAACATTTTAAGAAGAAAAGGAACTATTCGCCCTCTCACCTGCACTCACTGTACTACACTATACCTAACTGGATTTGAAAAATGTTGCAGGTATTTCGGAAGAAAGATTTAGGCACTTTGTGTGGCCAAAGTCCAACCGATGGAACAAATTCCAAGCACATCTACGAAAATTCAACAATGCAAGTAACAGAATCTTTGGCGACTAAAAGAAAACAAAACCGGGTTTGTAGGTTGTGGTCCATTAGGCTTCTCCTCTTGTTTCCCAGAAATTTCGCTTGCATCTGTGACAAGCATCTTTAATGTGCATCTTCTCCGTGGCCTCTCAATAGCGACTGAGTCAGAGGAGATGCACACCACATTGAAGATGCTTGCCACAACTGAAGCATCTGGAAAACAAGAGGAGAAGCCTAGTGGACCATGGCCTACAAGCCCGACTTTGTTTTCTTTTAGTCATAAAGCATTTGTATTTTAATGAACAGAATCTTTGTGATAACCACTGAAAATAAGGAAAACTTGAAAAAGGCTTAATTGTGACCAACAAGGGAAAAAGAAAGAAGGAAACATTTATTGATGTAAAAGCCTCAGAAATAGCCTGCATTTAGGCTCACCCACATTACACATAATGTTTACTAGATGTGTATACATATGGATTACACCACAATAGTCATAAGTTTTAGAGGATTCTTAGACAAGCAGTTTAAAAAGGCAATATATATGTTCAAATATTATTTACCGAGAATCAGGTTTAACCCCTTCAGCAGTATGGACGTGATATGATGTTCCATGTATGACTGTTGAATAACACAATTTACCAATGGATGTCATCAGATAACTCTAGGAAATACTTGTAATACAAAACTTGATGTCTGGATTTATGGCCATACAGTCCAAGAAGTAGCCAACCGATCAAATCAAGGATCGCAGAATCGAATCCAGTCAAAATGTATATTGTGCATTCAAGAGAAACTGTGGAAAAGGATGAGGAGTACCCAACTAAAGCAATCGGTGTGATGGCATGGTTGGATGCTGACGGGTTTCGACTGAATGCAGATGCATGCATTTTACAAATTTTTTTGGTAAAAAAATTCACCCATTATTACGCAGCATCATAAGCTGAGATATTAGTGCGGGATCATTTATCCGATTGACTGCGCCGTCTAAGGCGCAGTATGTGAGAGTACATCATATTGGAATGATTGTAGGGGTGTACTACAAAATAGCAAAATATGTTTTATTTATTTTTTATTTATGTATTTTAACAACTCACCTACATTATTGGGAATCCCTGAATGGGTTAAACAACCAGTACACTAATGGCTCAAGATCCCATGTACAATGAAGGGTGCAGGTATCAGAATAATTTGACTTCATTGTTAAATCAACCTCCAAAGTCTAGCAGTAGTGTGCCAGCCTCTGGTTCCTGAGGTCATGAGCTCAAACTCAGCAGAGGGCAATGGAGCTTTTGAGGCATAAAAATCCTTAGTATAGCTTTCATCAGAAGGGAATTAATCATGATGAAAATTTATGGTATGTAAAATAGCTCAAACCTGATAAAGAGACCTCTGAGCAGTCTTTCATACCCAATATAAAATTGGATGCTAAAAACCTTCAGTTAAAGGGTCATCATTTGCTTAGTGAGAATCATTGTGTCGTAACAAAAGAGAACTTCAGTTAACCTAATACACTCACTCAGCAAAGCACAACACATTTCACTTGAATCACTGTTGTCACACACTTTAAACAGAACACAACTGATGCATTGAATCACAATTACAAATGAATTGTTGAGTCACAACTCACAAGTGAACTATCCAATTCTTAACTTCTTTACTTCCTCTTAAATAATGAAATTCTTAACTCTGTGACTGTCTAACTGGCATCAATCAGCCTCTTATATAGGTCCCATATACAGGGTGGTTTTCAGGCGAAGGAAACTGCTGATAAGAATATTCTGGAGCTGTAATTACCCAAACTATGGGTAAGTGGCACAAATAGATTTGTTGGCCAGCTATTGTATTTCTTATGCACTATTGTTCTGAGGGGTTCGTCAGTATAATAGACATGCCTATTTAGTTAGGTAGGAGCTAGGGCGTGTTCCATTTCGTTTGTGCTGCATCGCGCTACTTCCTTCTCTGGGCTGGTCAGTGTGGTATGAGGGTGATTCAAATAAAAACGGTAATTGTTGCATATCACGGAGGAAGAGTTCTGAGCAGGGCAGTGGAGTGGGGGGGTTGAAGGTCGGTGTGTTAGGGTGGCGGAACTAGCTTTGTTAGCCACTTTCCTAGGTTCTGGCGTCAATACAACCATGAGTGAGCAAGAAGTCAATGTTGATAATGCAATGAAATCGTTGCGAAACTAGTCCAGGCAAGGATTCCAAAAGATAAGTGAAGATTGGTTGCAACTATTATTTTTATATTAATATTTGTGTTATTCTTCACTGTTACTAGCTTCTTTTTACATTTAAAAGTCCCTTTGTCTGTTGCGCAATTCATTATCATCACGTTTTTAACCAAGGAAGGGGTTAAACCTTCGGAGATTTTAACTCATTTAAGGGCACAGTTTGGGGACACTACACTGTTGCAGAATCAAGTGTTTACTTGGGCCAGATAATTTAAGGGTATCCAAGAATTTATGGAAAACGAAGATCATGCTCGATGCCCAAGGTCAAATCTCACAGATGACAACATCTGTGCCATGTTTTTCGACTACAGAGGAGTTTTGGTGGTTGATTTTCTTCTTTCAAGAAGAACATCAACAGGGACGGCGGAAAACATCCCCATAACATCTCCATAACATCTGGAAAACTCTGCTCACAAGGAGAGCAATAATAGGCTGGCCTCCAGCCAAAGAGAGACAAGGGGAGGAGACATGTGGCATTCTAGAAATGGACGGAAAATCACGGCAGCATTTACTAAAAGAAGATCCAAACCACAATATAGAATAAGAAATAAGACAAAAAGGAAACAAAAACCTGGAAAAAGAAAGCGCAAAGCAACTCCAACATCACCAGGAAAGAGCGGCGCCAGCACCTACACCATTGTCAGGCAGCTAGCCAACCAGAAGTAAGAGCGCGGGGCAAGCTCCACCGCACTGCCACTATATAAGCGAGAGCAAATAAGCAACAAGAGCCAGAAGAAGCCCACGGCAAGATGAGCGAAACATCGGCATTCCCACGCAAGATAACGCGGCCTTCTCTGGAAGCTAAGAAGACACGTCATTGTAATGGTTGTTGAAGCTTGAGGCAATGCCCTTTAGTTTGTGTAGGGCAATACATCATCAGAATGCCTGAAACCTTGAACCTTGGTGTTGGTTTGCTGGGTCCTTATCTGGTTGCTCATTACTTGGGTGTGTTGACGATCCATCATGAGTACATCATGAAAACAGTCTGCTAGGTTCCTTGAACACTAGACTACTGGCCTTCCAGATACCATTCATAACTATCTTGCTTCTTTTAGTCCTTCAGGACTACTCTGCAGACCCGGCCATGCTGTGGCCGAGTGGTTAGATCATTCGCCTCTTACCTAGACGGCCCGGGTTCAATCCCAAGTGACTGCATGTGAGATTTGTGGTGGACAAAGCAGCGCAGGAGTGGGTTATCTCCAGGTTCTCCCACCATCACATTCCACCAGTGGTCCATCTTCATTTCATGTATCATACTGCGGTGCCACAAGTAGTAAATGTGAGTGTTAAACACTACCAAAAGAAAGAAGAAAAAAAATCTGCAGACCTCAGGATGTTTGTTGGGATTCTGTAGCATCACCTCATCTCGGCCAAGTTGCAAGATCCTAATGCCATAGCCAACCATATTGACATGGATCCTGAAGACACCCCATCCCAGGATCACATCCTCCGTCACCTTGCGACGAATACCTACAAACTTACAATGGTGTGCCCCAGGGTCAGCTCCAGCAAGGCCTCCTCCACGAGGAACGTGTCACTATCTGGTAATTCTGATGTTTCCTTGATGGTAAGCCCTCTGCCAAGATTCTCTAAATTGAATATTGGGCAAATTTGATTATTTTGGGATGGTTGGCCTTGTTCCTTTTTTACTTTCTCTACATGTACTATGTATATAGTGTATAGAGAAGGTATTGTATTGCACCCAAAAATTTGATACCAAGATGGAAAATACATGTTTTGAGACCCCCTGAATCCAAAAAAAAAATTAGAAAAATGTGTGTGGGCCCCCCCCCCCCACACACATTTTTCTAATAGAATAGCAGAATAGCTCAAAAACGAAAAAAAAACGTTAAATACCAAACTTGGTATTTCAGTTTGATATCTTCCAAGGATGCAACATGAAGATTTTCCAGAGAATACCCCTCCCCCAACTACCCTTTACATGGGACATTTTTGGAAAATTTTGATTTTCTCAAAAATGGCTCCAACAATTTTGATTAAAATATTGTATCTGTATATCTTGAATTTTCTGGGAATAGCCTCTGAAGACCTCCTCAGTCTGGATGACTTTGGATAACTGGCAAACCATAAGAGATATACAAAAATGTACTACTCAATAAATGTAGATATCATTAAAACATACAATGTATGTTATATACCTTCTCTTTTGTAGAGTTAACTGTTTTTGAGATATTCTGTATTATTGGTTTCAATTTTAGCCACTAAAATTTTTCCCAAATGGGAAGACAGCTTGTATACAAAGAGAGGAAGGTCCAGTAACTTGGGGAGAAATGCTGTTCAATGAGATGCTATTTGAGAAGCCAATAATTTGGCTGTTTTTCAGATATTATATTAGTTAATAACAGTAATTTAGTATGTGCTTAGCTCTGTTAATATAATAATATTAAAACTCCTAAACAATGAAAATAATGTTTTTTACAGCTATGAGCCAGAATTATTCCCAGGCCTCATTTATCGCATGGTGAAACCAAGAGTGGTGCTATTGATATTTGTCAATGGGAAAGTTGTAATGACAGGTGAGAAATATTCTGGAAAACACAAGATCGAGAATCACAATAATGTTTACGTAAGATTTTTATGATAGACTCTCAGATAGTGAGTTGCATGTGCTATAGAAAAAAAAAAATGTTGCCAATAAAATAGTCATTGTAATTTCATTCCAAAAGAAATACAATTATGTTTAATTCTATTTAGTTCTTCCTGGAAAATCATTTCAAGTCAAATAAATTAAAATATATAATAAAAAAAAAGCCTGGAATATATAGCATCAGATTAACTAGAATGGTAGCATATAAGTAGAGCTTAGCACAATAAGCACTAAAAATTTTAAATAGGCTGGCAGATAGGCACTACGACCAATTCAAAATAAGCACTAATATAGACACTATCAGTTTATGATAAAGCATTTTAGGGGACAACGTAGTCTGAACAATGGAAATTATACCTTAAGGAGTTGAAGTAACCACAACACTTAGTATTCAATTGTTTTTCAAGAAATTAGTACAAATTATTCTATAAATCATGACAATTACTTCAAGTGGTTGTTTGCATTAATAACTCATGTGGTTGAGCCTATAAAAAGTATTTCATTCAGCAGAAAAGTAATAAAACTTATATATTAATATACAAATAATAGTTGCAACATAACAGTGTAAATAAACAACATCAAAAAAGAGACCAAAAGTATATTATGTTGATAATGCAATGAAATCATTGCGAAACTAGTCCAAAACAAGGATTCCAAAAGATAAGTGAAGATTTGTTGCAACTATTATTTTTATAGTAATATTTGTGTTATTCTTCATGCACAATTACGCTTTTGCATGCTTGTTCTTAGTATAATCAACTATCTTCTGTACCTCAATTATTTAGCTATGATGCAATTCAGTAGAAGTTAAAAAAAAAAAAAGAAATACATATGCAAATTCAAAAAAGTAAACATGTGGAAAATTTGCATTGTTGTTGCTTTCTTAATATGATCAATATATACTATAACATCACGATTGTGGTTCAGAAAGTTCAACTTTGTATATATATATGTGTGTGTGTGTGCTGAAAATTTCAGCTTTCCAGGTCATACTTTCTGAAAAAAAGGTACATAAGTATCCAAAAATGCTGTTTTAGATAGAGTATATTTATAATCCAGTATTCTCTTAATGAACTGTAAATAGTATTTCTTTAAATTTGCACTCAATACTATGTATTTTTTATGGCAAATCCTTCGTTCTATTTTAAGTAAGTACTATGTTTTTAGCCCATATGGGAAGAAAAAAGAACAAAGCCATCATATTAATTGAACAAAGCAATGCAATAATACAGAAATGAATCAATAGTTCTTTGTAATTGATCACTTAGCCTTATTTTATTACTTCATGAAACAATGCAACTGCTTACATTAGGAAAGGAATGCCACTGTTAAAAATTTCCTCAGGCATATTGTCAACATTGACTCAGAACGTGAAGTATTAATATGTTATATCAAGGTTAACATCACTATAAATAAACAATAATAACAAAACTAATGAAATTACGATAGACAGTAACTTTGATAGAAGTTTGCTTTACAAATAACAAAATTCCAAAATAGACCCATAAGCTATAAAAAGCAAGCTATAAATAAACAGTTAAAGGCACTATAAAATTAGTATATTTTACTCAGTAAGCATAAACCATATTTTTACATATGTATAAAGCCCATGATTCTAAACAAACAAAAAAACAAAATAGACAAATGGGGAAATGCTGAGATCTACATATAAGTAATGTAACCTGCAAGTTGTTTCTGTTTGCAACAAGTTAGTTGGAAAATAAACAACATCAAAAAGAGACCAAAAGGATTTGTTGCAATTATTATTTTTATATTAAAGTTAGTTGAGAGTTTTTCAAATGCAAAAAAGACAAATAACAAATGAGAAGATAGAGTCATTCTAAAATTGTTTTTCAACAAAAGGATACACCTATCCAGGGTGTGATTGAAAATAGTCCAGTCTGTTGAACTAAGCGTCCTAAAAATGCCTTCTGCAACTTAAGGTGATGGCATTGAACCAAATCTCTGTAAGGCTTTCCTTTGTTCTGGAGTAGAAATATATATCAACACTTCTATATTCTATTCATTGCCAATAAATGACATGGACTTTTAACATTTTGTTTTATAGTGTCCAGATGGAGGCAAAAGAATTTCATAATTGTTTTCAATCATTATTGACCAAATGCTTTGACTGTCAAGCTGAGCAAATACTCTTTTCTGCAAGCATTGCTTCAGTGTCTGAATTTTGTCTTGTTGTAGCAAAATTTATTTGCCTAAATAAATCTCTGCAAAAGTTTCATCAATTTATTGATGAGATTAATGGGTATGATTTTCTGAAAGTCAGCACCCTAAAACCAGGACATGTCTAAATGCTCATGTTACTGATGTCTTGTTCTACCAGCAATAAGTATACCAAACTTTCCTGCACTGAACACTGCAAATATTCTTCAAAAAGCATATGCTCTCTACCTTCCGATTTTATTTATTTATTTATTTGTTTTTTGTACAAACAAAATAAACCTGAAGAACATAATCCATGAGCAATTATTAAAACAAAAGTTATATAAAATCGTCAAATATTGAATGTTATTAATCTTATATGCTATTGCATTGCCAGTCAGTCATTTTTTTATTATTTTTTTTTTTTTACTGAAGTTTGTTTACAAATATTTTTAACTGTTTCATGATACTGATAAAGTGTCATCTAAATCACAGTTTTTGGTCATCTTGACTTTTTAACCTTCCTCAGGGAAATGGTATAGTCCCTACATTGGTACAGTTGATTGGGCAATCAGGTTTCTTTGGTCACCATTATTCAAAATGATCTTATGATTCCAAACAACACTTCTGAAGACTCCAGTAAAATTGTTATTAATACCCAGTATTATATAAGCTTTAAACCATCAAATATTTAATTTTTCCGTTAATTTCTGTAGTGACATAGCATCGAAAAAGATATTGGTTTCAAACATTTTTTCATTTTTAAATTATATTTCAGATATAGTATTCTCATGTTTAACTGGGACTGCAGGGAATGCCATCAGAAAATAGATTGTTATTTAGGCAATGTTATCTGTTTTATCCATGCATATTTATATTCTTTTTTTTTTAACCTATAGGCAAATTTGAATTACTATCTGTAATTACAACTATATGTGCAGCACAAATACCTCCAGAATTTATTCATAAAAATGGTTTATTAAGTGCTATCTGCCAGTAATTATTAATCATTGTGGCTGATATAAATTCAAGTCAATGCTGCAATTTTACTACTCATTAGAGAAAACCAGTATCATTTACCCATAATATTCTCTCCACATTTTGCCTCAAGATGTTATAGGCTCTCGCCTCACTCAAAATGAAGTTTTCAAGACATATGTTTCAAGAGTGTTTGCCCTCTTCTTCAGTTGAGGTCTGACTAATGTCTGGGATTTGTGCTCTATGGTCCATTATGGTGGAGACATCTAGTATTCTCAGCAGAAGTTCGTAATCATGTGGCAGTATTTAAAAATTCATGAGCTGGTCTTTGTGTTGTGTAATGATAATATTCTTCCAAACTGTAATTGCTGCCGGGTTGTTTACAGGTTTTAGCAGCTTTATGTCATTTTCTATTTCGTAATGTGATGTCCAAACCCGGCAGCACTTACAGTTTGGGAGAATATTCTCATTACACAACACAAAGACCAGCTCAATAATTTTTAAACACCGCCATATGATTACAAACTTCTGCTGAAAACACCAGATGTCTCCACCATAATGGACCATAGAGCACAAATCCCAGCTGTTAGTCAGACCTCAACTGAAGAAGAGGGCAAACGCCCTTGAAACATATGTCTTAAAAACTTCATTTAAAGTGAGGTGAGTGTCAGTATTCCACTCATTTTCAACTATTATACTTGAACTACCTCACTTGTCTCAAACTTCGGAGTTATTTAATTCTATTACGTAACTAATTTAATTCAAATGTGGACACTATAGTTTCACTTGTATCGAAATAGAGTTAGTGGACAAACTAATACAAAAGTATAAGAAACAAAAGAAGATTAAAGATATCACCACACTAAGCACAGGAGCCAACCCAAACCAAAAATACAGTAAATTCACATTCCACCCAAAGTTGCACAATAAATTCAAAAGCTGTTCCAAGATCATAATATAGAGCTAGCACCTCAAAACAAATACAACCTCAGGAACCTTTTAAACCATCCATTAAAAGACACCATACCAAATAAATTAAAATCTGGAATTTACCAAATAAACTGTGAGGATTGCCCCAAACTTTACTAAGAGAAACCTTCAAACAAAATTGAAGGAACACCTCAGTAACATGAAACTCAAACAGACAAATCTGCAGTATCACATCACTTTTGGACATCACAACACATCAAGACCAGACATTAAACTTAGAAAACGTGTAAAAACCACAACTGAACTAGCAATTTGGGAAAGGATACACATAAGGAAAAACGCACACAGAGTTATGAATTTTGAAATACAACCGGCAGACAACACCTTAATGCTACCTCCAAGAAAACCAGATGGCAGCACAGAGGTAATTATAAATGTAATCTCCCCTTCTGAAGCCAAACACCCGTCGACAATGAAGATTAAGATCTTTGAAATGCATCTGGGAAAAAACTAAGTAAGTGAAACTATAGTGTCCACATTTGACTCAAATTAGTTACATAATAAATTTAAACTTTCACTGTATAAATCATAGTTTGTTGATAATAATTCTGTTATAGGCTGCTCTTCTCATTTTACTCGTGTAGTCCTAAACACCACGTATCTTAGATTATGCTGCATTATTAATCCTAGCAATAAAAACATGTATTCAGCAAAATTATTGCATTCATAGAACGCAAATACACTTCTGGTACATTCTTATTGTTTTACATGAGGAGAAACACAAAAAAGATGTAGCAAAATGATGTTTGGAGTGACAGACAAATTAAATGTGGTATTAATTTGTTGAGTCAGTATTTTTAACACTGTGTCACTTACATTTTTATTATGAGGGACTAGTTTCGGAAGCCTATGCAAGGTTCTAGTTTACTTTTGTAAAACTTTGGAATCTACAGAAAACCAACTTAATCAGAAAATTACATTAAAAATGAAAGCTACAACCAATTACCACACAAACATGCAGTTATAAACAGCCTCACACATAGATTAGTAAATGTACCAATGAGCACAACCAAACTCAACAAAGAGTTAAAGACCATAATTCATACAGCAAGAACCTTGTATACAAGAAATTCGACAAAGCAAAGCAGAAAAAAAACTTAAAAAAATAACTACCCTAACAGCAGGAAAAGACAATATCAACTCTTTCAAAAAATTCACTTACCACCCCCGAGCATTTAGAAAATTCAAAAAGATCTTCAAGGAACATAACATCACCCTGGCTCCAATAAACAGATTTTCTGTCACAAAGTTACTAAATTCAAAGATGTAATTCCACCAGAAAATAGATCAGGAACATATCAAATTAAATATATAAATTGTGAAAAGTTCTACATAGGACAAACCAAAGGAGGTTTAAAAATCGGATCCAAAGAGCACTTTAGAAATCTAAAACTAAAACAAGAAGATAAATCAGCAGTAGCATTTCACTACTGGAAAGAAAACCATAATCCAGATCCAAATCCAACATTGTTAAAAATCATGTGAAGCCACAATGAACTCAAAACCTGGAAAAACATTCTAATGTGGAAAAACAAAGATCACCTAATAAACTTTGAAATCCCGCCAGTCGACAACTTAGTTAAGAAGTTCATCATTTCGCCACCAGAGAAGATAATGCAAACCAATGCAACCAGCAACGACAGTTGGACCCGTGAGGTTGAAAATGGAAGCATAGGCTTCCGAAACTAGTCTCTCATAATAAAAATGTAAGTGACGTGTTAAAAATACTGACTCAACACATTAATACCACAAGATGTAGCTAGTTTAACATACTCTTACTTTTTTTTCAGGTGGTAAAACAAGAGAGGAGCTACAGGAAGCACTTGATAATATGTATCCCATATTAAAAAGTTTTAAAAAACAATGATGTCATAGATACCTTAGAGGAAAGCTAAATGTACTTTGCTCTCTACGTGTACCTGAAATATTTATTTATTGAAATACATCATAAAAGTAAATAATTTGCAGCATTTTGTAAAAAAGTATTTTATAACTTTTGTTACTTTACCAATGAGATCAATGTTTTTTTAAATATATATTTAAATCATTATTTGTGCATGTATATGTAATATTTGTCAGTAATTATTTTGTCATCGCATCAGAAAGAACAGAATTTTAATTACAAAGTTTATTATAATGCAAAAGATTCATCACTCATTACTGTTTTTAGAGCTTTATTATTTATTTTTTATAATTACATTTAATGCATATTGCTTTGCATACAAGGGAAGTATGAAATCTTTCCTCTTGAAATTCTTCTTGAAATTTCTGCCAGAGAACCCATGTGAGACAAATGGACAATATGAAAAAATATTGACTACTAATATCATCTAGTATCATTAAAGTATCAAAATCAAAGATTCTGAACAGGCAGTCAGGTTTTCTAAGTATTGCTTCCATGTAATTTAATTGAATAATCTGAAACTGCAAATCAGAATTTTGTTGTTAAACTAAACAATTAATTTGCTGCATGTAGGTAGCCTTACTTTTGTAACAAATATTTATACAAGTTTCAGCATGAAGGGTTTCATACTACTTTTTTTGTTTTTTAATGCAAAGCATTTTGTTGAGGATTTCTGAGATTTCCATTTTTATAAAGTTTTATTTTTAGTTTTATGTACTTTCTTTATTTTAAGAATTGTAAATACTGTTGTAAATTTTATAATGAAATATGTACTCTTCATGGTGTATATTAAGACAGATTGATAACATTTTTGAAATGAATTGAAATAAATGATTCCTTTTCAAAAGCTAATTATACTAAAACATCCTAATCACTTTTCAGCCCTATTTGAAAGTGGATCATAAACAAGTTAGGTTATTTTCGTTGATCTGTCTAGGAATTTTTGAACTGGATTTGAAGCATTACAATTTATCATTTAGGCATAAATATTTTGCTGAATTTTTTAGATTCTAGTGTGGCATAATACAAAATGAAACATGCTATTTCATTTCTGGCCTGCAATATCACAATTCTCTGATTACAAGATAATAGTGCGATACTTTCCTTACTTTTCAAATTTTTAACACTGGTTAGGGTACTCTTGAAATACTTTGCACACTATCACTGTGCAGTTTCTTTTTCTGATTGGAAAAATAATAAATAAAAGGAAGAAAGGACCATAATGTCACATGCCTATAGAAAACTATGTTAACTTCTATAATGCATAATTTTAGTTAAACCCAGAAACCATTTGTAACAAAAGCTATTTAATGCTTTTACCTTCAATTGCCAATACACACACAAAGTGAAGAAGTCATTTTCTTGGCATTGATCCACAGAGTGGGGTCAAAGTGAAAGTCCTTCAGAGCTTCTTCTAATCTGTCTGGATACATATGGTTTTACAGATAATAGCCATTTTAATTGTGTACTTATTTTTGCAGAATATCACACCTAGTGTTATGTATTTGAGGTGTCTAGTGCTTCCGAAAAAATATGTGTACGTTGAATATGCAAAGCACAGTAGATAGGAATATAACGCAGTGAATTGTGATCACATAAAATTTGTTAATGTATTATAAAAAGGTGTTAACATTAATTTTATGGTGATGGTCTCCATAATTATAAACATTTACTCTCATGATTGAATGCAGCTTGCAAAATGAATATGTATTTATGAGCTACCATAAAATGAATAATTCATTACAATATTTATGCGTTATAACAAGGTGTTTCACCTGGAATACAAAAGGCCAGATGAGAGGTTGAGGTTATGGATGTATTATATTTTACAAAAGGCTATGAGAGACAACAGAGAGTGCAATTTAATGTCAAGAATGGTGGGAGGTTAACCCCTTGTACCATGGTACACCTGTTAGCTATCAGGCCACCAAGGGTTGCCAACACTCCCGGAATGACTGGGAGTTTCCTGGAATTGAATTGGATCTCTCGGCTCCTGGAACTGAAATTAAATCTCCCAGAATTATGTAATATTTCCTTTATTATTATTATTATTATATACTTTTATAAAATTGAGTATTTCATGTTATATGCAAGGGTTGACAGTGCGTAGAAGGAAACAGTAGTTGATTTGTGTGCTAGCAGTGTTGAAGTTGGGAAGAAGAAGGTAAATCAATTGTGTAGACATCAGTCGCCGGTCTTGCTATATTTACACTAATTATTAGCAGTTTGAGGTCTTTGAGTCGAGGACTTCACCAGTGACTGTAGACGTGTTTGTTATTGTAATGTCTAATTCATCGGGAGTAAAAATGTAAAAGAAATACTATTGCACATTTAACTTCAAATATGTCAGAATTAGTGTATGATGTGCAGGGAGTTTCATGACACACTACTTACAAAACATCTGATGTGTACCATTCATATGACTTTCTCTACGTCTCTGCAACAACTTATTGTTAAAAAGCTTATACTTCTATTTACTTCATGCTAATCAGAATAAATCAGCAGAATTAGTTCTTATTACTTGCTTCCTTGTAAGTAGAAGCAAAATAAGAGAGTACCATAGGTTAGAGTGATAGTCAAAAAGTGGTTGCTATGTGATTGAAGTTCTTTTGTTTGTATGGATAGCAGTTTACATATTCCTGTATGAGAAAAGTATAAGTTTTTCAAAGCAGAAACCAAAAACAAGGAATGTCTCAAAAACGGTGAACTCCATAAAAAAAATGTATATAACATAAATTGTGTGATTTAACACGCTCTACATTTTTCGTGTGGTAAGTTTTTGTCCATCTCTTACGGTTTAGCAGTTATTCAAAATTCCGTAAAATTCATCCAGAATAAAGTACTTTTCAGAGGCTATTCCCAGAAAATTCAAGATATACATTTTATTTGTCGGGTAAATATCTTTAATATAGGAAATTTTAATCAAAATCATTAGAGCCATTTTTGAGAAAATCAAAATTTTTGAAAAAAGTTCCATATAAAGGTTAGTTAGGGGTGGGGGAATTTTTCTCAAAATCTTTGTGTCGCATCTCCGAAAGATACTAAATTTAAATACCAAGTTTGGTATTTTACTTTTAGTTTTTGAGTTATTGTGTTCACAGACACATGGACACACACACACACACACAGACCTTTTTCCGAAAATGCTTTTTTCAGATAAAGGGCACCCTAAAACATATATTTCTGGTGAAATCTCAGTATCGAATTTTTGGGTGGAGTGCAATACCTTCTCTATACACTATGTACATAATGCGTAAAAGAAAGTAATACAAAACTTCTAGATACAGCAAGGAGAGATATTAAGTTAAAGAGGAATAGGTATTAAAAGTGAATATCACCTCTTACCTCAGTTTGCAGTCCAGCCTTATACATCTCAAATTTGCATAAAAAGGTAAAAACATATTTTTTATCAATGTTTCTAGCATTATTTATGCCTCCTGTGTTAGCCATTTCCAAGAACTAGACAGTCATGCAAAGCAATCCTGCTTGTGTTTGTGGTAGAATCACGTCTTATAACAAATTAAAAAGAGTGCACAGCTATGAGATTGGCAAGAAAGGTCAGGACAGAGTTATTTAATCTTCAATCAGTATTCTAAACTTTACAATTTTGCTGGTCTTTCATTAGCATTGGATGTATAGAAAACATGAACATTGTGAAATGAAGGAAAAGGTAATGAATAACAAACATGCTCCTTATCTATGCTATGATTGAGTTCCTAACATAGCAAAACTAATGTACAAAACTCAAACTAACATATAAAACTTCTGGAATACTGGTTATTCTAATGCCTTTGTGCTTTAGTAAATTTATATTTGATGTAAGAAAATGATTCGCCTTAATGATTCAATTTAATCCTAAAAGAAAGCTGTTCTTATTTTGTTTATATAAGTATATTTTAAAGAATAAACTGTGTATATTTGTTTTATTTTACATGTTTCTACTTTCTCTACCACATATGTACAATGTACCATAAAAACGGACAAATCCAATATTGGCAGGTGTTTCTGATTGGTTCTGCTTCTACACAGAAAACAACAATTAAGATCAGAATTGCTACTAATAGTGAATTAGCACAACACTTGTTTGAAATGAGAATACTTTTAGAATACAGCAATGTTATGCCTGAGTATTGTTGCTTTTCTATTAGCAGTGGGTCTAATTCAGGTGAAAGTGTCATAGTGGTGGAAGTAAGGTTTCTTGTGATAACTTCTTTTGTGCATTTTATTACTGTCAGAAAATAAGGTATGTTTAAACGTATGTAAGTTCATTTATATATGCTAATATCAATAACTATAATTAAAATATTTTTATGTTAATAAGAGATTGCCTAATATTAAAATTGTAGAGCAAATCTGATCAGCATGAAGGAGTATATAAAAAAAAATAGTTGGACCAGGCAGTAGAAGCCAATATAATCCATGTACATAACTAATGCAGTAAAGCTAGGAAAATTAAGTATCTGAAAAGCAATAGAGCAATATGGCGTGCCATACAACCACTCATCACAAAATAAAAAATAAATACAAATTCAAATTGGAAGGACAAACTTAAAGTAGAGAAGAAGAAAAAAACTTAGGTTGAAGGGTTATTGATGTGTGTGAAATGGGGTTTCCCTCTTAGAGATCGGTATATTAGAAATGTAGTTAAAAGCTATCTGAACAGGATAGGAAAAGTAGAAAAACGGTTTACTGTCAACGTACCTGGCAAGAGTAAGAATAAAGTTTAATGACCGTTAAGCTGTTTTACAACATTGCAATTGGTCTCGTCAAGTACATAATTTATCACATTACAAAATTGGAGCTTTATACAATTATTTGCACATTTAAAACAGTTGAATGTATTTGCTACTATTTGCATAACAAACTATTTACAGCATGTTTACGATAAATGTGTATTAATGGTTACATTTTATGAAGCTAGCTTAGATACAAGGGCTGTAAAGAAAGTAGTGGCAACATGGTCCCCACATTCACAGGAGAGCGGGTTTGAACCAATAGGATATGGGAGCAATCAGGTACTGGTGTCGGTGTGTGGTGTGCATTGGTCGGGCTGCCAGTTGAGTGTGTGTTGTTGCGTGTAGTGTTGAAGTGAACAGTGTCAAGTGCACCGCTCTAAAGCATGTTTACCAAAGGTGATCAATTTTCGTGATTAAAATCGAGGTTGCTCATGGAAAAAATGTATCAGCATGTTATTGAGGATTAAGTGAAGCCTGTGGTGGGAATGCATTGCCGTACAGGATGGTTGCATGATGGGTCAAGGCGTTTCGTGCAGGTCGAACTGAGACTGCAGATTTGCACCGCACAGGTCGGCAGATTGACATCGTGAGCGGTCTCGTTGCCATTGACCATCGATGGACTGTCCGGGAGTTATCCGTAGAGGTTGGTCTCAGTCATCAAACTGTGTGGCATATCCTGACGAAATATCTTCACCTGAGGAAAATTGCGTCCCGTTGGGTTCCCCATCGACCCACTGAGGTACAGAAATGGCACTGGTATGCACTGGCTGGCATTCACCTGGACATATACCGCAACGAAGGAGACGCATTTCTGCAGCGTATTGTTGCTATTGATGAGACGTGGGCACGAGCCTATGAGCCGGACTTGAAGCGTCAGTTGAATGAATGGCATCACCCAGGTTCACCACGTCCACGGAAAGTTCAACAGGAACCCAGTCGGGTGAAGCTGATAGTGATTGTGCCATACGACTACGAGAGGGTTATTCTTATGCATGCTGTGCCTGAGGTACAAACCATCAACAGTGACTACTATTGCCGATTTCTGGAGTGACATCTTCGTCCGGCTATGGGGCACAAACGTCCACGTTTATTGTGAGTGTTGCATGACAACGCACGTTCTATTGCAACAGTGGCATTTGGAGGTTTTCGAACATCCTCCGTACTCACCAGACATGAGTCCTTGTGACTTCGACCTGTTTCCGAAGTTGAAGGAACCCCCCCCGAGGCCGCCGATTTCCTGACGTGGCATCTATAGTCCACACAGTAGGGCACTCCGTCACAGTCAACAACAGAGATCGCCTTGCCAACGGTCCCCAACGGCTGCCTTACATTTGGCAAAAGGTCAGGGACTTTGTGGGTGACTATATTGAAGGAATGTAATGCAATTGTACTTGTGAGTTCAATAAATATTGTGTTCTATCAATGTTGCCACTACTTTATTTACAGCCCTCGTATTACTGATCTATGTGAAAGTTATTACATTAAAAGAATTCTTCTGCAATTCTTCACTTTATTTTTCGGCCAATTGACCAGAAATGTTTTGAATTTAGGATTGGGTAATGAGCTAATATGTATTGGAAGTTTGTTGTACATACTTAATCCTAGATATTTATGGCTGCCATGAATTTTTGATAATCTTGAATAAGGTAAGTCTATTGTATAATTATTTTGTGTTATGTAGCCATGTACTGTCTGTTGGAGTGCATATTTTGTTAGGTTTTCTTTTATGAACATCAATGAATGGTAAATGTACAATGGTCATGAGTTTAAGTTTTTTGAAAAATTGTCTGCAAGGATGGTTATAATCTAGATTAGCAATATATCTAAACTGCCTTTTTTTTTTGCCACTTGTGTGTATTCCTGCAGAATTACCCCAGAGAAGTATACCATATGTTAGGAACGACAGAACACATAATATGTATGTATGATTTAAGTTTTCACTAACACTATGACAAAGTTTGTATAACAGAAATAAGACGTGAACTAATTTTTCACTTATATAATTTATTTGATGTTCCCAATTAAGTCTTTTGTGTATATAAATTCCTAGAAGTTTTGACAGACTTATTATCCTTATTCTTTGCATTTACTTGAAATAACTTCTTCAGTTTTAGTAGTATTTTTCTGTAACATGTTTGCAAAGATTGCATGCATGGATTCCTGGGGGAAAAAAAAGGAATTGAGTCTCAGATTAGGTGAAAATATAAAGAGGGTCACACCTGTTGTTGCATTTGCTAAAATAATCATTGGAGAGAACATTAGAAGGTATCCCTCCATTTTACATCACTATGATGAAACTAAATTTTCAATCTGGGCCAAGTTAGATTTGTTGTCAGACATGGAGTGAAAGAATATTCATTTCTTCAAAGATTACAACTAACAGTATGATAATAACTACAGTAGATGGAAAAATGCTTCTTTCATACACAGTGAACAAGATTAAGCATCTGTTATAAAAATGGACAAGGAGGAGTCTTACTTGAAATGATGAGAATTTTGGGACACTGATATATACTACAAGTATTGATTTGAGTCGTTTGAAACATGTATCCATCACTTACATTTTATTAAGAACATGCTTGCTTCCACTATCAGCTTTTTGATTGCCGGTGTTATGATTATCTGGTGGTGGATTTAGGAACTTCTGGACAAGGACGTCTCCAGGTAGCATTTCAAAATTTGATTGTTTTTAAAATAAGAACTAAAGCTTTCCTGGCGACGTGTTAATTCAAAATCTTCTCGGGCTTCTAGCCAGGTAAAAACTTGGCTTGACACCAACGTTTCGAAGAAGTGCATCTTCCTCGTCTTCAGTTCACCCTGAAGACGAGGAAGATGCACTTCTTCGAAACGTTGGTGTCAAGCCAAGTTTTTACCTGGCTAGAAGCCTGAGAAGATTTTGAATTGATTGTTTTTGTCTTACAGATGTGAATATTCTCCCAGGTTTCCGACTCCCAACTGTTTCTTATGTCTTTTAATAAAATTGGAGTCTTCTGTAAGTTGTTATGTTCTCTCCAAAAATGCCATGCCACAGTATAGTTATCTTCCTTTTTAATTTCATGTTTCTCAGATGGTCCTTGTTCCTAGCTGCCAACTTTCTGTTTTCTCTATGTAAAAATGTTTCACAGTCTGAGCAATTTATCTGCTAAAGATTAAATCCCAACAGAAAACAGAGCAGGAATGTACAAGACATACTCAGTATGAGTGTATTTGAAGCATAGTTTTCAGACATACTACTTACTTCCTTTTGTAAGAAGTTAGGAACCAAAGGAAGTAAGGACCAAAGTTGGTAATACGGGATAATTTGACCAGCCCCCTTTATCTGCGTGACATCAGAGTGTGCGATTTGCTTTAGCACTCTTTCCACCCCTCAAACATACCTGGAGGAGGGTTCTGAACAAGTGGAAATAACATAATACAGATGTAGCTCCGAAATTAGAATTCCGTGGCCTTCTTAAAAAGGCATTTGATGATATTGCAGATAATAATATTGCAAAATATATCCTGTTTTACAAAAATAGACTGGTTCGGCTTCCTGAGACACGAACGCTGCAAGTTGATCAAGTCCGTATTTATCGGCGATATGCATGCAGCCATTTATCACACGGTTTGAGATTGCGACATTGCAGATTCTAGTTGTTCTAGATTTGACTCTGCCATTGGTCGATTGACCAATATGGCTGTCCATGTACAAGCAGAAGAACGAACGGAAGATTGTGCATTTCGCATTGGAAAGCAGAACCAACTTTCAGAAAGTCCATTTCTACCCCGTGACATTGCAGATTCTAGTTCAGTTTTAGATTTGACTGTGCCATAAGGTTACCAACTAATATTGTTGGTCCCTCTGTTAACGATCACCTCAACACTAGGAAGCGCTGACAATGTTGTTGGCTTAAGCTTCCCGCTGCTGTACAAAATTACAAACACAATCAACGCAAAGTACAAAATTCACCAAGACGTGAAATAGGACTGACCACAATGGCGAAGTAAACACAAAATGACACGCAATAAACAAACAAAACAGCAACAATAATAATTAATTTCTTGGTCCAGCCTTTTCTACTGAATCTTCCTCTTTCCTTTTCATCCCCCCCCCCCAAGTTTAAAAAATCATATTGCTTCCTGTTAAGAGATTTTTCTTTTGTTACAGTTATTCGTTTTATAAAAAAATAAATAAAACAGAGGAAAAATAAAAAACAACAAGAAAAAGAAACGAAATTTTATAAAATGAACTTTTACCTCATAGCTAAATGTGGGTTAAATTCACAATGATCGTGAATCCTGGTATGGTCTGAATCCGTAAAATCAGTTCCGAATTACGAATATTATATTGAGAATTTTAGATATCAGTGAAAACTTCATGAGTTCATGCAATGTCGCCAATTTTTAGCAACCATCATTTTTCTGTGCTTTTTAGAGAAGAGATATAATACCTTACCTTTAAATAGTCAGGTCCAGATTTGTGATCTTGATGTGTTTTCCAAGAATATTTCCGTCACCATTAGAAACAAGCAGAATGTACTGAGAAATAAATTTTTCTCTCTTACTTGCCACGAGGACGATTTACACCTTTCGAGCATGTATGATCCCTTTTTTGCTCTAAATCCGAATTGCAGTAACGTAATAATGTTAAATTGTTTCACTAACAGAACATATTATACGATGAATATTCTACTAGAATGTTAAACCACGAGGTAAAAATTGTTCTTTTTCACGGAGATGCTCAGTTTCACCAATACCCAAATGAATTACCCGGACCGGATTAAGCGATACTGCGACGAAAAACAGAGGAGGGATTGTGAGTAGAGGTGAGTCACTGACAGCTGACTGCAGTTGTTGATTGTATATGTTTACTATAAACAGTACACACTCCTTCGCAGCTTGGATATTTTGATCCTATACATACCGAATCATACAGTTTGAGTCCATATTTTCATGCATAATAAAATAGTAAAAGCATAATATAATGTGCTAAATGAAATGAAAAAAAATCGAATGTGCTCCATTCACACGACTTTCTCAACATCACAGTAACAAATTATTGTTAATAAGCTCATTCTTATATCTACTTGATGTTAATCGAGATAATCATTAGCAGAAACGGCCTCATTGCTTAGTTTCTTTCAAGTGAGAAGGGAAATAGAAGGGCTAAACCTACAGTCAAATGATTTAAAATGTGGTTGCACTGGGATTGAAATCCGTTTCTTTGCGTGGCTAGGAATTGACACGTACCCGTATGAGAAAAGTTTTAAGTGTTTTAAAACTGAAACTAATGACAAGGAATATCTCGAAAAGGTTAATTCCACGAAAAAATGTATATGACAAATTGTGTGTTTTAAGGTGATTTACATTTTTTGTGTAGTAATTTTTGTCTGTTTTCTACGGTTTAGCAGTTAAGCAAAATTCGCCAAATTCATCCAGAATAAACAGGTCTTCACAGGCTATTCCCAGAAAATTCAAGATACACATTTCGTTTGTCATAAAAATATATTTAATATACGATATTTTAATCAACATCAGAGCCATTTTTGAGAAAATCAAAAATTTTGAAAAAGGTTTCATGTAAAGGGTAGCTGAGGTGGGGGGATTTTCTTGAAAATCTTCGTATCGCATCCTTGCAAGATACCATTCTTAAATACCAAGCTTGGTATTTAACGGTCTTTTCGTTTTCAGCTATGCTGTCCACACACATACACACGCACGCCCACACGGACCTTTTTCCAAATATGCTTTTTACTTTCTTTACACGCACTATGTTCATAGTGTATAGAAAAGGTATTGTAATGCACCCAAAAATTCGATACCGAGGTTTCACCGGAATTACATATTTTGGGTCCCCCTAAAAATCAAAAAAAAAAAAAAAAAAAAAAAAAAGCATTTATAGAAAAAGTTCCGTGTGTGTGTCTGTGGACAGCATAGCTCAAAAAAGACCGCTAAATACCAAACTGGGTATTTAAGTTTGGTATCTTGCAAGGATGCGATACGAAGATTTTCAAGAAAATCCCCCCCACCTCAGCTACCCTTTACATGAAACCTTTTTCGAAAATTTTGATTTTTTCAAAAATGGCTCTAAAATATCGTATATTAAAGATATTTCTATGACAAACGAAATGTATATCTTGAATTTTCTGAGAATAGCCTCTGAAGACTACTTTATTCTAGATGAATTTTACGGAATTTTGCATATTTACTAAACCGTAAAAGATGGACAAAAACTTACCACACAAAAAATGTAAACACAATTTATGTTATATACATATTTTCGTGGAGTTGATAGTTTTTTAGATAGTCCTTATTATTGGTTTCAGCTTTAAGAAACGTATATTTTTCTCATACAGGAATTCGTCAACTCCTGTCCATACAAAAAAGGAACTTCAGCCACATAGCAACCAGCTTTTGACTATCACTTTAACTTATGCTACTCCCTTATTTCTGTTCTACTTACAAGGAATCAAGTAATAAAACTATTTCTGCTAATTTTTTTCGATTATCATTAAGTAAATTAACGCATTAGCTTTTTAACAAATAATTTGTTCCATTCACATGACTTTCTCTACAGCTCTGCAACAAATTATTGCTAGAAAGCGTATGCTTCTATTTACTTCATACTAATTGAGAAAAAATTAGCAGAAATAGTCTTATTACTTGCTTCCTTGTTAAGCAGAAGCGAAATAAGGGAGTACCATAGGCTAAAGTGATAGTCAAAAGCTGGTTGCTATGTGACTGAAGTTCCTTTGTTTATATGGACAAGAGTTGACAAATACCTGTATGAGAAAAGTATAAGTTTTTTAAAGCTGAAACTAAAAATAAGGAATATCTAATAAACGATCAACTCCACGAAAAAAATGTATATAACATAAATTGTGTGCTATAAGGTGCTCTATATTTTTTTGTGTAGTAAGTTTTTAGCTATCTCTTGCAGTCAAAATACCGTCAATTTCACCCAGAATAAAGTAAGCTTCCGTGGCTATTCCCGGAAAATTGAAGATATACATTTTATTTGTGAGGTAAATATCTATAATATACAATGTTTTAATCAAAATCATTAAGAGTCATTCTTGATAAAATCAAAATATTCGAAAAAAGTTCCATGTAAAGGATAGTTTGGGGAGGGTTTTTTTTTTTTTTTCTCAAAATCTTTGTGTCGCATCCCTAGAAGATACTAAACTTAAATACCAAGTTTGATATTTTACCGACTTTTCGTTTCTGAGTTATCGTGTTCATGGACACAGGACACACACACAGACCTTTTTCTGAAAATGTTTTTTCTTTTTGGATACATGGGGCCCTAAAACGTATATTTCCGGTGAAATTTCGGTATCGGATTTTTGAGTGGAATGCAATAGCCTCTCTATACACTATGTGCATAGTACGTATAGAGAAAGTAAAAATTTAACAACTTTAGTATGTATAACATTGTGTCCATATTAGATTTACGTCAACAAAAACTATTTTCATTTAATGCCTTGGTCGAAGAGGGATAAACATTGAAAAGTAATTTTGATGGAAACGAACTATAGATATAAGTTTTGCGTTTTGAAATTGATATCAAATCTCGATAGCAAGGATATCTTTCATTGTAAAGTGTGGAATAAGTTTTCCGATAGAGAAGATGCATTAAATCTGTTCAAAATAAAGCAACACATCCTTGCAATTTCTATCAGTAATGTACACGTCAAACATGTAAGGTGTAATAAGTAAGTACGTTTTGGTCGGATGATAGAAAGAGAATAGCAACAGAATGTAAACCGAGGTTTGTATTCAGATGAATTTGAAAATAACGTGAAGATTTCTACAGTGTTCTTAAAAAAACCTGATGTGTTACATTCACATCTCTACACTTTCTCTGCATCTCTGCAACACATTAATGTTAAAAAGCTTATTCTTCTATTTACCTTACGCTAATTGAGAAAAAATTAGCACAAATAATCTTATTACTTGCTTCCTTATAAGTAGAAGCGAAATAAGGGAGTACCATAAATTAAAGTGACAGTCAAGTTGCTATGTGACTGAAGTTCCTTTGTTTGTATGGACTGGAGTTGACAAATTCCTGTATGAGAAAAG